>JAXCLR010000073.1:13106390-13136003 GCA_035584095.1 Annona squamosa | reverse complement strand
ATTATCATCATATTTATATTATTTTTATTATGAACTGTCAAAATTATATTTTAAATAATATGTACGGTTAGATTTTTAAAATAAAATAAAATAAATAAAATTTTGAAAGAGTTCTCTAATCGAAGCCGTTCTCGACAGACAGCATCTTCGTTTTCAGGTGATCCGGAACGTGCATAGGGAATGGCGAGCGGCGAACCAGCACATTTTCCGCTTTGGTTTTATCTGCTGGGCATATGTCAAGACCGACTTCAGAGCTCTCAGATGCATTCACGTGGTAAGACCGCAAACAGACCCAGATCTGAACCGGGAGGATCGCGCACTAATCTCGGCATTCATAGAATTCCGAGGCGGAGGCACTGCTCCCGTTTCTTTTCCAACCTCATCTCCAGTCTCCATCTTCGCAAAAGCTGAATGACTTCAGAACCGACTCGGCCATTATTTTCCATTTGTTTAAGAAAATATCTGCCGCTATTATATTATTATTATTATTATTATTTCAGCCCACTTGATGCTATCCGAATATTCTCGCATCGGGATTCTGATTATGTTCTATTTCTTTAAGAAAATATCTGCCGCTACATCATTATATGTGCTCGATCACATTGTTTGCATTCGTCATACGGATATATCAATTTGGATCACATTCTGATTGTTTAAGAAAATATCTGCAAGTTGGAATAAAAAAAAGAAAATATCTGCAACAGTGGTCTTTTTTTAATTATATTTAAATATTAAACATGGTTCGCAAGGTGTGGCATGTCATTTCCTAGAAGAGCGTGAGTGGCTCAGCTGATTTTTGGTTTCTTGGACCGACAAGCCCCAACGAACAGAGCGTTAGTTAGGGGCCCAGAAGCTCGCATCGGCGATGATATGAATTGACATGTCTTCGCTAAAAAAAGATCGCAGCTGGACTGGATCCAAGACCTCCAAAGTCCAAATCCCACAATGGAAGCATGGATTGGACTGCATCAGCGTCTACAAAATTGCTCACAAATAACGGGCGAAAGACAATTTCGTGCAAATCCCGGCGGACCACAGCAACCGACACGCCCCTTCCCTTTTCAAGTTTCACCTCGACCCAGTCATTTAATATCAGAGTAAGCACAAATGGAGGCTTGATTTCGATTTCGATTTCAATTTCAAGTTGGAGTGATATTTTTCATCTACATGGGAGAATTTCAATATAGCATGGATCAATTTTTTTTCCGAAAATTTCGCATTCATTAATAGGCCGTGCGAAAATGTTAGACTGTCCATTTCTATTGATCTGTATTTCCCGCTTCAAGTTCAAGATTTTGAGCGCCCGAGTGATGGCTGATTATTATTTATTACCTGGTACTGCGTCGTCTAATGTTTGATTGTTTAATGCAGTCCGTGTGTCCACGTGGCAGGGGTGTTAAAACATTTTTTTTTTTTGAAAAAAAAAGAAAGAAAGAAAAAGAAAAGATTGCCTCTTTGGGGTTTTAGTGCACGTACCTCGGGTCTTAGTCTTTTGGAGCTACCCTCCTTCGGTCCCATTTACATCTAACTACTAGCTCAGGTCCGCAGGAACGATGACTTGGGCTGATCAACCTACCAATCGGGGCCCGAGAATGTTCGCCACGCTCGCACATGCTATCGGTATTCTGCCGATCACTGCCTACCATTCCTGAGAGAGAAGAGGGCTATCTAGCGAAGAGAGCTTCTCCCGTCCTCTAACGTGCCTGCCTATCGCGGCCGGGGGTCATTGTTAGGGAAGAGAATCCAGGCGGGCCATATAAGGTAAAAGTTTATTTAATTCTGATACTATTTTTTAGAAATTGAGTTACTCTCTTTTTTTACCGCATCGGGTCAAAAGTACGGGTTAAATAAAAAATTTTAAAAATTTATATAACTATTAAACATAAGTATACATCTACAGTAAATTTAAATATTATATACTTCAATATTTCACTAATCATTAAAAAACACATAATTAAGAAAATAAAATATTTGAAAATGTAGCATAAATTTATTAAAATATGTTAATTTATAATTATACATAAGGATTATATATGTACAAATTTTTTTTATTGATTATTATATTGCTTTTTGAATAAGTTAATTTTTCAATTGTCGATAGAGTTAATTATAAAAAAGTGAGAATTTTGAAAGCAAATAATAATAATATTTAAACATAAGTTTATAATTTTTAATAAATTAATATATGCGGAGCGAGTTAGACTCTTCAAGTTGGGATATGGTTGACCCACCCCAACCCTATTTTTGAATTCGGGTCAAAATTTTTAACTCATCCTTATACTGGGTTAAAATTATATTGGTTTTATCCGGCCAAAATAGGGTCGGGTCAAAGTTGGGTCACAGGTCGACCTGCCACAATTCCCACCCCTAGTCATTGTGGTAGTGTTTCACCTTAACAATGATGCATATTTGCGGTATCCGTATCATGCGCATGAAATCATATCCCGCTCCAGTCATAAATTGGTTCAATACATTCGTGTGTACTTCACCCATTTTTAAAATTTTTCTGAAACTCTTTTTACATAATTATTAATATAAGTATATTTAATATTGAATAAATTTTTACTATTTTTGAAGATTTTTAGATACTAAAAATGTCGTTGATTTTAAAAAATCTGCAAAAATATATAAAAACCTCTAAAAATGGTAAAAGCTTAAACACATATTAAATACACTTAGATTCATATTTTTATGAATTTTTTTAAAAAAATATAAAAAATAAGTTCGGTGCAACATACCGGGATCCATCGATCATGGCCTTCTTTGCCGCTTTCAAGACTTCATTCTTAATTTTATTTTTTAAATAAACTTCAATTAAGTTTGCTTTCATTCGTTTTTCAAAACGCAATTTAAGCTCTTCAATTAAGTTTACTTTATTGATAAAAAAATTAAGTTTACTTTGATTCGTATTTTCTAAAACGAAATTCAAGCCTAGTTTAACATAAAAATGGTTACGTTTGGCATAATAATTATCAAAATTCAAATTAATTTCTGTTGTTTTAAACATAATGGTACTGATATGGGAGTTTGTAACTACATTTATAAATTGCCATAGCTGCGAACATACCATATTTTTAATTTTCTCATTTGACATCGCTCATAAATTTACAAAGTTTCTAAGACTTGCTGTTATATATGTCATTTACGGGGAAATTGGAAAATCTTAAAACTTTTCAATCTAAAATTTTTTATTTTTCATAATTATCTTATTTTTAATTTCTTAACATCTTCTTGTACCATCACGTTAATTTTTAATAATTTTTATACAATTAACCTATCCATTTTAACTTTATTCTCTTTACTCTTCCTCATTACCTCTACCATACGACTATACCACATTATTTTTTGTCAATTCGAAAACTTTCACATCCAAAACTTTTCACGAGAAGTTTTATCGTTTTCCAAAACACATTTTTAATTTCTTGATTGTAATCACAAAGATTTAAGATCTGTTTAGGGAATATAGAAAACTTATAAGAAAATGTAAAAATTTTCAAGCCAGGAGAGTCGAGATCAAAAAAACATCATTTCAGCCTATCACATGAAGAGCAGTGCAATTAATGGATGCGTGCAGTTCGTTCGTGTGGGGAAAAAAGATCAACTAAGCTGGTGTAGTCGGCCATGGACAACAACCTTTTTTTCTGACAAAAATAGTAGCCCATTTAATACATATTATTTGTGTAGAAAACAAAAAAAACTTCAACTACATTGCTGCAGCCTACATGTGGACAGCAACTCATCTCATGCTTGAAGTTTTGTGAAAAAGAATATCAACCGAGTTTTATATTTATCTAAACAGCCCCTTAAAATGCAAAATCAATGCAAATATTTTTAATGCTCACACGTTTACCTACATACGAAATATCATGAAAAGCACTGTACAAATCAAATTAAATTTACATATCTTAAAGAACTAATTGGATTTTTTCTTTTTAACTTTTGATTTCTAACTTTTTAAACTCAAATTCTAGAAAATAATAAAATCAACTCCACCCAAAGTACTTGGAAGCAGGTTGACTAGTTAGGACTTAAAACTGACTGTAGTTAGGAATATTAAGGTGTCAACAGATGGTGCTATAAAAAAAAGTATCAGCACATAGGGTTCAACTACTTGGAGTCTAATTGATCTTAGTATAGTTAAAAAATCTAAACTTTAATCCATTTATTAACACATTTAGAAAATCTCATTTCTAATTCATTTATGACGCATTTAATAAACAAATTAATGAGTTATTTGTGTTGCAAATAAGTTAAAACCAAGCTAATTTAAAGTTTCGACAACTGAAAAAAACATCTTGATTGAATCAAAAAGATACTAAATTAAGGAATTTTTGAGTTGACTAAGAGAGGGAAAGGGATGGGGGAGGAAAAATGAAATTAGGGTAAGGATCTTAGATATGTCTTATATGCCACTTTTAAGGGGGTTGTTAACAAGTTGGACAGGTCTAATGAGTTATTTAAATGGATTGTAAACATCCAACCCTAATTTGTTTACTCAATTAAATAGACAAACAGGTTAACATATCATAATCAATTTATTTAAAATTTTCAATCTTAACTTATTTATAAACAGATTGGATAGGAGGGTTCGTGAGTCAACCCAATCCATTATGGAGGCAATCTCAAAATAGCTTTTATTTTCACTATTTGTATAATCAAGTGGTTAATGTAAGTGAGTTAAGGGTGTATAAGATAGGCAATCCAAGGTTCGAAGTTAGATAAAAATATTTGCCTTATTATCCCTCCCATAAAGTTGTCAATCATCAATTATTATGATACTATAAGCAACCTCTCTTTTTTATAAGAGTGTTTATTGACTTTAGATCTCCGTAATATTGTGATATGAGACTTTCGCAATCTTAGTTTTAACAGGGGCATATATCTATATGGTTAATGATGTAAAGGAAGTGAATTGTTGCCTATAAATAGTAGTTATAGTGACCATGTTTTCTTTGTATTGGAGGCATCAAGGTTTCATTATGTTGTCTATGGTTTATATGGATCACTTGTTGGAAGGGCTCAAGGCTACCTTCAATGATGAGCCACTTTAGGTTTTAGAGTATAGTTTAGTGTCAGATGTTAGCATGACTAAAGGGTTGAGTTGCTATGCACACAAGTACTACAACTTTTATATAATAATTACTATTGTAACTTGTTCTATAGACATATAAGATGATAAAAGAGAGGTATAATAATGGTCCTCAACAATATCATATCACTTTCTTACTTTTTCAAAAACATTTTCACAGAATTTTCTTTATTTTTTTACCTATAACCAAACCTACCCTTGGGGACCATTTGGCAAGAAAAAGCTCTCTTATTCATTCTTACATACCTTATAATACGATTCAACACTTTAATTATCTATCAATATATTTATTATTACTATTTTTATGTCTTAATCATTTTTCACATCTTTAAATACAATTGCCAATCAATTTTTATTTTTTCTTCTTAGTCCCAATTATTACTTCTATCATATCATATTATTATTTTCAATAAAATTTTCACCACTATTTTACTCTTTCTAGAAAGACCCTTAATCAAGAGACCGAGTCCTGCCTCTGTAAGCACCAAAAGGCGACCCGATCGTTAGCGAGGCTGAGTGTGGGTGTGTCGGAAGTGAGGAAGACGATCGGAGGTAGGGAGGTTGGGCGGTTAGAGTCTAGTTCAATAGCCTTTTAATGGGTTTCGCCGGTGGGTGCAACAGTCGGTAAATCTCCTTCGACAGAATGAATCCCAGTGAGGCAGATCTACTGGAGGTAGAGCTACAGACGATGACTATCGATGGAGCCACCATTCGGTCAATACAGTCGGGGGATGAGGATGCTATTCTGTGTTCTCTCTGGTCCTCAAAATCGTTCAACAAGGAGTTCTTCAAAGGGATGATGAGAAGAATCTAGAGGATGCAGGACAGGTTTTTCTTCACCGAGGTCGGCGAAAATCTGTTTAAGGTGTTATTCTCAAATCGGGAAGATAAGGAGCGGGCGATGGAGGGCAGACCGTGGCTGTTCGAAAGGAACGTAGTCATCCTTGCCAATCTAACGAGGTGCTAGAGCACGCTCAACTTATGCTCGTGAAAACGCCCCTGTGGGTCCATGTTCATGGAGCTCCATATATCGTTGATAAGAGTTTCCTGGGTCGGAACATTGGCAATACTTTCAAGGAAGTACTGGACGGTAAAATCATAGACACTGAGATCAAGATAAAAGTGGTGGTCGACTGTCGCGAGCCCCTCCGTAGAGGCATGTTTATCAAGGTAGGATCACAGCAACGTAAATGGTTGAGTTTTCAATATGAAAGGCTTCCTGTGTTCTGCTATTTGTGTGGGATTATGGGGCATTCCCACAAGGACTGTCCGTCTGCAAAGGAAGGGCAGTCGACCATGGAGGTAGATTTGCCTCATGGAAATTGGTTGCGACATGGCTTTAAACCAATGAGATTGAAGGAAGAGGCCAATCCTAGTAACCGCATGACTCCCATAAAATATCTGGGCCATCTGGAGGTGACATCAGAGGCTAATAGCAAGCGGCAAGTACCTAAGGAAATCACAGCAGTGCCGGATGACACAATGGAGATAGCTGGCACGGTGGACGGGGATAGGGGCTTGCTGAAGGAGGCAGAGGGGTCTCGTGAGCTGATGGTCAACTCAATTCCAAGGGGTGCTTATCCAATAGATGCCACGAAGTCCACCTCCTTTATCCTTCAGGCATCTCCTTCATTGCTGAGTCAAGGTAATCACTTCCCCATTGATCAAATATCAGAAGAGGAGTGTCTTGTGAGGGTAGTCTCCCCTAGTGAGGGAAGGGAGCCGGTCACCACTGTAACGGACTAGTCTTCTGGTGGGAATCAGGGGCGGTGTTTGGAACCTACGGCGTAGGCGGTCTTGGGGGAGGCAGTGGCAGGTTGGAAAATGGCAGGTAGGCTTCGTGTGGAAGAATGGGAGGGCGTTAAACTGTTTGACATTCAAGTGCATGAAGACATAGGGGGTAACGACCTGGTTGATGCTGGCGTGTCTGAAGGAGTAGGCAGTTGGGAATCAATGGGCCCCACTTCAGTTATGCAACCCTCCCAATTAATTAGAGAAAGGTGGAAAAGACGTGCTTGGCAGGGGTTGAGTTTGTTGATGAACAATCTATCTATTTCCTCGCCTTATGGAAAGGCAAAAAGAGGGAGGGAAGTGGATCAAGGGGAGCATACAGTTAAGTTACAGTGTGTGAAGATACTGGCCAATGAGGAGAATGTGGAGGTGGTGGCCGAGGAGATCCCTTGGTCCCACCTCAACTAATATAGTGGTTTTAACTTAGAATTGCCGTGGGCTTGGGAACCCACGAGCAATTCGCAGCCTTCTTGACTTGGTCAAAAAACAAGCTCCCCGGCTGGTTTTCCTCTACGAAACCAAGCGTTTCATTAAGGAGATGGAAGGTATTAGACGAAAAATCATATTTGACTCCTGTTTTGTAGTGGAACCTGTGGCTAGGAGTGGAGGGCTTACTCTTTTTTGGAATAATGACTATCCCGCGTCTATTCGTAACTTCTCTACTCACCATATCGACGTGGATTTTATGGGTTGGCAGTTTACTGGATTTTATGGTCATCTAGAAACACACTGCCGCCATCAAAGCTGGCATATTCTCAATCAGTTAGGCGAAGGGACAAACACTCCATAACTAGTTATGGGTGATTTCAATGAAGTGGTGGGGCCTAATGAATATTCTAGTATGAGGACCCGCTCTCAAAATCAAATGGATATTTTTTGTAATTCTATTGACAGGTGCAACTTGCAGGATATCGATTTTGTAGGGGCGCCTATGACATGGAGTAACCATCGCAGGGGTTCTCAGAGAGTAGAAGCTAGGCTGGATAGGGGAATGGCAACCTCCTCGTGGCTTCAGCTATATCCTTATGCTAGAATTTTTCATCTAGTGGCTGCAACTTCTGACCACTGCCTGATTTTGTTACTGTTGGATCCAAAGAAGGGGTCGAGAAGGCCACCACGGGAATTCAGGTACGAGTTATTTTGGGCTCGCAATCTCGAGGCTAAGAGAATCATTAAGAGGGTGTGGGAGGTGAAACCTTTAGGGGAAGTGAGGGCTGCCGACCTGCTAAACTGGAAGCTTAGGCGATGTGTTTCTGAATTATCAATGTGGAATCGAAAGGAGAGGGGAAACTTGAGGAAAACCATCGAGCGAAAGCAAAAGGATCTCTTGGAACTTATGAAGCAGGACCTTACAAATGTTCGATGAATCCATTAGTAAACTGAAATTGCAAATTAACCTATTGTTGGAGGATGAGGAGCAACTTTGAAGCATACATGCTAAGACCCATTGGCTTCATGAGGGGGACAAAAATACAGGCTTCTTTCATCCATAGCATCTAATCGCAGAAGATGTAATTATATAGAAGCACTCAAAGATCTAAACGGTCGTTGGGTCAATGACCAGGATCAGATGTTGGAGTTGGCAGCGTCTTACTTCTCTGAGATCTATACTCAATCGAAAACTGCGGATGCCAACTGGGTTAATGATCATATCACCAGGAGAATCTCCGACAATCAGAGGCAGGTTATGATAAACCCTCTAACCGTGGAGGAGGTGGAGAGAGGGGTGAAGAGTATGCGTCCAACAAAGGCCCCGGGGCCGGATGGGATGTCCTCGAGTTTCTTGCAGCAGCATTGGAATATCGTGGGCAAGGAGATCTTTTTGTGGTGTAAACTATTCTTGGAGGAGAGAAACCAAGTTCAACGGGATAGCCATATACGCGAATCAAACACTACGACTTTAGTATTAATTCCAAAGGTGGCTGGGACACAAGATCTATTTGAATTTTGCCCGATTAGTTTGTGCAATGTGGTCTATAAAATCCTGGCTAAAGTTCTGGCTAACAGGCTTAAGGGATCTCTTCACAAGGTCATTGGCGGTGAACAAAGTGCGTTTGTTCCCGGCTGACTTATCACAGATAATATATTGATTGCTTACGAAGCTATCCATTCTTTCCGTAGGCGAAGGGGTGGCAGACGAAGTGAGATGGCTATTAAACTTGATATATCCAAGGCTTACAATAGGGTCGAATGAAATTTCCTCATTCAAATTATGGGGGCAATGAACTTCAGTTCGGTGTGAATCAACTGGATCAAAAGCTGTATATCCACGGTTAGGTACCGAGTTAAAATGAATAGTTTCAAATCCAACCTATTCTAACCTAGTAGGGACTTAAGGCAGGGGGACCCGCTATCTTTCTATCTATTCCTCCTATGTGTGGAGGGTCTTTCTGCACTGATTTCAAGTACGGTCTCCAGAGGCGCACTCCATGGTATCAGAATCAACTCACAAGGGCCTCAACTCACTCACCTTCTGTTTGCGGATGACGCCTTATTATTTATCAGAGTTGATGATCACAATATGAGAACTTTATTAGATATTCTCACTCAATACGCCTCCTCTTCGGGTCAGATGATCAATGTGGACAAAACTTCTATTTTTTTCAACTCAAATATGAATAACTACGAACGGTGGGAGATGGCAAATCTCTTGGGGGCCTTCAGTTAGGATTTCCATCAGTATCTTGGTCTCCCTACTTGGCTCGAAAAATCCAAGAAAGGCATGTTCAAGGTCATCAAAGAATGTATCTGGCACAGAATTCGAGGGTGGAAGGGTCACCTTCTGTCTTGTGGTAGAAAAGAAGTTTTAATCAAAGTCGTTGCCCAAGCAATTCCGTCTTATACAATGAGTATATTTCTGCTTCCAAGATCCTTATGTCATGCTGTCAATGGTATGCTTAGCAAATTCTGATGGGGTGAAAAGGGGGACAGAAGGAAGATTAGCTGGATTGCTTGGAGGGATATGTGCAAATCGAAGAGGGCGGGTGGTATGGGGTTTAGAGAGATTATCACTTTCAACTACGCCCTTCTGGCCAAACAAGTAAGGAGATTATCATCTGGTTCCGGCTCTCTTTGCTATGATGTACTGAAGGCAAAATACTTTCCCAACATGTA
The DNA here is from genome assembly GCA_035584095.1 of Annona squamosa. Lineage (NCBI taxonomy): Eukaryota > Viridiplantae > Streptophyta > Magnoliopsida > Magnoliales > Annonaceae > Annona > Annona squamosa. The sequence goes on along the minus strand of JAXCLR010000073.1, from coordinate 13,126,009 downwards.
CATTTGGAATTGTAAGTCTATGCCATCGGATTCCTATATGTGAAAGTGCATTCTCAAGGCCCGTGATTTCATTCTACCTGTTTGCAAATGGAGAGTGGCTGACGGGAGGAGGATTCGATTTTTCAAGGATTTTTGGCTTAAATCAATCTTGGGAGAGGCGGGCCCTCTTTCGTATTCCATTTCAAAGGATGCTCGTGTCTGTGAGTTCATTAATGTGGAAACAAACTCTTGGATTAAGGACAAGGTTGTGCCAGCGGTGGGCGATGCCGGTTGGCAAGAGATCAGTCTTGTTCCCCTCCCGTAGGGTGATGTAAAGGATTGTGTTTTTTTGGCATATGAACCAAATGGCCAATTTTCAGTAAAGTCTGCATACAGGATGCTTACCTCGAGTATAGAAAACCCGAGTTTCTCATCATGCTTTCGGGCCATTTGGAGGACCAACCTCCCTAGTAAGGTGATGATTTTTGGATGGAGGTTAGTGAAGAATGCTCTCCCAACCTTATAGAACTTATCCCATAGGGGTATTGAGGTGGATGTTACTTGCTTGTTTTGCAAGAGAGAGGCGGAGAATACGGACCATATGTTCTTAGGTTGTCCATATACTGCGACGATTGGGCGTTTAGCCGCCAGTTGGTGTTCTCCTGTGCCTTTGGTTTCGAAAACGCTGAGATTATTATCCCATAGAAGCAAACCTCATGATTTAGCTTTCTTTATCTTATACTGCTGGAAGGTCTGGTTTCTAAGGAATAAGTTGAGAGAAGAGGGTCTCCAACCGGGTTTTGACGATATTCTTGTTTGGTGCCGTGACTATATTGAGCAGTTTAGACAGGCCAAACTCCTTGGCCAGGCAAGTGTTCTGGATTCTCCTTTGGTAGCCAGATGGACTAAACCTCCGGAGGGAGTTTTTAAGCTGAATGTTGATGCGCGCTGTTGTGAGGCAAGAAGGTTTACGGGTCTGACTGCTATTTTAAGGGACTCTCGTGGGTACTTCATTGCTGCGAAGGGGTGGAAATGGAAGGGTGTGGTGGAACCTCTTCTCATGGAAGCATAAGCTTTTCTATTGGGTACTAAGTGGGCGCTCCAGCTTCAGTTGTGTAAAGTCCATATTGAATCCAAATCTCTTCTCCTTTGCAATTTTTTATCAAATGATCACGTGATCTCCTCTCTGGCGGGTTATGTTATTTCCGAGATAAAATCCATCCTAGAGGCCAACGCTCACTTATCCATTCATCATGTCCTTAGACAGGGAAACTCGGTTGCCCACTCGTTGGCTGATTTTGTTTTGTTGTCTGTTGTAGATCATTTATCTTGGTGGGGTAACCCCCCTTAAGAGATCATTGGAAAAATTTGTATAGATAATTTTTTGGCAATGAATTGCTCGGATTAGTCTCCTCCGAACCCTTTTCAAACGAAAAAGGTGTCGGCTTAGAGTAACTCTTTATAAAAATTAAAAAAAAAAAGAAGAAGAAGAAAGACCCTTAATCTGGTAATAGTCCACTTCGGCGTCGTACTATGAAAATGCGAAATTGAATTTTTGGAACAAGAAATCTGTCATGACGTGCCAGCCAGATACATGAACTAGAACAACTTCAACAGACGGGAATGCAATTCTCCGCTATAGACTGCTATACTCTTACGTCAATCAATTTTCCAACGCAAGATTTTTCTTCATTCCTTTCGGAAAAACAACGAGAAATATGACTACTTGGATAGTTGGCATATATTTTAGTTGAATTCGGTTCAGTAATTGGAGTTATTATTCTTGATAATTTTTTTTAAATTCAATTTAAATAACCATTTCGTAATATAATTTGTAATCGATAAGCTCGGAAATTTTTGGTTGGTAGATTGCACACCTAGTAAACACCTTTATGCCTTTTTCTTTACATTAGCCTTGGCCGTATAAGTCTGTGTACAAACTTTCAGCCAGATATTCAAGATACGGTTTTCGAGACTGACGTCGTTCACTGGAACGAGGCAAGGAGCCAAAAGTAAGGTCAGGACAGTGATTACAAATGAAAGCCGAGTTTAAAGACGATTTTCCTTTTCATGGTTTTTGGCTTTTGTCATTCTTAGCTGAGTATATTTTCCATGTAATTTTCTCCGTTTGGTGATATGCATGTGAATTTGTTGTTTATCCTGCATCGTTGGTAATAATAGAAAGTTAGTAAATAATTACTTTCAATGCTACAATGTAAGAATAAATAAGGAGACACATACGAGAATAGGGCCCGAATCGAGTGAGATTGGATTCCCGAAGCACAAATCCCCATGGATTGAACGTGATTTTCCCAGCTTCCAAGCTTTTCTTTCCCCAAACCAATTCCCAGCCGTAGCTATTCACAAATAATAATAATAATAATAATAATAATAATAATAATAATAATAATATCCTAAAGGCAAGCTGGTCCTACCCCTAAAGTTTTGGGCAGTGGCGGAGCACCACTTTTGGAAAGGGGGCATAATATTCTTTTAGAGAAAGCAACCATATAAAAATAATTTATATTTTTAAATACTTTTCAAAATTTTAAGAGTATATTTTAAATTATTCCCAACCCACCCACGCAAGCTCCGTGTGCCTCCGCGTATGGTTTAGAAGTATTTCGAAAGGTCTCAAAATGAGATGGGTATGTGATCAAATTTTCTATTATCAAGGCAAATTTTTAATTTTTACAATTTTTTATATTTTCAATGCAACTTTTTTCGTTTCCAATATATATCACTATATTCTCGTTACATTTTTGAGTCCTATTTAAATCCTTCAATCCTTCCAAATAAGCACTATTAGTTGGTTCAAGAATTTGTGCAAAATCTGAATGGGCGGACAAATGAAACAACTAAAAATCATAAGGCAGCTGAGAGTTGATTTTAGACCAGTTGAAATGTTTTTTTATAAATATGTTAATTTGGTTATATTTAATCTATAAACTAAGTTTTACTATTTTTAAATATGTGTATATATTTATTTTAGATTTTTAAATACAGAAACATTTAAGCTATTTAAATACTTCTATATTTAAAAATTCAAAATAAATATATACACATATATAAAAATAGTAAAATTTAATTTATAGATTAAAAATAACTAGATTAATATGTTTATCAAAAAAAATTTTAAAAATAAAAATATATTTTTGTACCGGTTTGAAATGGGAGAACATGTGCACTCATAAAATCATAGAAGTGGATAATGTCGGGATTTCAATGCAACATTTATTTTAGTATCAGGAAATGAGGCGTAGTTGTTGAAAGCTACCATATAATAAATAGGCTGGCTTGGGTGGCAGTTGTGTCAACTGCCACACCCAAGCAGAGCATCAATTCAATCCATTTGGGAAAGGTTTTTCCCCTAACATATTCGATGATGGCGTCTGGATTCTGGAATCAGTGTTCTGCAGGTTACCAGAAAGCCAATTTTATGAACAGGAGCAGAAAATAAGATAAAAAAGACTCCATCACTAACTTGCGGAGTTAGTACATTTTGTGTTCAACGCATCCACCTAGTGCAAGAGCTTTGACTTTAAGATGTAACCGCCAACCCACCATTAATTTCTGGAATTATGCATATATTTATCTATGGGGCTTTTTTCTACAAGATTTATTTATGGGATTTTGCTTTTATGAAACTCACTTTTCTATGTGTTCCTTTTCATTTTTAATATTGGTTGAAAAATCAATTTCATTTATCGTAATTAGCACTATTTATATTATCATAAAGATTTTTTATTTCTATAATATTATTGTGGATGGCTCCATTTGAAAATATATAAATCAATATAATAAAATAATTTAATAAATATAAATTTAAATTTGTATTTTGATATATAAATCATCTAAAATATCAATATTAGTGGATAAATGCTTTTACAAAGTATTACTATATTTTAATACATATGTAAATAGATTAAACTATTTTTTATAATTTATACATAAATACATATATATATTTTTCAACAAATGTGGCCTATGCGCATACTTAATTTGAAAAAAAACTTGATTTTCTAACTAGAAAAAAAATATTAAATACAATAAATGAATTACATTAATCAAACATTAATATCTTAAAATTGGAAGAGATTACACATCTATGTAATTACATAGTTACATAGAAGTGAAGAACATTACATGAAAGTGAAGAATTTTTATGCATAATGATGTATTCAAGTACAGATAAATATTACATAAAAAAAATATAGATAAATGTGTACATAGTTGCTTTCTTTAAATCAGTGTTTTAAAAACTCAACTGAATTGTCTGGTTCAACCAGTCGAGCCTTCAACCAACGAGAGTGGTCCGATTAGTGTGAATCACTAAAATCACTTTGGACCATACCAGTCCATCATATGTAATATATGATTTGGAGGTGCTTCTTAGGATTTTGAACTCAAGATCTCATCTCATTATGCAAGTCACATACAAGAACTCAAGACCACAATATACAAGTTGCGACTTTAACGATGGGACTACCATGGGCTATTGAGTTAGTTCTCATATCTATTTAATCCAACTCTTTTAACTTCAATGAGTGATATCTATTGACCAATCAATATATATGTTATTCTAGATGAGCGATATTATTAGACTGGGTTAAGTAAATGTTTCACTTAGCTCACTTTAGAAAATTCATTTATAATAATTTTTTTTTACTTTTTTCTTTATACACATGTTTATTTAAGTGCATTTAACATATAAACCAAGTTTTATTATTTTTGAATATGTTTATATATATTTTTAAGATTTTTAAATATCTGTGTATATATGTATTTAATAAGTTTCATCTATTGACCAATCAATATATATGTTATTCCGGAGGAGTGATATGGTTAGCATGTGTTAAGTAAATGTTTCACTTAACCTTCTTAAAAAAACTCATTTATAATAATTTTTTTACTTTTTTCTTTATACACCTGTTTATTTAAGTGTATTTAACATATAAACTAAGTTTTAACATTTTTGGATATATTTATATATTTTTTTAAGATTTTTAAATATCTATGTGTATATATGTATTTAATGAGTTTCATCTATTGACCAATCAATATATATGTTATTCCGGAGGACTGAAACTGTTAACTTGGGTTAAGTAAAAGGAATAATGTTGTTAACCTTGGCTAAGTAAATGCCACACTCAACCCACTTTAAAAACCTATTTACAATAATTTTTTTTACTTTTTTATGCATTTGTTTATCTAAGTGTATTTAACATGTACACTAAATTTTACCATTTTTGAATATGTTTATCTATTTTTTTTTAGATTTTTAAACATCTCTGTGTGTATATGTATTTAAAATACCCCAATTTTTAAAAATCTAAAAAAATACACATATACAAAAATGGTAAAACTTGATTTATATATTAAATACACTTAGATAAACAAGTGAAAGAAGAAAAAACAAAAAAAAGTTATTTTAAATAGGATTTTTGAGGTGAGCTAAATAAGACATTTACTTAGTCCAGACTAACATGAGTACTCCTCGTTAAGTAAATGTTTCTTAGCCCACTTCAGAAAATTCATTTATAACAACTTTTTTTACTTTTTTCTTTATACACCCGTTTATTTAAATATATTTAACATATAAATCAAGTTTTACCATTTTTTGATATATTTATATAATTTTTTTAAGATTCTTAAATATCTATGTGTATATGTATTTAAAATATCTTTATCTTTAAAAATCTAAAAAATATATACACATATCTAAAAATAATAAAACTTAGTTTATATGTTAAATATATATAAATAAATAACTGTAGGAAGAAAAATTATTTGTACAGGAAAATTATTATAATAATTTTTTTAAGATGGCTAAGTAGAGTATTTACTTAGCCGAGGTTAATAGAATCATTCATTTTTAATCCTAATGACTTCATCACATGTTATCAACTCCTCCAGCACCACAAGGTAGCTGGTGGACAAGGAAAGCTTGATTGAAAAAAGATTTTTCCATGTTAAACATTAATACCCTATCATCGATTTTCAAATAAATTTTAGTTGCTTGTGTTGATAAATTTCCAAAGAATCTTATATGTGTTGTCAGCAAAGGTTGTTGTCAGCAATGGTTGCTTAAAGTTTAGTACTCCCTAAATTTTAGGTGATTATATTATTTTCAATTATATATTTAAGTTTTAACTTCGTATATGATTCAAACCTTGATTCATAGTAATTCTATGTAAGACATATTTTACTTTTAAAATAAATAAAAATAATTATTTATATGATAATTGGGTGATGATGACATTACAATTTAAAACAATTTGGGCCTGTATATAATTAAAGTAACGATTTTGTTAGTCCAGGCTAAGCAAATGTCTCAGTTAGCCCACATTCGAAAACCTATTTAAATCGCTTTTTGATACTTTTTTCTTTATATACTTATTTATCTAAGTATATTTAATATAAATTAAACTTTATTATTTTTGAATATGTGTATACATTTTTTTGAGATTTTTAAACATCTATGTATATATATATTGAAAATATCCATATCTTTAAAAATTTCAATAAAGAGAAATATTCCAGTGCAGGTACTTGCACCAAAAGTCACGATACAGTTGCCTCAAAATGAGCCCTGTATAATCATAAAATTATAATTTATTCCACCCATTGTATTTAGAATCATGTATTGTCTTAACATACTAATTTTCATCTAAATTGCATATGTGCATAGATCCTATCTTAAAATGGTATAAATTTAACATAATAAAATAATTTAATGTAAATAACAACTTTAAAACTTTTTTTCAACCCGTAAACTATATTCTACATAATTTATATATGAATAAACGATTGTATAAAGTATGAGTATATTTAAGTACATATGAAGTCCATGTTGGGTCAAATGCACTGGGACGACTGCATTGTAGCATATCGCCTGAAATATATATATATATATATATATATATCAAAAAGGTATAACTTAGTTTTCATATTAAATTTATTTAAATAAACAAGTGTAAAAAAAGCGTTATGAGCCGATTTTTTAAGGAGGGCAGACATTTGTTTGACCGGAATAATAGGATCAGTTCTCATGTTTTCATCAAAAAAAAAAAAAAAAGTTCTCATGTAGTTGAGCCGGTTTAACCTGGATTGAACAGTAAAATGGTTTAGCAGAGGGTTATATATGGTTTGGAAACATTGCCGCACCCACAGACACACGGGACGGAGCTAGCAGAAAAAAAATAACAATAATAATAATAAAAAGAGTTGGTCTGCAACTAACTGAGGGAGGGCAGAGTGAGAATTAGGTAATTGACACGTGAATTGTGGTTTGGTAGCTGAGGCACGTTCCTCCGAAAACTTGTCATGTATGTATTGGCGAAAGAGGCGACGGCTTCGGATTCTAAGTATAAAAACGGAACCCAGACCTGGGAATGTTCATTACATCTGCTGCTCGGTTTTGAGAGAGGAGAGGAAGGGTAAGAAAAGAGAAGAAGAAGAGGAGATCAGCTGGGAAAATGGAAGAGACGAAGGGTCCAGTTGTGGTGACTGGCGCAGCGGGTTTTGTTGGCTCGTGGCTCGTCATGAGGTTGCTGGAAAAGGGCTACACCGTTAGGGCCACCGTCCGAGACCCCAGTTCGTCTCTCTCTCTCTCTCTCTCTCTCTCTCTCTCAAGCAGTGTTCGGCAGACCACCACTGCATCCTTCCCCCTTCTCAGTTTTCCCTATGTTTTCTCTGTTTTTCCTTTTACGTCTTTATACTCTTTCACCAAGCGGGTATTCATTTCGAAAGAAAAGAAAGGCGTATCTTATCCCAATATTAATAAATAAATTAGTTAATCTTAATTGCATGATAAAGTAACTGACATAAGCATATAGAGTGTTAAAACAAGGGATGAGAATTTTAAGAGTTCGAAATCGGTTATGGGCAGTAAGCCTCATTATCCCGGGAGCTGATTCCTGCTTCCGGGTGCATATATTTATTTTTTTTTATTTTTTTTAAATTTTTTTTTGTAAAATTGTTAATCTAAGTGTATTTAATATGTGTATAAATTTTTACCATTTTTGAAGTATTTTAAATATTTATTTTTAATTTTTGAAAACGTCACTAATTTTTAAAAATTAAAAATAAATATCTTAAATATTCCAAAAATATTAAAAATTTATATATATGTTAAATACACCTATATTAATAATGTTATAAAAAAAATTTCAAAAAAAAAAAGTATATGCACCCAAGTGCAAGTAGCGCTCCCGGCTCTAGGTGCAACAAATCAGCTTCCCATTATCCCTCCCTTAAAGCCTGATAAAAAAAATTACTTAATTTTAACTGGTTATTTTTCTAATACTATTCTTTTTTTAAGGGAAAAAAAAAAACGAATTTCATCTCTACGGTCCTAATCTGATGGACGGAATTCCAAGAAAAGATATTAGTTCTAAGGATTGATTTGAGATCAGCTTAAAGTATTTAACAATAAGAAATTTTCGTCATTACATATTTTCAGTCTTTTTCATTTTACAATGAAATTATCTTCTATAATTTTTTCATTTAATTCCACTCCGAAGCAAACCCACTGAATACCAACCTTCCAATGTCTATACAAAACGGTCAACGGTCTTTTTTTGGCGTGTACGTCAGTAATTTTTCTCCTGCTTTTCTTCCTCCCGTTGTGCCTGCGGGAAACGGCTTGTAGTTGGCAGTCAAAGACTCAAAATCCTGCCCAACCATGGCGCACTTTATAAGCAAAATGAAAAACGAAAATTTGTATTAAGTTAGAATTTTATCTATTTCTTTTGTTTTAATCAAATTCTTAAGAGCCTTACTTACTATGCTTAAATACTCTCATAGCTGTATTAAAATATGGCAATAAAAATTTATAAAATCATTTATTTATCTTGAACTGATATTTTAAACTGTTGAGATATTGAATATATGACTTTAAAATTCATATAAATTAAAAATTTTATTATATTAATTTTATATATTTTCCAATCAAAGCCAATGCACATATTTGATTTAAATTTAATTTAATTTTCTAGTTAAATAAAAATTCTAAATAAAGCAAATAGATTAGTTTTTAATTTATCATCAAAGTAGGCCCAAAATGTAAGTGTACATAAAAATCTTTAACAGTACATAGTATTTCAAGAAAACAAAAAATTCTAATACTAAATGAAAAAATAATAGTTAAAAATATAGATAACAGTATATAAAACTTTTAATGTACACTTCCCTCTGTCTTCCCTCTCATCTTTTTAAAACTTTTTTCTTTTTCCAATTTCCAAACTTCCCCCAAGCGTCCCAATAATTACAAATGTTGAAGTAAAGATGAACTCATGAAAGAAATTCGATCGTCTTTTAGAAAATTGACAGTATTATCCGAAAAACATGATTCCTAATCATAATCCACGGACCACGAATCGTAAGCCATCAATGTGGGACAGCACTAATAGATGCGTCAGCCACGGCGACTGGCTCGTCTCGTCTACCATATATTTTTTTAGTAGTATGGTTTCATGCACTTGGGTGTAGTTAGTTTACCATATATTTTTTTTAGCAGTATGATTTTATGCACCTGGGTGTATTTAACCAATTTTTTTAATTTTTATAATATTATTAATCTAAATGTCACTTATTTTAAAAAATTCAAAACAAAATTTTAAAAATCTTTTAAAAAATTCAAAACAAAATTTTAAAAATCTCCAAAAAAAAGTAAAAATTGATACACATATAAATACATTTAGACTAATATATGTGCAAATTTTTTTAAAAAAATACAAAAAATGGATATTTGCACCCGGACTTAAATACCTCTATTTTTAAAAATATAAAATAAATAAATATATATATATATATCCAAAAATGGTAAAATTTGATTTCTAAATTAAATATAACTAGATTAACATGCTTATAAAAAATTTTAAAAAAAATAAAAAGTAGGTATTTGGACTGGTCTAAAATATGGTAATCTCAAACCAATCTGAACTAGTTTGAAAAGATCACCGGGCAATATATTGAGGGTTTTTTAAAGTTCTAATTTTTTTTAATGCAGGCAACGTCATCACCACTTGTCACTACATGTCTCATATCTGCTTATCATTTTTATTTAATGTATATAGAGTGATTTGCAAGTACACCTATTTAGCTTGACTATAATTGCCAATACATCCATATAATTTTAGAAATTGCAAGCAATTCCTAAATAGTTTGACCATACTTGCAAAGACACCCGCGCCATCATGAGATAGATATAGATATAGATATATATATATATATATAGATATATATATATATATATTTGCAAAGGCTTGCAATTATACAGGTATATTTACAATTTCAAAAATTAAGTGGTTATATTTAATTTTTGCAAATATACCTATGTAGTTTGCAAACCTTTGCAATAATGGTATCATAACAGTGTGCATATATTTTTATTTATAGTCAAATTATGTTGTGGTAATTTGCAATTTCTAAAATTATGTTGATATATTTGTAAGTATGATTAAACTATATAGATATATTTACAAATTACTTTATATATACCAGAAGTGTGTAATGGTTAATACCCCGTGACCCGACTCTGCTGACTAGTTGTAGATCGGCCAGGCAGATTGGGGGAGAATACCCTGTGACCCGACTCTGCTGACTAGTTGTAGATCAGCCAGGTAGATTGGGGGAGATTAACTCAACCCTAACCTATGGCAGACGTGAATTTTTATTTTACTTTTTAGGATCTCGAATTAAAGCGAAGAAAATCAGATTTGGTTTTGGATTGAATGCAATTGGGAAAATAGAGTCAAAATCAATATAGAGTCTTCTAATTCGTTTTAAATAAAGATTTTATTTTTAATGAAGTATGAAGATATTAAAAATATGTTTTAACACTAAAATAAAGCTGGAGAAGGAATGAAGTGATTCAGGAATGGATGGGCATCCAGGGCAATTTGAGTAAATTAGATACATTTAAAGTGGGGTCAATTCAAATCAATTGATTGATCCAGAATCCAAATCAACCCAGTTCACGTATTGGGTTGAAATTAAATTGGCCATAATTTCCAATGCACTGTCAAATTCTTTACAGCCTACGCCAACACATTTTTTTATTACATTAGTCAATAGAGAATCATGTTTAGCACCGACTTGCTAGAGAGTTTATATTGTATATCAATATAGTCATGAAAAATCTAATTATTCATACAAATAAAATAAATAAATAAAAAAATTCTAAACACCTGCCTTTAAGCTTGTCCAAAAAAATAGTGATGATTTTTTTGGTTGGGGCTTGAAGGCTTTGTAAGGTGGAAAAAAAAGGTGGAAAATCTCTCTCTCACCCCAACTTTTAGCAGATTTTATTTTTTCATCTCATTTCCTGGCCCTCAAACTACAAGTCCACAACACCAGAGGAAATATATGGGCCAAGTCTCTTCAAGTCTCCGCCAAATTAGAGCGGATCTCTTAAATGTGGGCCACTAAGTCCAAGCTGAGCTGTCCTGCCATTGCCTCCATCGTGTCTGAAAGGCTCGATAATTTCTGCAGCTAATCTCAAGAAAACCAAGCATCTGTTGGATTTGCCGGACGCAAGCAGACGGCTAACCATCTGGAAGGCTGACCTCGACAACGAAGGCAGCTTCGAAGAAGCCGTTGATGGGTCTACTGCAGTATTTCATGTGGCTACCCCGATGGATTTTGAATCCACCGACCCAGAGGTGGTGACATTCGTAATTCCTTTCTAATTCAAAACAACCATGTTCACTAACTGTTTTCTCTTTATTTTCCGACACAGAATGAAGTGATAAAGCCCACCATAAATGGAGTTCTGAACATCATGAGATCTTGCAAGAAGGCTACGTCCGTGAAGCGGGTCATCTTCACATCCTCAGCAGGGACTGTTAACGTGGAAGAGCACTGCAAGCCCCTTTACAAGGAGACCGACTGGAGCGATGTCGACTTCTGCCGGCGAGTCAAGATGACTGGATGGGTTAGAACCAGTCCTCCACCAAATGACTCTTTTCCTTTCCTGATTTACAACAGAAATACATAACTAACAATTCTCATCCTCCTTTTTGCTGCTGCCTGCTGCTGCACAGATGTACTTTGTATCCAAGTCTCTGGCGGAGCAGGCTGCTTGGGACTTTGCAAAGGAGAACAAGATAGATTTCATCAGCATCATACCCACCCTCGTGGTGGGGCCATTCATCATGCCAACCATGCCTCCCAGCATGATCACTGCATTGGCCTTGATAACTGGTACTGTCTGTCTGAATTTCCAGCTGGCTTGTTAGGCTCGCCAGTCCATGCTAATTGGGTATTCTTCATCTTCTTTTGATGCTTCTAACTGCTAGTGGTGTGCAGGAAATGAAGCCCATTACTCGATCTTGAAGCAAGTCCAGCTGGTTCACCTGGATGACCTCTGCATGGCTCACATCTTCCTCTTGGAGCATCCCCAGGCTGAGGGCAGATACATCTGCTCTTCCCACGATACTACTATCATCGATCTTGCAAAAATGCTGCAGCAGAGATACCCTGACTACAGAGTCCCTACCCAGTTAGTGACTCTTCATCTAATTTTTCTTTCCTTTTTTCAGTCAATTAACGTGATTGCGATTTCTAATCCGACGGCAAACAAATGTGCAGGTTCAAAGGCATTGACAAAAATGTCAAGCCGGTGAAGTTCTCTTCAAAGAAATTGACAGATATGGGCTTCCAGTTCCAGTACTCCATGGAAGACATGTATGAAGGAGCTATCCAGTCATGCAGAGAGAAGAAGCTACTTCCATCCAAAACAGTTGAGGAGCCATTGGTTGCTGAGAAAGTAAACGGCATTGAGACATCTGTTCCAGTTGCTACCAGTTTGACGTCTTAACCTTTTTTTGGCCTTCGACTGTTGATGTCTAAATTTCTAAGCGTGATTTGGGGAATAACAAAGGCTGGAAATCGTTGAGGGCATATGTTGTTGTGTGAGTGTTTTTTTCCTCCTTCCTTGTCGTAGCATTTAAATGATTCAAGAAAGGAAATGAATTTCCATAATTAGATGATTAGCAATTGATGCTCGACATCTTTCATGCATAGCTTCGCTAACAGCTAGGGGATGAAAAGAATCCAAATTGTATGTGTCGAAGCCTATAATGAGATGTTGAAATTCTCTTTTAGTCCTTATAATTGCAAGTTGCCCAAAAGGGCTTTAGTCAACAATGTTTGGTCGAACAATAGCCAATGGGAAAAGGCCAGGTCAAGTTTGTTGCATCATGACCAGAATCAACACAAACTGGAACAAAAACAATTGCACCCTTCATTTCTGATTCTTCAAAATATACAGAAGTTTCATGTTCCATGAAAAGAGAAGGCCTATATAACCAACATTTTCACAGTGGAATATTACAGATGGCTTCTGCTGAACAGCTGCCTGGGGTTCTGAGGATGGTTAGAGACACTGCTAGCGCTCTTCTGAATTGAATGCGTTCCATGCATCCTGAGAAAGATACTAGGATTGTATGAGCATTTAGTAGAACTATTTAGAATCTTTATGGGCATAACACGTCCCTGAGATGTTGCTATGATAAAGAAGGATGGTAATGAGCAAGCATAATAATTCACAAGGATGAGAGAAGAAACAAAAAAATATAAGCAACAAACCTTGAGAAGATCAAAGACCTTCTCACATATATACTTCTGTTGAATGGTTGCACGCCGTTGCTGCACCTTGTCAGGATGAACATAAAGGGCAGCTTTCTTGTAGGCTTTCTTTACAGAAACAGCTGTTATAATATCAGTCAAAGGAATTGGCTTCCAACCACTCTCAGGCCCAAGTATCTGCTAATGAATGCCAATTACCAAGCAACAACTCGCAGTTACACAAGGAGCCAAAATGAACAATTGAAACCACTTATATGAGTAAAAACAATAGAAAGATACGATTTTCTTGGCAAGGAAAATATCTGACCTACAAGCATACTTTCAACACCATGGAAAAAATAATAATAATAACAGCAGTGACAAGTCTTCATCAACAGTGAATGATAGAAACAAGAACTGTTATGAGAAGAATCAGTCGGTGCAAAAACCAGAAACACCATTAACAATGCAAAAATCAAAGGGGGTCCCAGCATATCGCAAGAATAACAACATTTAATGTAAAATTCCAAGGGCATCACAGACTGAGAGACGTCCATTATTTCTAAAACTGCACTGCAGGGTAGCACCAACTCGGCTAGAGCTGCTAGCATGAATGCATTCAACCCTTTGAGAACAAAGGTCCTGCCCAATTTAGATGCATCATGCATGGCTCTTGTAGCAGTAGAAATTGGACATCCAGAAAAGCGGCGCTATTCCACATGAGAAAAATTTAAAACTATACATACATATTGTAGAGTTGAAAGCAAAGCACGCAAGTTCCCCTCTTTTCCACCAGACCATCTTCTGACTTCAGCATCCAGAGTTTCCGCTAATCTCTATGGTCACATTAAAATACGACAGAATCAGAAGATAATGCATTGACAAGATAGTAATCTCATTGTTTCTAAACCAAGTAAAATACATATTTACATTTCTTTCTGCCACCTCCCTTTGAGCAAGTATGTCACGCAGATTCTTCTCTGCCAGAGCTTTTGACTGAAGATTGAAAAGAAAAAGGCACAGGTTGAATCAAGCTTCTATTTGCCAAATACACTGGTTAATTAAGAAATAGTATATGACGAAATCAAATCAGACAACCAAAAAAATAATGTCTGTTCGTGGGTGAGAGCTGGAGTACAAGCTTGAAAGAAAATAGTTAAGGGAAAACTGGTGGTAAGTAATTTTCAGACAAGGGTCTTACCACACGTTCAAGCATTCGTTGATGCCTTGCTAATCTTGCTTTGCATCTCTTAGAAGAATCGCCATCGGTGCCTTGAAACTTCTCATCAGAATATAAAGCTTTATCGAAACACGTTGTTTAGTTTCAGAAGCAAACTACTAATCAGAAACAATAAATACAGATCCGAGAAATAACATACCACTGTTCACTTCAGAAGCAGCATATGGATGTTGTTGAAAACTACTGCAGGAAGTTGCACTTTGAATTTCTGAGGTGCAAGTGAAGTCCTCCACATCCTGTATCATATATGGCATGACTTAAAAGTTCTAATGAAGGATATTCTACAGGTACAAGTAAGAAATAATCCATGAAAGACTTATAAAAACATCTACTCACAGTGGATGAACAGCCTCGCTTCGATCCAGTGTCTGCTTCGTTGCTTGACTTGAATGACTCTTCCATTACATTGTTTCCTCTTACATCAAATTTCTCTTCCCCTGAGGCAGCCTCTGAAAATGTTTTCTCCATGTTATGCTCCTGAGCATTCAGAGTTTCGCTCAGTATTGCCCCTTGCTCTGCTGGAACCCTAACTTCCATGTAAAACCCCTCCCTCACTGCTTTTTGGCAGGCTTCTGCTGAACCCTCCCTTTCTTGGGAAATGACTGCAGGTGTTTGCACCTCCACAAACGCTCTTTCCAAGATAACATTTTCAGCCCTCTCTTGTGCTTCTAGAAATGCTGTATCACCAGTTTCATCTCCTATTCTTTCAATAGCTGATGATTCCTTTATTCCACCATGTTCACTCTCTCTTTCTTCTACATTTCTTAACCACACGTCCAGATGTATCTCCTTCTGCTTACTTCTTCCCTTGTCCTCTTCTATTTTGCGCATTCCACAGACATTCTCTCCTTTCCTCCCACCTTTAGGATTCAAAACTGCATCTGAACCTACTTCAAGGAAATTCTCACTTCCTTCTGATGTTTGATCCCATTGTGCCACTTCAGATTTCTTCCCACTTTCTAACCGACGGAAGACCTCCTGAGCTGCTCTGAACTTATTCTTGTTGGATAACTGATCAAGGACAGCTAGATCTTGCCAGCTGTTCTTTTTGCTAGCTACTACCTCATGAGACACTTCACCTGTTTTGAGCTTCTCTATCTTTACCTTCACACTGGATACTTGAGGTGCAACTAATATAACCTCATCATCTTCCCTCCTGTTCCCCTCTTGAGTACCTCCCAATTTCTCACCATGGCCATCCTGTTGGACACCTTTGGATGTTTTCATGTTCTGCTTGTTCTTCCATTCTCCATTCATGTAAGCCACTTTCAGCTTCTTCTCATCCTCTTGACAAAAATCCTGAAAATTTTCCAATGTTTGTTTGATGTAACACTCTTGGTGTGCCACTTCAACTTCTTCAGATATTCTTTCATTTTTAACATGCTCAACATCAATTTTGTCAACTTTCATTTCTTTATTATTTTCTGCACAGTCAGTGTCTTCTTCTGCTGATTTCATTTTCTTCTCATTAAGTGCCAATTCAATGGCATCCACAGTTGATTTTAGGCTGCTGTCGTCATCAAGGATATCTTGATCTGTTCCTGGCAATGTGTTGTTTTCATCCTCTCTCCATCCCATTTTAGTCGCTTGCAGTTCATCTGTCCTCACTTCACACTGACAGGGCCCTCCAGTCGTCACCAATTTGACTGCTGCCCTTTCTTGTTTGACAGAAGTTTCCAACGTCTTCTCATATCCTCCTTCATGATGAATGATTTCAGTTGCTTGTAGTTCACTCTTCTTCCCCTGTCCATCCTCATTACCTGCATATAATTTCTTCTCATTCTCTTCAAATGTGCAGACCTCTTTAGCCATGGAAAGTTTCATCCAATTTGTCTCCCTCTCATGAGCCTCTGGATCTGCTTTTGTTTTGATCACATTTTCTTCCAGCTCATGCGATCCTTCCACTTTCAGATTTTTCCCTTCACAAAACCAGTCTTCTTGAATCACCTTTGACCTATCATTCTTTTCTAGCTCAACAGGCTCTCTAGCCGCTGCCATTTCATATGCCTCTTCGATCTGTACCTTCTCAGTTGCTTTCCCTCTGTGGTTCTTATCATTTGCAGAAGCATCCTGCAAATTTGACTGCTCAGCTTGCTCCAGCCCCTCAAACTGTTTCCCTGCATCCAATACTTGCTCTGTCTCTTCCATCTGGGAGCACTGTGGCTTCAGTCTGCATCCCTGCCCTTCCCTTTTGCTTCTAGAATCTTTACCCAATTCTATAAATCCCCAGCTGTTTTCGGCATCTGTTGCTGCATGCTCTCGTCTCATTGTTGTCAACTCCTCAAACCCAATAAAATCTTTTGTTTTGCTTGTATGACTTTTGAAGTCCTCTTCAAATAAGTCTTCCCGGACTTTGAGATCTTTTTGTGCAGCTGCATCCTCACTCCACTCTTTAACTTTTCGTTGTCTACCAAAATACGGTTCCATATGACTTTCAATATTGCCTTCTTTCCTCTCAATTGATTCTTTTGCACACTTTAAACTTGCTTCAGCATTATCCATTGCCTCTCTCATGGCAGCCACAGACACTCCAGCAGTCGAACTTGCATCAATCTCAACATCAAAAAAGGGCAGTGAAGTACAACCAGCACCCTCATCAAATGTGTGCATTTCATTAGATACTCTGACCTGGTGAGTTTGATTTGTTATCTGAGGTTTACATAATTGAACTTCACCTGAATAGGCTTTTCTGCTCCTGGTTGCCATTCTCTTGGAACCTTCCTTCTCAACAAATATTTTCGGAGGTGGTCTGGCAGGAGGTGGAACTTTCAAGGGCTTTGTTTGAAGGCTGATGTCTGAGATTGTTAAGAAGGCATTATCAGAATAAGAGTGTTTTCCAACAGATTCAGGATAACCTACATGATGCTGGCTAGTTGCAGGAGAATCTTCCACAGCAGTCCATTCATGGCCAAGTTGTTCCTGATCTACCTTGAATTCATTCCCTGAAGCTTCCGCCAACAAAGGTTCCCTAGCAAATTTCCCTTTGTTTCTGCCATTAAAATTCACATTCAGACCAGGATCATCACCTACTTGGGATTTTGTTGCCTTCTGTATACAGATATGTGAAGGAGAACAGGTGCCACCCATAGAATGATATCCAGAAGTCTCTCGACATTGAGCCATATGTGTTAGCTCATCCATCAAATGTTGTGCTGATTTTCTTCTTTCCTCATCCAGAGTTGCATCGGATTTATTTGCACCATTGAAGATATCATGAAAGAATGCATCAGAGGGAACACCGTTCTCTTCTGAACAAGCCAAACGTTCTCCATTGAGCTCTTCAATGGGAATTCCTGGAATGAATACAAGCTCCTGCAGTTGAGACCCTGCTTCTTCAGGAATCCTACACATGCAAAGCAGAAGGAGACGATCAAGAACAAAATCCATGGGCAAGCAACCTCTGACCTCACGCAGATGGAAATTATTTACAACAAGACTTATTTACTTCTGTATTACAAAATAACATCCAAAAAAAAAAAAAAAAAAACTTGTCTTGATGGACATTCTTTTTTTCTGAATTTTTCTTTCCTTTCAACTCAGAAAATTATTGATGAGCGTAGTTATCCGCACAAAAACGCTGCTTGAACTTGCAAATTCATTCGTTAGAATAAGCTGGCTCTGTCTCGCTCGGACTACGAACTCTCAAACAGACAAACTACCAGCAAATATATGGCACAATGCCCTGGTAAAAGAACACACAGTTTGAAAATTTCGGGCTAAATTTTGGAAAAGGAAGAAAAATAGCATCAGGAAATCAACAACAAATGGCTAGACATGGAATAGTTCACGCTTCCACCCGGAAAAACGATACAAAAAAATAAATTCCCAAGCAGAGGCAAGGAATAAGAAAAAAATAAAACCATACAGCGGGATTTCAGCCAGATTTTCAGCAAGCATTTCTTCGTAATATACAGCAAAATCCGCACCATCGAAGCCCCCGAAAACGTCTGCGTAATTGAAATTGGAATTGAAAATGTCAGCTGAAACGTCGTCACAGTCTTCGAGGAGCTGGAAATCCAGAACGGGAACGCAAGCGGGGCCCTTGAGAGAGTGAAAGCTTCCGAACATTTCGCCGTAGTCGACTGCGAGATGCGGAATGGAAATGGTCGGTGAAGTGGTTAAGGTGTCGGCGGCGCCATTGGCGTTCGAGTGCCTCTTCTTTGAGAGAGATGCGGGGGAAGAAAGCTTGCGGAGAAGAAGATCGTGAAAATCCGCCATTAGAAGGGAAAGAAACCCTCGAGCGTGTTTTCTGTCAGCTAAGCATGAGAGCTGCTGCTGGACACTGGGTAGCGCTCTGTCAGTCGTGGTCAGTAAAGGCAGAGTAACTGAACAAGCAAAAGCGAGGGAGGAAATAAGGAGCGATAGATGGCTATTTGCAAAATATCTTTTTTCTCCGAATAATTGCAAATACTTCCCTTTCCCTTTGGTCCACCTTCTTCGGCATACACCCCTTTAAGGGGAACCACGAGGCCATAGGCATTATATGTGTTGTTAGGTGCATGGAAAGGAATTTGAATGTCTATAAAATTTTTACTTTTTA
Organism: Annona squamosa; assembly: GCA_035584095.1. Taxonomy (NCBI): domain Eukaryota; kingdom Viridiplantae; phylum Streptophyta; class Magnoliopsida; order Magnoliales; family Annonaceae; genus Annona; species Annona squamosa. The sequence continues at coordinate 13,106,678 of JAXCLR010000073.1, read as the reverse complement.
AGAATAATTTGATATATATATATATAAGAGACTGCAACGGAACAGCGGTGCAGTAGCCCAAAAATGGGCCCCACATGATCATGAAATCATGATCTACTCCACCAATTGTATTTAGAATAATGTATTTTATTACCTTACCAATTTTCATCCAAATCAGATATTTTAAATTTGTTATTTACATTAAACTATTTTATTACGTTGGATTTATACTATTTTCAGATGGGGGCCATATACATATCTGATTTGGATGAAAATTGGTATGGTAATAGAATACATTATTCTAAATAC
>JAXCLR010000073.1:13075864-13106290 GCA_035584095.1 Annona squamosa | reverse complement strand
ATAGAATACATTATTCTAAATACAATGGGTGGAGTAGATCATGATTTCATGATCATGTGGGGCCCATTTCAGCGATCCTGCCCCGAAAATTCCGGTGCAGCATGCTGCACCAGAATATATTCCAATATATATATTTGTATAGTAATTTTATCGTTATTTTGTATATTTTCAAAATTTTAATTTATTTAATACATTTTATTAAATTAGGATTACGTGTCTCAACAACCAACCAATCGTACCTTCTAATATCCTACTTCGATTTCTGAAAATGAAGCAATTTAGGAATTTTGATTAGCCTTTAAACTAGTTAGTGTATTTGTTAATCTGGAAAAAAATTGGGAAATTTTTGTTGCATGAAAAATATGAAGATATGAGAAAATAATGTGATAAAATATGAATAATGATTATGAGTAAAGGGCAATTATATAAAAAATGCATAAAAATGATTGAAAAGTATATGATTTGTATAAAAATATGTAAAAATGATTGAAAAGAAAAATAGTTGTAAAAAAAATGTGTAAGAAAAATTTGTATTTTTTTGTTTATTCAAAGTATCTTTGATAACCTGGAAAAGTTGTTCCAAATTTAGAAAAAGTAGGACAAGAATGTAATAAGATATGAGTGATGATTAGAAGCAATGAGTAATTGTACAAAAGAACACATAAAAACAATTGTACCAAAAGATGAAAAAATGAGAAAAAGTAAGACAGCTATATGAAAACGTGTGTGAAGAGATCATGGGAAAAGAAAATTTGGAATAACAAACACGCGTTTTACAAACAATGATCAAAAATCAGAAGGGCCCGTTTGCAATTAACCCACCACAGTATGCTAAAGTCAATGGACAGGCGGCCTTTTACACTGCCCATAATACAACTGAACTGTGGCTGCATGTGAAGGCCATGCAACCGTGCAAATAATGCGATCTTCAGAAGCTAGGGGTTGGCAATTTGCTTGATCTACACAGCTGAAGAGCCGCTATGCTGCTTTGATGATGGGATGGTCCACACAGCAGGAGAGCAGCTGTTCATGCTGCGGAATTTGCAGAGAATCTTTAGGAAATGACAAAATAGCTTAGAATTCCGACATGTTTTGAGCAAACGAACGTGTTGGGAGCGCCTGCACTCATCTGTCCCACAAAATGGCATCCAAGGTACCCTTTCTTTTCAGTGGTGATGAGCCCTTGGCGTTGGTCTGATCATGAACGTTCCAAGGAAACAAAATATACGGGAGGATTGGGTGATGATGGAGAAGGAAGGTGATGTTTTGTAATTATGAGGGAGGTGCATTCAATCATCCCACGTAAAAAGAGAGATGAACACGCATTGAATGATGGGCAACCGACCAACCGTCATGTTTCAATCTTTTCCGAGGACAATTTAAGCTTTGAAGAAAGAAAGGCAGTGGTCCAACCCAAATTCAGGGGGCACGGAAAGAAAAAGAGGGAGTGGGAATGAATGGCCAAGATAGAATAAAGGTGGCTTTATGAATGCAAGTCGCATATACCATGTAATTCCGGTGCGGGATGCGTAACGGTGGAATATTGTTTGGAAAAGATGTTCTCACCGATCGCTACAAGGAGGCACATCATTCTCCTCTCATGGGGCTGTTGTTTGGCCCGCGCATTACGTTGCATGTGTTGCTTTCGAAGGATATTCGAGTCATTGACCATGTACTTATGGACATCTAAGACGTAGGTAGGATAATAATAATAATATTATTATTATTATAGCTACTTTAAAATTTCGAGATCCGTAAAGTGCTTTCCCCTCCCTGCGTCGAAGAAGGGCGCGTGTCTTTGCTATTTCTTCCCGTAGGCCCGACTGGGCCCTTGGGAGCCACGGGCTGATGTCTCTTAGTGCTACGAAGTTGCCAGCGTAATCCAGATTTATGCACGCAATGATAGATGCTCAGTGTCTGCCGCTTCGTCTTCCTCTCTAGATGCCCTCCCTAATCCGCAGTCGCAGAGTGAGAAATGAGAATTGAATTGCACCACCACAGTTTTACAACTTTGTCAACGCCTAAAAGAGACGAAAAACGGAGGGTGAAAGTGTGAAAGATAATGACATAAGATGGTTAGTTGTAAAATGAATAAAAACAAATAGGCAAACTTTTTTAAAGAAAATAGTTGATAATATAAAGAGTAAGATAATTGTAAATAATTAAATTTATATCCACATGGAAATGAGAAAAATTGAGTTCGACTCGTCTTTTTAGAGCAGTAATATCTATACCAATGAAAAACTAAATTATCTTTGTTTATGCTGATTATTTAAAAAAAAAACTTTCATCCATGTCAATATTTTCTGAAATTGATTTCATTCGTGCCAAAACCGACTGATGCATATAGATTTTAAATTTAAATGGGTTATGAATAGAAAAAAAACACTCTTAAGAAGAATGATAAATCTTAACAATATGAGGTATTTTTGTCCATTCACGACCTATTTAATTTTAAACCTCTCCCGAAATTAAGTACTATTGTTTGTGAATTTTTTATTCTATTTTTTTCTTTAAAGTGTTTTTGAAAGAATTTTTATATTATATTATCATTATCATATGCCTATTCAACTAATTAATTTTTACGTGTCTCAAAATTAATTTAAAATTTAAAAATCAGAATAAATAATTGATAAATAATTTTAGACTTACGATTGAAGAATGAGGTTAAGATTAAAACTCTATAAGATTAGTGTTAACTTAAAAATAATTTGATGTTCAAATGAGTAGTCCAAATATGTTTCTTTTTCCTCTTAAAACAACCCTCGTATCTTTGTTAACTGACATCAGCAAAGTGGATAAACAAGGGACTTTTGTCTCCTTTAACAATGGGTAGGTATTTATTGTCTTCCAAATGAATGAACTAGTTGGTAACAAACACAATCCATGGAGGACACGTTTTGTATCCAAGCCTCCTCCCATGAGAGGAGGTTGCAGCTGTATGAGAGCTTAGCCTCTCATGAGATCAAGTAAAAGACTTTTGTCTCCTTCAACACCTAAACTGTCTAAAATATCATTTTTATGTGAATAAATAACTTTATAAAATACTATTATATTCTAATATATACGTAAATAAACCTAATCATTTTTTCAATTTACACATAAATATATCTATTTTTTAGCAAATATAACCATATATGTATTTGGTTTAAATGAAACTTGATATTTTAAATAAACATATTATGTTAAATATGAATATATTGTATTTTCAATCAAGCATATCAAACTTAAAACTTATATAAGAGTTACATAGAACCACATATATATAACCAGCCCCATCAAAATAATAGAATATTGATGAATTTTAAAAGAGAGCGAGCTTCGACAACGTAGCAGAAAAATCCTGAGCGGAGGAGAATGAATGCTTTTGGTCCCAACCAAATGCGGACAAAGTTCATTTTTCAAGGCAGACGAATGAGAATATGAGTACGAGAATACCAATTGTTCAATGCCGAATCTCCCCGAAATTCTTTCCTTAACAGCAGAAAGAACTATAAAAATGATAAATTTCAGTTCTGCAGTCTACAGGCATCAAATGGTTAAAACATGACAAAAGGCAGAGATGAAATTGCCAATGGAAACAGGAACCAACAAAGTTTTTAAGACTATCAGGCCTCATCCATCGCTTCTACTAACCATGGTTAAGTCTCCATTGGAGCTGGAGATTGGCTGCTGTCGTCCTCCTGCATTTCAGCACCTCCCTGTTCAGCTGGATCATCCTTCATCTCTAACGACTCAATCAATTGTTCTACAGTTTGCTGATCAATTATGTGGAAGGGCTCATTGACTCCTACAACAGCGACAGTGCAGATAGAGCTGGTAAACTTTTCACCTTGCAGTGTCTCTTTGATGGCAAAAAGTGCATCTTTGACAAGTTCATCACTGGAATAGTTGGCAAAGTTCTCGAACCTCCGTTCCAAAAAAGTTTTTGCAGCTTGGGAGCGTGATCCAATGGCAAATGCCTCATATTCGAAGTAGTTTCCACTTGGGCAGTTATAATAGAGGTGAGCCCCAGATTCATCTAAACCAGCAACCAGAAGACCCACGCCGTAGGGTCTTTTCCATGATCGCTGGGTGCAAACCTGCCATGAAAAGCAAGAGAAGACACGTCAAGAATTCCCCTGTATGGATGTACAATCAAAGAACCACAGCTCCTCACATTAGAGCAGCAAGAAACCAACACTCAGGAACTAGATTCTAATGTATGGATCCGAGTCATCAAATCACAAAATAGCAAAACCTACTCTAAGATTTGTTTTTCCCTAAGTAACTGGAAAGAAGGTCACTCAATTTTCCATGGATGAACAAACTCATTGCATACTGATAACGGGCAGTGGTAACTAATTTCTATGAAGAGAGAGACATAGTGGTGCGGATACCTCTTCTCATATTTTCCTATGGAGGACAATATTCACTACAAGAAACAAGTAAAAATGAAGCATCAACTGCTAGAAATACAAACAAGAGCAATTAACTATAAATACTTTATGCATTCACAATCAACTTCGTCTCTAATAATGTGAACCTGGGCATAGCCCAGTTGGTTTCACATCCTAGCTTACGTGCCAGAGATCCAAGGTTTGAATCCTGCTAAGGAGCATCATCTCCCCTTGATGTAATTTAAAAAAAAAAAAAAAAAAATCTCTAATAAGAGCTGTTGGTGTCATTTCTAAATTGATAAATGATAAACTAATGAAAAATATTTCATCTAAATAATGGGTTTCTAGGATAATGCATGAGTTTTGACAGTCAAGGTGGTGGTCCGTGCTCGTTGTGAATGGTTCTCTACCCACACATTCAGTGAATTAAAATAGTAAAAAAATAAAAATAAAACACACAATCAGGCAAGCTCTAATCTCATAGAAAATGAGTATCAAATCCCATAGTAAATCAGCATGGAAACATAAAAACCTCCAAATAACAGAGCCTCTACATAATGCAGCCATAATACACCCCAAGCATATTCACAAGGACAAGAAGACATAGTGAAAATGTCCTTTCTAAATAAAGCCAAGTCAGAAAGTTATTGATCCAAGCTACAATAAGTTTTAGTATCTTTGCATATCAGATAGTCACAGTCTGACAACTCTGAACACTGGCCAACAAATGACACATTTGATGTGAAGACTAAGCCGCTATAGAGCCTAGTTTATACCAATATCTTTGCTATTAATCCAGGAGAGGCTACAAAAACAAACTTGTTTCGGCATAGGAAAGAAAACAATGCCACAACAATACTCTTTTCCTCGTCCAAGGAACACTATACAATCAAACTCATTTCAACAATGAAGAACAAATATGCCATAATGGAAACTCAGCACACAGAAGTGTACCAGTAATACCCTATGTTTCATCTGGGAGATGGGAGAGCTTGCTAAAGAAACATAAAACCACCAATCTTTTGGGGCTCTCTGGATGCAGATTCCAGAAAACTAGATCTTTCCGCTTTAGACAAGGATTTTGTTAACTTTCCAAACACCAATCTCACTATTTTTGGAGGAGTTAAATAATTAGCCCATTTTGTTAATCCATCAAAATTTCAAACCATAGTTGCATAATGAGGGAATTGAAATTTTGAATTAAAATAGCTTCTCATGCGTGAAAACACCTATCCATGAATGGAAAATCAACCTCACTCTTCCCACAAGTTCCATTTCTGATGAATTCAAGACAAATCCTGCTTTATATTGTCATTTGATCTCCTCTCCTGAATTCACAATCTATTAACAAGGGCCAAAAATCTTTCTATGTAATGACAGCAATTGACACCAATTACAATCCCACAACAACCAAACAATCACGTTTTTTTCCCCAAATGAACAATCATCATCTTTTTATTAATTCTTCACAGATGTCCAGATAGGGTCCAGAAGTGCACATGGGCAAGCTCTTACACGTATCTTCATGCATGTGTGCCCAAATGCACAAAAAACAAACACTACAATTTTCCAAGAACATGCATGTACCCATCAGCTGTCTTTAACAGTTCATAAACACACAGCACAAAGTACCTCATCACTAAATTCTCCCTCTATTGCTAGGCTGTCCACCACCGAGCACATGGAGAAATGTAACCATGCATTTGGCACCCAGATCACAAAATCTCATCAAAATTTTCACCTTCCAAGCACATTATTCCAAGTAGACAGGCCACAGCAAAATCACATTATCAGAGACAACCTTGAACATTAGTGGCAAAACTGGTAATTCATGACAGAAATTTTTTTGTTCGAGTTGCATAAGAATATGTGCATTGTCTATGGTGCAAGGCATAACATTATTGCTTATCTTTAGAACAAGAAAAAGCAGAAGCCTATGCCCAACCCTTGGCCACACAAAAATAATTATAGCTTCAGCATTGGTAGGATTCTGGAGTCCCAAAGACCTGAATGACTCCTAGATCAAATCCTATGAAGTTCCTAAAGAGACCGTGAAACCTAGCCAGTTCAGCTCCTCAGGATATTAAATCCATATTCCATTGAGTTTAATGACTGGGCCTTCGGCCATCCACCTTTCTTGAGATTCTATATATAAACACTATAACAGGAATATGCGAGTGATCTTGCTGCCAATTTAAGTCCGTGAACAGGCAGGTGTCCCTGTCAAAATTTCAATTGGCTTTACACTGTTTTTCTGTTCCCTTTCAAAACCTCAGAACTATATGAAGTAGAAACCAGAACAAAAACACATTACATATACATGGGCACCTGCATTTAAAATCATATAAGAACAATAAGCGACTGAGGCCTCCCTTAGTGTAGGCCAAAACAGATACCCAAGCAAGAGACACGAATCAACAACAAAAATTGCCAGATTGCCAGACAAAGATTAGCCCTACTCTAGCAATCAAAACATGCTAAACGCCACTGCTACATCCCATCACCATATCCAAAATTTGAGAACCATCTTCACTTTGGAATAAAAACTATACCTCTTACAGGGAAAAAATGATGCGTTCCATCCTTTTTCCATGTCTTTGAATCCAACTCATATCAAAACCTAGCTTTTGAGTGAAAAACAGGGATAGTTTTCCCGTTGAGAGACAATTAGGTTGTGACCGAAAAGTTGAAAAGTTACGGTTTTGATTTTCCTTCTGTCTTTATCTCACCAATCAAGATTCAAGACCCCTCAATCTTAGCAACCACTATCCATCTTCCATTTCCTTGAAATTGGGAAAAGGTTTCTACATAAAGTCTCTGTGCTTCAAAGTCAATCTACAGGCAAAAGGCACATAATCCATCACATCCAAACACCGCAAACGATGAGGAGCTTTCAGAAGGATCGGTGGCGCAAGGAAAATTTCACAAAACGCAGCTAAAACCAGATATTTTTCATAGAAAGGGTGGAATTCCGACCTGGGCCTTGTCGGCGAGCTGAACGACGAGGCGGCCGACTGGGAGAGGCGACTCGTAGACGAAGCTATAGTTGATGCACTCAGATCTGAGGTACCGCGAGAGGACCCGGCCGTCGGCAGTGAGGCCAGCAATGGCGATGCCAATGTGATCGTCGATCTTGAAAATCTTCTTCTGGTGGGATGAGAGTTCGGAATTTGCCTTGTTGACGCTGGCGAGAACCACGTGGGTCTTTGATCGGAGGCCGACCGCCGCCGACCCCTGCTTCACGGCCTCCATTGCATACTCCACCTGGAATAGCCGGCCCTGCGGGCTCCACGTCGTGACATCCGTGTCATACTGGTTGCGAAACATCTTTCAGAAACTGCTCCTTCTGCCTCTTTCTCCCGTTCTTCGTTCCTCCAGGACAGAGTGAAGGGCTGGAGACGAAAGGGTTTTTTCTTCTGGAGGTTTTCTTCTTTTTCAAGGCATGGAGGAGTTCATGGTCTTTTAACGTTGGAAACGGGCCCGAGCTCGTGAAACCTACGGACCACTGCCTTCCCTCCCTTTCCAACATTGTTCTCGTACTTTGATTAACTCCGTATTATTAATGTATTTTGTTTTAAACATATATTAATTAGGCTTATTTTATTAGCTAAAAAATTCTTTACAAATTTTAAATTTTATATCTTATACCTCCTGTGCATGGGCGTCCAGGTTCAAATCTCTGCAACAACATATTTCGTAGCTGGTGGCATGAAAAAAAATGAGTTGATAGAAATATTCTCCCCAAGTGTGAGTGTCCATCAGTTGAAAAATATCATTTGACATGATCGTAAATATTCATTAAAAAATAATAAAATTAAATTCAAAGCAAGGAAACGATGGTACATGTATTTATTAGCGATGCCGCCAATTATTTGGGCTATTAGTCCGTCTTCCCTGAAAATAAAGGTCATTAAAAATAAATTTTAAACTGTGTGCGGATCTTTTACGGCCGGGCGTTAACAGACCAAGTTTTCAACCACCGGTATTCACCGTTGGATTAGGCGGGGTAAATATCAACCGTAGGATAAAATGAGGCATGATACACATTTAGGGTGTGTTTTGTAATGAATAAAACTTTATGTGAAAAGTTTTGGAGAGTAAAAGTTATCAAATGATGTGATATGATATGGGTAATAATGAGTAGTAAAGATGATAAAGTTAAAATAGATAGATTCGTTGTGTGGATAGTTGTATAAAAATAATTAAAAAATAGGATAGTTGTATAGGAAAATGTGAAAAATAATTAAAAAATATGATAGTTGTGGAGAATGAAAAGTTTTAACTTGACATATTTTATTGATTGCCAAACGCACCCTTAATGGCGTTGAAATTTTAAGCCCACCTCCCTAGCCACGACTTCCTTTTCGCGTCCGATCCCTCTCTCTCCTCTCTCCGTCGCTCGCCCTTCCTCCCTCTTGCGAGCACTACCCGTCTCCCAACCCCTTCATACTGCACCTGCTCTTCTCTGCTTTCTCTCATTTCTGGCGATAGGTGCGGTCTTAGATTGGATTGTTGCTGGATGGATTGGATCAATTGTCTTCATCGGACTTAAGAAACAAAGCTATAGTGGAAATAATGGCCTCATTCTTCTTCACCAGCATTAAATTCGACCAACAACAACATGTTTCTACTATTTATTCTTCTCCCATCGTTACTTCTATTTCTGCTCTAATAGAATTCTATTTTCTGATTCTGCCACATTGTCTTTCTCAACTCGTCCAACATTCTCATCACGTGCAGAGAGGAGGGACAAAGGAGGGAGAAGAGAGGGGATGAGAGGGAGAGAAAAAAATGGCACAGTAACTTGCACTTTCTTCTCCATGGCAGCCGCATGCAAGAGAGAAGTGCAAGTGATAGTCATGCGAAAGTGAGAGAGAATCCTGTGGGGAGGTGCAGCAAAATTTCCCTGGCATTAACTGTAGTGATAGTGGGATATTTTCGAAAACTAATCGAACAGTTGAAATTTTGCTTGCAGCATCCAACGACAATGAAGGGCAGTCAAAATAGGCTAAGTAATCGACCAGTCATAAATGATCGGATCTCCCCTGTGTCCCTAGTATGGGTCCACAAGCCCATATATTTGAGGGACATTTGGGCGAAAGTAGGGGCACAACCCATTGTAGCCTATTTTTATTTCAACCCAGCCTAATCCAATTTAATTTCTAAAAGCTTTCAACTCAAACCAACCCAACCCAATTATGAATATATTTTTCAACTTGATTTGCCCAATTACAAACAGATTCAAATTTTTTTAAAAAAAAAGCCAAAATTTTTTTTACTTCCTTAAGATTTATTTATAATTAGGGCAAAAGTATTAAACAAAAACCTCAATTATGAATAAGAGGCCATTGCTACTACAAGAATAGCAAGAAAGAGTGTAATTGCAAAATAAAAAATATTAACATAAATTTCTTAAGGTTGATATGAAAAATCATACATTCATATGACATTAAATAAACTACACCATCCATAACTAGTTTTAAATAACTTGGATCTGCATAACTAAGATAAAAGAGATTTTATAATCGAATACAATATATATATAATCCACTTTATTGAATTATAGTATTTTGATGATAGACAAGTTAAAATTTTAATGATTAAAATGTGTTGCTTGTATTTGATTCCTGATGAATGGTTATAATAAGTCAGCATTAAATTGTGTTGTGAATTTATCCAGGTTTTGCTGTAAAACTTCAGCAGTTTTGACTGATTTAGTTTCAAACTTTAACTGATTTAGTTTCAAACTTTAATTATTATGGTTTGAAACTTCAATAGTTTTTGGGATGAAACTTTGACAGTTTGTTTAGCAAGATTTATAGATAGATGATTGGATGACGACTGGCAAATCAGTTAGTTTAAGGAGCTATTTTTGGCTTATGAAGTTGTTATAGGTTGTTGAGAATAATTTGATTAGTTGCGGATTTTGTAAGAAAATCTCTCTTCATAGTTTTTGTTTGTTAAGTTGTTATAGGTTGTTGAAAAAAACCTGATTGGTTACGTATTTGGTGGAGAAAATTTCTCTTTTCAGTTTCGATTTGTTGAGTTGTTATAGGTTATTAAGAAAACTCTGATTGATTGCGGATCTTATGGAGAAATCTCTCTTAGTGATTGGATGTTAAAAGCTATAAATAGATAATGAATTTCAACTGAAATTTCAATTCAGAGAGAATATTTTCAAAAGTACAGATCTGTCTCAAGGCATTCTTTGTGATCCCTGTCCATCTGTCAGAAGCAATAAATTGAAGTTTGTCATGACTGTCCTACTAAAAGCTTCATCTTCGTGCTTACATGCTATTAAATTGGTTGTAAACTTTATTTCATTTTTATTTATTTTACCTTGAATTAGAGGCTATTTAATTTGAGAGGAATGCTTTTATTGTGATTTGTGGAAAGCTTCACGTGCCACTTGGAGCTATTTATGTAATCCAAAAAATGATTGAGATTATACCACTGTAACTTAAGTTCTAAGTTGACTAATGGAAACTTGAATCAAGGCATTGACTTAGAGAGTGGATTATACCACTGTAACTTAAGTTCTAAGTTGACTAATGGAAACTTGAATCAAGGCATTGACTTAGAGAGTGGAGTAGGTGTATTAACTGAACCATTGTAATTTGTGATGTCTTATTTGGATTATCTTTGTGATGTGTGAAATTTATTCTGTTCTTTCTTAGATCACTCTTTGTGCTATTATTAATTTATTTTATCAGTTCCATACGAGCCTGACAATTGGTATCAAAGCAGTCTTTGAATTACTCTAAAGAGATCATAACAACTGAGAAGAAAGCGAAAATTAGATAATGTGAAGGTCATTCCATAACCAGACATCCATATTTTAATGACACAAATTATTGATATTGGAAACGTAGAATGTAGATCTTTATCATGGGTCAGGATTTAAAACTTTGGAATGTTGTTAATAAAGGTGTTTATTTTACCTGAAGATGATATAACTGAACCTCGTAAACAACAAAAAATGACAAGGATGATTAAGAGTATTAAAACAGGGGGAGTTTTGCTTGGAACATTGATTATATTCTTGACATATCACTTGAGATTTGTCATCATCAAAAAGGGGAAGAATTATTGAATTATAGTGTTTTAATGATAGGTTAGTTAAGAATTTAATGCTTGAAATGTGTTGCTTGCATTTAATTCGTGATGAATAGTTATAACAAGTTAGCATTCAATTGTGTTGTAAATTTGTCGAGGTTTTGCTGTAAAATTTTGGCAGTTTTGGTTTGCAACTTCAATTGATTTAGTTTCAAACTTCAACTATTTGGTTTGAACTTCAATAGTTTTTGAGTTGAAACTTTGACAGTTTGTTTAGCAAGATCTATGGATAGATGATTAGATGATGACGTGACAAATCGGTTAGTTTGAGGAGCTATTTTCAGTTTGTTAAGTTGTTACAAATTGTTGAAAAAAATTCGATTTGTTGCAGATTTGATAGAGAAAATCTCTCTTGGTGGTTTCAGTTTGTTAAGTTGTTGAAAAAAATTTGATTGGTTGCGGATTTGGTGAAGAAAATCTTTCTTAACGATCGGATGTTAAAAACTATAAATAGATAATGAATTTTAACTAAAAATTCAATTCAGAGAAAATATCTTCAAAAGTGCAGATCTGTCTCAAGGCGTTTTTTATGATTCTCTGTCCATCTTTCAGAAGTAATATATTGAAGTTCGTCGTGACCATTCTATTAAAATCTTCATCTTCGTGTTTCTGTGCCATTAAATTGGTTATAAGCTTTATTTCATTTTTATTTATTTTACCTTGAATTAGAGGCTTTCTAATTCAAGAAGAAAGCTTTCATTGTGATTTCTGGAAAGCTTCGCATGCTACCCAAATCCATTTATGTAATCCAGAAAACGATTAAGATTATACTAGTGTAACTTGAGTTCTAAGTTGACTAGTGGAAATTCAAGTCAAAGCATTGACTTCGAGAGTGGAGGAGGTGTGTTAACCGAACCACTATAATTTGTGGTGTCTTCTTTGGATTATTTTTGTGGTGTGTAAAATTTATTCTGTTCTGTTAGGCCTGTATGAAACTGATAAAAGAAAAGAATAATAGCACAAAGAATGATCTAAAAAAGAACAGGATAAATTTTATACACCACAAAAATAATCTAAAGAATACACCACAATTATAGTGGTTCGGTTAACACACCTACTCCACTCTCCAAGTCAACGTCTTGACTCGGGTTTCCATTAGTCAACTTAGAACTTAAGTTACAGTGGTACGATCTTAATTGTCTTCGGGATTACATAAACGGCTCTAGGTGGCACGTGAAGCTTTCCACAAATTACAATGAAAGTTTTTCTCTTGAATTAGACAGTCTCTAATTGAAGGTAAAATAAATAAAAATGAAATAAAGCTTACAACCAATTTAATATCACAGAAGCACGGAGATGAAACTTTTAGTAGGATGGTCACGACGATCTTCAATATGTTGCTTCTGACAGATGGACAGAGGATCACAGAGAACTCCTTGAAATAGATCTGCACTTTTGAAAATATTTTCTCTGAATTGAATTTTCAGTTAAAATTCATTGTCTATTTATAGCTTTTAACTTCCAATTGCCAAGAGAGATTTTTTCCACCAAATCCGCAACCAATCGGACTTTTCTCAACAACCTATAACAACTTAACAGACAGAAACCGCCAAGAGAGATTTTCTCCACCGAATCCACAACCAATCAGATTTTTCTCTACCACCTTTAACAATTTAACAAACTGAAACTGCCAAGAGAGATTTTCTCCACCGAATCCGTAATCAATCGGATTTTTCTCAACCACCTTTAACAACTTAACAAATTGAAACCACAAAGAAAGATTTTTTCTACCAAATCCGCAACCAATCGATTTTTCTCAACAACCTATAACAACCCAAGACAACTCCTCAAACTAGCTACATCATCATCCCATGATCTTGCTAAACAAGCTGTTAAAGTTTTAACCAAAAACTGTTGAAGTTTCAATACAAAATAGTTGAATTTTGAAACTAAATCAGTTGAAGTTGCAAACCAAAACTGCTGAAGTTTTACAACAAAACCTCGATAGATTCATAATAAAATTCAATGCTAACTTGTTACAACCATTCATCACGAATCAAATACAAGCAATACATTTCTAGCATTAAATTCTTAACTTGTCTATCATCAAAATAGTATAAGTCAACATGTTCTTTCTTGGATCACCATGAACACCAGAGTATTTACTTTTAGGGCACATCAAACTTCTGTCGTGCATCGATGGCTTCCAATAATTACTTCATGAAATAAAAACATTAATGGATTTTTTGTGTGAAAATGCGAAAAACTCATTTGTCTCTCATCATAGAAGTCATAAGCAAATAATTTCAACTGAATATTTCAAAACTCAATAATGTCATTCATTTTGACACAAAAAAATGACCTATGCAACTAGACTGCAAAATGCGTCTTTTGTTGAATGGAAAACGCTTGTGGCCAGAAACGTGAGAATGGTCGTGTAACGGCCTGAATTAAAAATCAAGAATTTTGCCTAAATTTTCGGTCCAAATTGTTTTAAAACTTCAAGATCTTCCCACGCGACAATAAAACCATTTCATTTATGCAATAAGAAACAAACTTGCATTATTACATCAAAGTCTATAGAGTTATTCCAAACATGCCCATTTCAATAAATTCTTTACATCCGAGTCAAGCCACTCATTACATAGAAAGAAAGAAATAAATAGATTTATTCATTAACACACTACCACCATCTCATTGGCCACAATCCTCTGGATTATTTGAGAGTCAAAGGAAAAATAGGTAAGTTCATAAGAACTTAATAAGTAGGATTATGCCCTGTAATTAAGATCATAAGAACACATCATCTTTACTCAATTGCTCAACTTTTAGAGCCTTTAATACATCTTATATGTCATCATCTCTTCCTAGAAATACTCAACTTAAAATTTGGAGACTATCCTAAGGATCTCAGACCTTAAATCCTTTAAGATACTCTTCTATCCTCAAAATTCAAACTTCTAGGCATCATTTGGCTAATCTAACCCTTCCATTGAACACAAAATGTCTAAATTCATAGAAAATGACCCCTGGATCACTCAAATCGGACCTCTAGAGCTCAATTTATATCAATTTGAAGATGGACGCACCAAACGATGCCACGTGTCCCTCGCCGCCGGTGGTTCTGCCCGACTGGGCTTTCTAGTAGGCCGCGCTCTGGGCTTTACTGCTTGGGCTCCTGCTTGGGTATCATCTCTGGGCTCTAAGTCATGGTTGGCTCACTGGATCCTCCTTCTGAGGCCCATCGCAACAGTTGGGCTCGTCTACAGCTGGGCTCAGCCTGGATCCAGCCCACTCCCTGAAGCCCATGCTATCTTCTGAAAATTTACAGATTCTCCTGCTGTCTTCTAATTTTACAGAAACTCCTTGACAGCTTATGATTTTCAGAAAAACCATTAAGCAGAATTGTAAAATATCCAAAAACTCGAAAATAGGCAGCAACATTCATTTTTTTCCATCCATCCATTTATACAAGATATATATAATAATATTTTAATATTATTTTTGTATATATATCTCTTTTAAACATCTTAAATGCATTAAAATGCATTAAAAATTCATCTCATCAATAATTTGGCTAACATATTTAATTTTAGGCCATCCAAGCATAATATAACATACATAATTTTACTCAAAGAAATTATAATTATGTCATTATGCTTTCCATCTTGCCCAAAATTATCTTTATGTTATACATCCTCAAAATTATTGATAAATCTTCACATAATTAATTTAATGTAAATAATATATTTCTCAAATAATTATGTGGCATCCATTTCATGTGCAATTAAGCATATAATATCTCAAATCATCCCAGCATGATTAATGGCTAAAAAAATCACATATTAGTAAAATCACTAAATAATTATGTGATAAATCCTCATTAAATCATGCTATAATTAAAGGCTAATGAGGTAAAATCCCCCTTACCTTAAAGAATAAATAAAATTGATCGCTTGAACAGATTGGATCGACCTTTTCCTTTCTTCTGCGGCAGCGTTCCTCTTCTTTCCTCTGGTACCTTCATCGAATACCCAAGTCGTTTATTTATAGCTCATCGGAGGATTCACGGGAGGATTTTCCGCTCGAAATCCGATTTCAATTCAAAATTGAATTTCAAGTTCACCGATCACAATCCGATCTCAAATCTGTTTCAAATTCAAATGTTAAACTAGTGAGGCTCACAGAGCCCAAAAAGCAAAATACATCATTTATACGCTCTTTGGAACTTGAACTTGAGACCTCCTCTACCAAACACCAACACCTTAACCACTTAAGCACCTTAGGTTGTTGAGTTAAATGCTTGCGATATTTTATATAACTCAACCCATCATTCTAAGTGGGCTTATTTGGGTCTAGCCCAATAACCTTCCACTTATTTTTGGCTCATTGCTTGGTCAAATGGTCAATGGTCAGGATGCTACATCATTGGACACATCATCAGTTGAATAATCAACTCATTATTTTTTCCTAATTATTACAGGTTGTGCAACTATGGGGAAGATTTCGAAGACCCATGTGTGTTTCACAGAAGATAAATGGGGAATACAATTGTTTTGTGATTCTTGGAAGAAGTTGGTAATTTTTTGCAACTGTTAGATGATCCAATTTATTAAAAAAGACCAAATGGTCAAGTTCTCCCTCTCGCACATCCATGTGTGTTCCTCCCTCCATCCCTACACTCAAATCTTCTTCTTCTAGTCCCCAAAAACAACCAAAAATTTCAATTTTCTCCAACATGTGAATCCCAAAAACTCAGATTTTCTTACGCAGCAAGGAGAACAAGGGAAAGCCGGAGAGATGGTGTAGTAGCAAGGCGCTAGCGATGACGACGAAGACAACGGCGACCAGTGAAGTAGCAATGTTGTGAGGCAAGAGCGGGAGAAAGATTGAAAGTTGAAAGAGGAGACACAGCTGGGGAGAGAGCTTGAAAGGGGGATAACCTTATTGGAAAGGAAAAACCAACTCGATTTTTCAACCCAATTTGAAATCGAACCTGATTTTCCTCATCTATCTTTCGGCTAACCCAACCCCAACTCTAACTCAGTTTTAATGGGTTGGGTTCAATGGGTTGCACATTGAACCCAACTCCTGTGCACCCCTACTCATACTATTGCAAGTTCTTACAAGCGCCCAACTTGTCAACTAATTTCTACACTCTTAACTATGCTTTGATATTGATTCTCATTTTTCATATGAATTTTATTGTCTTCAAAGTGCATGAAAAAAATATTGGAACTCAAGGGATTCTAAAATATAGTTTTTTTCATTATTATTTGTTTTTCATTAATTGTTGTCCTCTCTTTGTTAGTCTATTTTAAGTTTATTTATTTTCAAAATAATACTCTCTCTGATGATAACTCCATTTTTATTTATTATTTTTTATTTCAAATATTATTTTTATAAGTTCACTTATATTTAATTAAGTTATATAAAAGCGATTTCATATAACCCTTTCAATTTTTAAGATTTTGATGCTTAATGAAAAATCAAATTCATGATTATATTTAATCTAATTCGTTTAGTTATGATACCAAGTTTCATCCAAATTCAGTATGTGAATCGACCACATTTGCTCAAAAAATGGTACTTTAATGTTTAAATTAGAAAAATACTTAGATCATTCATATATATATTGGAACGTAACAATACTTTATGGAATCATTTATATATTTAATAATAATATTTTAAATGGTTTAGATGTTGAAAATATTACTTAAAATTTGATATTCAGCATTAAATTATTTTATTACTTTGCTTTTGCATATTTGTAAATGAGATCAATATATAGTGATATTAAAAAAAATAAAAGAGTTTCCATAATAATGTAAATGATACTAAATATAATAGAAGGAGTGAATGTTTCATAAACCACCCAAATGCAATGTTGTTAGAATCAAACTGGTAACAACCAGATCAAGGGACTGGTTTTGGTCCAACCGATTTAATCGTCCTTGAAAACTGGATTGAACCAGTATATTCATACGATATTTTTCAAAGCTACAAAAATTAATTTGCACAATTGCAAATTATAGAAAATTTAGATAAAAAAAATTCAACCACTTTAGGAAAATAATGACAAAGTAGTGATTGCTTAACTTTAATTTTAATTTCATTTAACATTTAACTAACATAGCATAACCAACAGGGATAGCAATATATTAAAATAACTTAATACAGATTAATCGAAAGTATTAATAAAAATGGACAGCCATATGCAGCAGCATAATATGAAGATGGCAACATATACAGGGACATTTGAAAGCAGAATAGAAAAATCAAACGACGACGGAGCTAGTTAAAAATTCTAGCAAAATTTCATAAATAGAAAAAATCAAGAACTAACAATGGTGATAATTGCTGCAGATTTGCATGGACAGATGAGAAATTGTCAATTAAAATCAATGTTGCTGCTCGTGTTGCCTACTTGGCGTTGAAGAAGAAGAGGCGAGTCGCTACTCGCTGCATGCTCCAACCCATCCAGTCGCTGTTGTCGAAAATTGAAAGAGGGAAAGGTTTTTTGCTATTAGTGTCGGTGAGGGAAAATCAGCAAGATGGGAAGACGATCTGCCGGCAAATTTAAAAGGGGAAAATTCGTGAATAAATTTTTCAGTATAAGTTGATGAAATAGAAGGATCGAAATAGGAAAATGAATTTGTAATCGACAAAATTAAAAGGGGGAAATCAGAAATGGATTAAGCAATTTAGTGTCGGCAAAATAGGAAGTTCCAAACAGGAAAATGGATTCATGCATCGCCTGTCTTTTCTCTTTTGCCATAATCATCCACGACCCCACCAGCAGCAACCTGTCGACGCTGTCTCTTTGTTTCATGGTTGCTTAAATGAGGAAAAATGAAAGACAATGTTGTTGGAAAGTGCATGGAAGAACAACTGCTGCTCGGAATCGAAGAAAGCAGAAAAACGAAAGAGTGGAGGCGGGATGTCGCTGCAGAAGTGAGAAAAAAATCGGCGACAGATAGATTTTTTTAACCGGCAGCCAACCGGATGGACCGGGCGAGTAAAAAAAGGGAAAACCGGGCTGGTTAAACCAGTTCATGTCGGCTTAATTCTCCCAACCAGTAACCGGGGTGAATCGGACCGGCCAGGTGACCGGTTCCAGGTCGAACCAACCGGTTCGATCCGATATCTATAACATTGTCTAGACGTTGAAAATAGAAAAAATTATGGAGATAGGAAGTTTCATGGAAGCATCCTCTTATTTTTTTTCATTATTTTGTTGTCATCATGCATGTTCTCCGCTGAACCGCTGAGGTTTACTTTTGTTCATTTGCTGTAAACCCTTGCCCGTTTATGTGTCTTGTCCATATAATATTTTTATAAGACAATTTTCATGCGTGTGTCTGCAATTGCTTAATCTTCTTTCCAAGCCTTGAAAGTTCCATTTGTCTTTTGGGTGCACTTCTTAATCCTAATAAGATTTGTCTGTTGTTACCAACTTATCATGAATTAATTAGAATTAAAAGTTTTAATTATAAAGAAAACAACAACCACTATGAGACTACGTGCAAGGGTTCCCTTTCGACAGTAGTAGTTTTTTCTTCACAAGATAATGGAAAAGAAATTAATGCTTATAGCATTTAACATCATTAGGTTGATTACGTGGCCAAAATTCATCTTGATGAGAGGTCTGAGTGGAGCATATTTACTTAAAAACGTGTATTTATATAAATCATAAAAAATCTTAGATTCACATATATTTTTGACTTTTAGACGACTTTGAATAGATATATACATTTAATTAAAATTTTATCCTAATTTTCGGATTGTAAATAAATTTAAATAATTGGATTATCTTTACCTTGCATTTTTTTTTATCAATACCTTGCATATTTTTGAGATGAGGTGCATGCAGACTAATTTTTTATTTGGACGAAATTTAATTTTGCAGGTAAGGGTGTGTATGGGAATGAATAAAATTTTTAATGAAAGGTTGTAGAGAGTAGAAGTTATCAAATGATGTGATATGATAAGGGTAATGATGAAGAGTAAATATGATAAAGTTAAAATAGATAAGTTAATTGTGTGGATCGCTGGGCATAAATGATTGAAAAGTAGGATAGTTATATAAAAAATGTGAAGAAATGATTAAAAAATAAGATAATTGTGGATTATGAAAAGTTTTACATTAAAAAATTTTAACTTGATAAATTTTTCTTGTCAACAAACACAACCTAAATGAATGATTTTAAATTCGATAACAGAAGCATATTTCTCACTAATATCCAGATAGAATTACACGAAAGAAAACTCAGATAGAAGTGGAACACACATATAATATAATATGTTTACAATTGGATGATGGGAGACGTATTAATAATTCGCTACTTACACAACGAATGGATTGGAATTAACAACGACAAAGTTGTCCAGCAAAAGTAAAACAGACTGTACAGCTGAGTTGCTATCTGTGTTGACAATTGAAATCTTATAACGATGAAAACCATAGTTTAACATGCGAATCCGCCAGCTGTTTTTAGCATGCCCAGCAAATTTTCTCCCCATATATAGATCCAAAGCGCCTTCTAATTTTCATTGATCACCTCTCAAACCCAATGTTCACAGTTCAGTCCCTCCTCCGATCACGACGGACTTATTCCTTGATTTCTTCCCGTGCTAGGCGGGCGTCCGACCATCCGTGTTGGTGATGATGCCAGCGATGGTGATGGAGCTGGTGCTGTGTTGTTTTCCTGGCCTCTTTCTGAAAATCCCATCGTCAGTCTTCTTCCCTTAATTTCACCTCCTTCCGTCTCTCCTGCATGACATCAGAAACATGTAAAATCAACACCTGAATCGGCTTTCTCGTACACAAAAAAAGAGACAAATAAAACGATAAGGTCGATACCTGTGGAACCCGAATTGGGCTTTGCTGATGCTGACCAAGAAATGAGAGTTGGAGTCAGAATGGTGAGTAACGCCCAGAAGAAAAAGACCAAGAGAAATGCTCTTCCAGGCATTTCTGTCATGAAAGAAAGAAAAAGCAGGTTCAGGCAGAATTCATGGGGAGGAGGAGTCACAATGCTCGATGATGATCAATAGGCAATTTATATATGCATGCAAGAGGCGGCCGAGAAAGAGATAGCATCGTAATACTTAGCTGGCCGTGATTAAAAATAATAATAATAATAATTTTAATAAATTGACACTTGCTCTAACATCTTACTCGTGCAAATTGCAACCTCGATCGGCCCTTTAATTAAAATATATATTGTCTGTTTTGGGGGGTGTTTTCTAATCAGTTGTTGAAGGGTAGTTGTGAGATTATGATAGTTGGAGGCCTTTCTATTCTATTTCCCTGTTAGCTGATCCTCTCCGACCAATAACCTTCTTTGGGTGCCTTGCCAGAGTGTGCTGATCCGGATAGATACAATCCACACATGGCATATGTGATATACGGTTATAAATCAATTAGATGACGAAAATAATCATGATCGACTACTTTTTAAGTAATTAAAATGGCATGATATGGGCCAACATATTCATTAAGAATAGCTTCTTTGACATTATGTCAGTATATATTATTGGGCGTAGCGACTGTGACACTTCATCTAATTCATGATGAAAATTTCGTCGTCAAATGGGGGGGATTATGATTTAATTTAGGCCTTTAAATATCTAACATCCCTTTTTCTCCTTCTTGTTAAAAAGCAAAATGAGCAGACTTTTTATAAGGAAAGATAACAAACAATGACTAAAAAAAGTAAGAATTAAAAAAAAAAAAAAAGATTTGTGTAGAAGTTCTACGATTTCGAGTGATGCTCAAAGTTATTTGTAAAGATGATAAAATTGAGATTATTTCCTCATAACCCATGTCCTATTCTTACATGCCGGTGCGTTGATTTTAAATCCTTTGTTCAATTGCTATGGACTAAATTAATAAAGTAACATTTTTCTAAGATTTGGTTGGCTGTCCCTCTCTGGCAGGCAACAGCCCATTGCTCCCTGTGCATACGCGATTTTAATTTATACGCAGATATAACTGAAGTTGTTAGGACTGATCATAAGATAATGCACATGATAATGAAATGCAATTAATCAGAGCGTAGGAATCTTTGGTACACGTCCTTGGCATCTCCTCCGAGAAATATAAAAGATATGAATGATTAAAACGCCGATTTAGATTCGTTCTTGGCAATAGCAATTACGAAATGATTTGGTATGTTCCCCACTGGTCGGATTATGTAACATTCTTTCAGCATTTTCCCGGACAAGTACTCCGATAATACCGATGCTTAGTGCTAATATTCATGCCGGCAATGTCTGTAAATTCAATTTAGTACCGTCATGGGTAAGGCTACGTTGATTTCCCCCCTTACGCGTATTTAAAAATAAGCTATATCAAAAAATATAAACCATGTATTTTGGATGCAAAATTCGTAGCACAAGCCCTCAGTCTATAAATGGGATTACCAAATTTCTTTATATATGTATATATTGAAGAAAAAAAATTCTAAAACTTAATACACTTCTGACCTAGATCTTTTGCTGGCTTCAGCACCGAAAGCAAAATTAAATACCTAGAGAGACATTTATTGAAGAAGAATGCTTAATTCGTAGAGAGAACGCAATCCTGCTCGTGCTTATCTTGCACACCGTCCCACCGTTCGATTAGTTTTCGAAAATATTTTCTTGGCAAGAGAAATTAGGCTAGTTAAACATTTGATCTTTTAGGCCGGGAAACCAATCTAGTGCACCCGGGTGCGTTCAGCCTCAATGCACCCGGATGCACTGCACTTATTTTTTTAAATTTTTTTTTGAAAATTTTTGTATACAATGGTTAATTTATATTTATTTAATATATGTATTAATTTTTATTATTTTTAGAAATTTTTAAATATTTTTTTTAAAATTTTAAAAAATAGTGGCATTTTCGGTAATTTAAATATGTTAAATAAATATAGATTAATCATTGTATACAAAATTTTTTAAAAAAAATATAAAAAGAAATTAGATGCTGTGCACCGAACCGAGTGTATTGAGGCTGAACGCACCCGGTGCACTGGATTGGTTCCTTTGAGGCCCTCCTGCGAAAAACCCTAAACCCGTCATCTTCCCGTCTCCTTTTCAGAGAGAGAGATTAGAAATGGGGAAGGCCACAGGAGAACGCACCCGTGCACTGGATTGGGTTCCTTTTAGGCCCTCCCTGCGAAAAAACCCTAAACCCGTCATCTTCCCGTCTCCTTTTCAGAGAGAGAGAGAGAGAGAGAGATTGGAAATGGGGAAGGCCAAAGGAGGCACTGGATTGGGTTCCTTTTAGGCCCTCCCTGCGAAAAACCCTAAACCCGTCATCTTCCCGTCTCCTTTTCAGAGAGAGAGAGAGAGAGAGAGAGAGAGAGAGAGATTGGAAATGGGGAAGGCCAAAGGAAAACATCGTTTGGATTAGTTCTATCATCTAGCGAAAGAGCAAGGCTATCGTTCCAGAGCAGCCTTCAAGCTTCTCCAGCTCGATGCCAAGTTCCGTTTCCTCCCTTCCTCCCGTTCCGTTCTCGATCTCTGCGCTGCACCCGGCGGTTGGATGCAGGTTGCTGTCCGCCACGTCCCCGTTGGCAGCTTCGTCCTCGGTGTTGACCTCTTTCCCATCCGCCCCATACGCGGTGCACTCTCCATGGAGGAAGACATCACCACCCAGCGATGCCGCTCTTCCATCAAGAAGCTCATGGATGACAACGGATGCCGGGCTTTTGATGTTGTCTTGCATGATGGCTCCCCTAACGTTGGTGGTGCCTGGGCCCAGGAAGCCACCAGCCAGGCTGCCTTGGTTATTGATTCGGTGAAGCTCGCCACTGAATTCTTGGCCCCAAAAGGAACTTTCGTCACCAAGGTAGCTTTTTTCTTCATATGGAACATTCCTTTTTCCTTTTTTGTTATATCAAATTCCGCGGTGTAACAAAGCTGTGAAGTTGGTCAATACTAGGATGCGGAATTCTTAATTATTTTTCACTAATGAAGTCTAGTTCTTTAATGAATTGGTTCATGGTAATTTCTCTCATAATGTATTTCAAATTAGCTTGCTACTAATAAATTTCAGTTTTTTTTTAAAAAAAAAGAAAATCTTCTTTTTAATCATCGATTAGCTAGCCTTGATTGACTCCTAAATACTGTTATGCTATAGGTTTTCAGGTCGCAGGACTATAGTGCTATTCTATTCTGTCTGAAGCAGGTGCGATTTCTTTCGTGCTTGGAAATTCTTGTTTTGTCTTTGTAGTCGGTTCATATGCCTGACGTAATGTTGGGCGTCTGTTTGACAGTTATTTGACAAAGTGGAGGTAACAAAGCCTGTTGCTAGTCGTTCAACTTCTGCCGAAATATATGTGGTGGGCTTAAGGTACAAAGCCCCTGCGAAAATTGACCCTCGCCTTCTTGATGTTCGGCATCTGTTTAAAGGCGCCATAGAGCCCCCTAAGGTAATTTGTCAAGTTTGTTGTATCTGAAGAGATTTATGTATGCATTGTCTCATTTATTACTTGCTTGTTGTGATTGAGATTTTTTTCTCATATCTTTTCACTCCTACCTGGAAATTTGCTGCAGGTGGTGGACGTTCTTAGAGGAACCAATCAAAAGAGACATCGGGAAGGGTAATCCTCATGCACCATAGATCCTCCTCATTTGTCCATAAGGTGGCACCCACAGAGTACATGGCACAAAGTCCACGTTTGTGTCAGCTAGAAGTCTGCTTGTAAGGGTACATGTGGGTGCTTCCAGGTTCTTTATTGTTGTTATCGTTGTTATTTATTATAATTTTTTTTTTTCCCTCCTGATGTTGTTGTTGAGTAGTAGACTTGCTGAAGTTGTGTACATGTTGATTACTCTTGTCACTTATTATGTCTTCCCATAGATATGAGGATGGAGTCACAACACTAAGGAAGGTGTGCTTGGCTTCAGATTTTGTGTGGTCTGAGACCCCACTAGAAATTCTTGGATCAGTTACATCTATATCACTTGATGATCCTGCTTGTTCAGTGATCAAAGATGATGCATTGACAACAGATGAGGTGATTCGTCCTTTTTTTATGACTTTTTAAAGATTCGTCTTAGTTAGTGATAATTCTCGATGAGGGTACAGGGTGTCAATGATTCTAATGCTGTTAGTTTTGACTGTATTGGCTCATTGTGTTGTAGATCAAAATTCTGTGTGAGGATCTACGTGTTTTGGGGAAGCAGGACTTCAAGCACCTTCTTAAGTAAGTACCTTTTTTTCCTGTCAACTTCCAGAACATCTATCTTTGTTCTTTTCTTGCACACATTTTGTCATCATGTTTTTCCAAATACCGGGATGACTTGTTGAGAATATCACATCTGTAAACCATCTAAGTTTTTATATTTTGCATGTAACCTTAAATGTTAACAGCTGTCAGTTGTAGTTGTTTGCTACTGTATTTACCCTGAATGCTAATAGCAACCTGGCTGTGGAGTGTTTCAACCTGTGAAATTTTTATGTTAATAATGAAATCCCTGAATATAGGTTCTTCTTTTCCATCCTCAGCAATATACATATATATATATATATTCTGACAGCTTTGGCATGAAATCTATCCTGTGTCTTGAATGACTACTCACATGCTGGTGTAAAATGAACCATCATATACAGCTTGAAAGAGCAACTGGTTATATGGATAGAATGAATGATAGTGATTCAGTTGATTCACCTTTGAAGAAAGGTTAGAAGCACAATAAAATTATGCTAATAACTAACCTAGATAAATAGTAGCATGGTTTATTACCTCAAACACCTTCTGTTAAAATATCCTGTTGGCAGAACCATAAGCATCCAAACTGATCAATCAAACCGCTCCTGTGGTTAGTGAAGAACAGATTTCTTTTTGCAAGGGATGCTTGAGAAGGAGATAACCCCAGTGTACCACGAATCTGTAAATCCTTTTTGGACGTGGTAAGGGCTGAGGGGAATTGGTTTCTTATAGTACAGGAAGTCGCATTTTAAGCTTCTTCTAGTGAGTTCAATTTAGGGGGTGATGCTTTTGCATGCAAGTCCCTGTTGGATTTTCTCACCATTCAAAATACAAAGGAAGGGAAGCTTTGGCCAGTTATTGCGTATGATACTGCTATATATGGTTATGGTATTGAGATAGAAAATAAAAAGGCATTATGCTTGATAATTTGCTCTTTGAAGGTGGCGTTTGCGCATAAGAAAAGCTTTGACACCCACTGAAAAGTCTACTACTGATAATGGTGAACGAGATGGCACCAAGGTTGACGAGGATGACCGCTTACTCAATGAGATGGAAGAATTGACACAGGCAATGGAGCGCAAGAAGAAGCGCACAAAAAAGCTCCTGGCAAAGAGGCGAGCAAAGGTCAGCAATTTTGTTGAAGAAAGCTTCACAAGAATATTGCATTTAATGTGCAATGCCAAAGTTGATTTGCTTTTTCTGCCCTTTGACTGTAATCTCCAGGACAAAGCCCGCAAAGCAACAGGGATGCAAATGGATGCAATGGAAGATGGCTATGTTGATCACGAGTTGTTTTCTCTTGCTTCAATCAAGGTTTTCTTCTCCTCCAATTTTTGTCTTAGAGTTCATTTTCTGTGATTACCATGAAGAATATTATTAGAATCCTAGTTCTTTTGAACAGAAAAGGAACTTAAGTGTTATATCTAAAAATCATGATCTCTACTGTAGTTATGGTCAAGTAGAATGAAGTGAGAAAGATCCAGGCATGCTTTCTACATATCTTGGAATCTAATAATATACTGAATTTTAGTTATGATTAACTCGTATAAATTGAGAGCAATTTTAGGCATATACTCTACAAACCTTGGAATTGACACATCACTGGATGGTATCATGCTCTTTAATAAAAAAAACAAATCACCCAGATTTGATCCTGCTGGTTTCTCATTTGATATTCTTCATTTGACATTCTCATTCTTTGACTTGTTTACTTTAGGGGAAAAAAGAGCTGCAAGCTGTGGATTCAATGGAGTTTGATGATGATAATGATATTGTAAAGGATAGTGATGACGAAGAAACCCACGCAGCTTTAGACCAAGATGGATTATCAAGTGATATTGACACTGATGAAGAACAGCAACGGTGATGCCCTGATCTTTCTATTTGGTCAATATGGTTCTGGATGCTAACAGGCTGGAGCAACTTTCCTTACAAAATTATGTACTGAAGGAAAACAAATGAAATTGATGCATTTGAATACTCTTGTTCAGGTACAATGAGCAACTAGAGGAACTCCTTGATGAGGCTTATGAGAGATATGTCAGCCGAAAAGGAGGAAATACAAAGCAGCGGAAGCGTGCAAAGGTTTCTAGTGACAAGGAAGGTGGATCTTTATTGGAGGTACAATCAAATTATTGAAGTATTCCTAGGCGCAACTACTTTTGGCCTTATTATTATTATTATTATTATTTGAAAATCATTGCGTGGAAAGCATTTTCCAAAGTTACAGATTTTTTTAGTGTAAAAGTGCATGGAAAATCTTTTTTCTCCTGAACTTTTTTTTTTTTTTTTTTGGGGGTGTAAAATTCATGGAAAATTTTTTATCCCAACCCTCAAAGGTCTCAACCCACCCACCAAAAGTTTCCTTTTGTTCAAACCATTATCTTGGGAAAAAGAAAAATTATATTCCTCCTAACAGAGCACTTATGAAGTAGAATACTATAATACTATGGACCAAATTGTGTTTAGATGCATCTGTATTGAGATACTTCATGGCATTCACGCAGGTTACCTTACACTCCATGAAACTGAAGAGTGGCTGTGCTCAATCTCTATGCTGTGTATAGATCATTATGTGCTGGTCATTTATAGATCTCGGTGCTCTTAACCATGATCTAGTCTCTTGTATGGATTAGCTGTCACTTTGTTGCAAAACACGTGCTGTTCATGACCATATCCTGCAAATATTACAATTTATGCGTCCGTCCTTGCAGAGAATAAAATCACATTTGTTTATTTATTTTTCATATTTTGTGGTTTGATGTACAGGGTGATGATGAAGATGAATTGATGCCATCAGATTATGATTCCGATAGAGATGGTGCAGAAAACGACTCAAATCCTCTTGTGATACCTTTTAATAAGGAGGAACAGCCGACCCAGGAGCAGATCATGGAAAAGTGGTTCAGTCAGGATATATTTGCTGAGGCTGCTGGAGAGGAAGAATTTAGGAACCAGGATAGTGACGATGAAGAATCGAAAAAACTCCCCAAGCAAAAAGTTTGCAATGAGAAGGTAACACATGCAGATAATTTAAGTGTATCTAAAAGCCAAGTGTCAAAGACTGAAGATTTTGAGGTCGTTCCCACTGAGGCTACAACCACAAGTGATGAGTCTTCATCATCTGATGAATCAGAAATTGATGATGATGCAAAAGCAGAGATACTGGCTTATGCAAAGAAGATGCTGAGGAAGAAGCAAAGAGAGCAGATACTTGATGATGCCTACAACAAATACATGTTTGATGATGAAGGTCTTCCTACTTGGTTCCTAGAGGAGGAAAAAAGACACCGGCAGCTAATTAAGCCTGTGACCAAAGAGGAGATAGCTGCCATGAGGGCACAATTTAAAGAGATTGATGCTCGCCCGGCCAAGAAGGTGGCTGAAGCCAAAGTTAGGAAAAAGCGTGTGGCAATGAGAAAGCTTGAGAAGGTACGCAAGAAGGCAAATTCCATAGCAGATCAGACCGATATTTCTGAGCGATCAAAGACGAAGATGATTGATCGTCTGTATAAGAAAGCTATGCCGAAAAAACCTCAGAAGGAGTACGTAGTTGCCAAGAAGGGGGTGCAAGTGAAGGGTGGTAAGGGAAAGGTTCTCGTGGACCGACGAATGAAGAAGGATGCCAGGTCCCATGGAATGGGAAAGGCTGGAAATGGTGGCTTAAAAAAGGGAAAGAATGCGAAAGGGAAATTAGCCAAGGGACAGAAAGGAGGCAAAGGAAACCGTAAAGCTTCCGTAAAGAACGGAAATATAGGGAAAAAGGAAACAAGATGAGCATGGATGACTGGGGTGCATGCTTTTCTCCCCTCTTTTGGCTATAAACTATCAATAAGTCATCTGATTATGCATTTTTTTTAGATTCTTTACCTGAGGATTTTGTAACTTGCCATCCTTTCTCTCTCTCTCTCTCTCTCTTTTTTTTTTTCTCCCCTGGTGGGAAGAGTTCCTTTTTTCAAGCGTGTTAGTATTGAGTGAAATTTAAATGGGAAGGCGACAGTTGAAAATTTTACAGGCCTTGCTTCATGGCAGTTTGTCTTTGCTTGAAGCATCCTTGCTGAATGTTGAGGACGCAGTGTGTCATGCCGTGGCAAATTTCATTTCAAACGGACAGCTCTAAGAAAAGTTTACTTTTAAATTAGATGTGCAACTTGGATAGGATACCCGTGAGTACTCATTTTGGGTTGGGTGAGGTAGAAAACAATACTTAATGGGTATGGGTAGGGTCGAAAATAATACTCGTGGATATGGGTAAGTAAAAATTATTATCTGCACTCATCAAATAGGGTGTGGGTAGAGTAGATATATTGGGTATTCAGATTTGACTTGCACAGGTGCTTATTTGGGTAATTAATTGGGTATATAATTATATAATTATATATGGAGGTGTGATTGGGTGCGGTTAGTGCATGGGGGCAGTTACTTGTTTGGCCAAAAAGTTCAATTTTTAAAATTTTTTTTTTAAACATGTGGAGTTAGGTATATTAAACATATATGTCTAGTTTTATCATTTTTTATATTTTTAAACATAGTGACATTTTGCATAATTGTTGAGTGAAACAATTACGAAAATGTCATTGCGTTTAAAAATAAAAAGTACTTAAAAGTATTCAAAATGGTAAAATTTAGTTTATAGAGGAAATACACACAATTCTGTATGTTAATTAAAAAAAAAAAAATTTTAATTTCGAGATTGTAGTGGGGGGGGGGGTGGGTCGTCTCATGGCTAGATGCATGGGATCCCTCATGTGTATATATAGGTATTGTATAGGGGCTTCGTTTATATGATCCATATAACCCCCTCAAAATTTATAATTTTGAGCATTGATAGAAAATTTATTTAATTCATTGTATTTAATAAAATATTAATTTTAAAGTAATATTTTCGACATCTAAACTGTCTGAAATATCATTTCTATATGAATAAATAATTCTATAAAATACTTTATATTCTAATACATGTGTAAATAGATCTAAGCGTTTTTCGTAATTTATAAATCAATATATATATATTTTGAACAAATGTAGGCCATAAGCATACTTGATTTTCTAGATAAATAAATGATATTAAATACAATGAATAGATTAGATTTTCCATTAAAGATCAAAATATTATATTTTGAGGGGGTTACATGGATTTGCTTCAGGTTATATAGAAGTGGGATCGATTAAATAATATATGTTATGTTTTATTTGTAACTCGTGTTTATTTAACAAATTTAAATTCAAGGGAACCATGTGCCTTCTAGAGTTTTGAATTGTGAAGTAAAAAACTAGTTCGGTTATATATATACTATTGACTTTCAAAAGCTTTTTATAAATAAATAGCAATTGTCATATATTAATAATTTTAGTGATTGAGTTGTAGCAATTTATATTTTTATATAATCATGTGAACGGTAACATATGTAATTGTAATTTAAAATGTAAATGGGTATTGTTGCATATTATTTAAAATAATATAGAAATATTTTTAAAATATATTATATTTAAAATTGAAATGGGAACCTACCTTATAGGTGATGCAGTGAATCATTTCTCCATATTTTTGTTACTAGAAATTAATGGATCCATCTTGCTTCTGAAGTTTCTGATAATAACTAATTAAAAGTAGTTCAACCCGATTCTTAAGGGAGCCCAATTCAGTGCACCCAAGTGCATTCAGCCTCAACGCACCCGGGTGCACTGCACCTATTTTTTTTTATTTTGTTTTGAAAATTTTTTCATAAAGCTGTTAATATAGGTTTATTTAACATATGTATCAATTTTTACTATTTTTGGAGATT
>JAXCLR010000073.1:13058599-13068803 GCA_035584095.1 Annona squamosa | reverse complement strand
TCATACTCAATTATTGCTTTTTCACTCCAGCCAAAACCCAACAAATCGACAGCATAAACCTTGTACGTTTTTGCCAACTCAGGAATGTTATATCTACCAATAATTCGTGTTGAAAGCTATCAGTTGACATAATTTACAAAAACAAATGAGTACAATTAGTACAATTAATATCAGATTGCTACAGATTATTTTACACGTAGGCCAGTTCATCTGTTTAGTTTTCATGAATTGGCAAGTCTGATTGTAGAATTCACATGAATTTTCAGCAGAACGTGAAATAAAATGTTAAGGCCCAATGTCTTAGCAGTTGCATTTTGCACATTCCACATTTGGGAAGGATCCAATCGGTTCTACTTCCATGCATACTGGTGGCTGCTGCTGCTGCGTGTGTTTTGATAATCTGCTGCAGAATTGGTATGTGGATCTCTAAAAATATGTTTTCTATAAAGATGTCTATATCCAAAAGTCCAGAAACCACGAATAAAATCAAATGCAAAACCAGACATACAAAAGTACACAGACCTCCAGTGGAATGCAGAAGCACCAAAACCGTGGATAAGAACAACAGGCATCCCTTTTCCTTCTTCTACATAATGTATTCTGTGTCCTCTCCATGTCCAAAAGTTATAGCCCTCAGGCTTATAAGGTAGTCGTTCAATCCCTTCAAGAGATTACAAAATCATCATTCGGATTTGGTTGCAATAAATCAACAAATTTCTTGATGTGCAGTGTGTTCAATTCAAACGAAGAGCTTCTAAATAACCATATCCCTTTCTCTTCAATCTATCCCTTCTTCTCAATCATTATTCATTCAACCGTCTATGTTGTCTGCTTTCGATCATTTACCTCCATCTTTTCAATTATTTTCATTACTATATTTTATTCATTATGCTATTTTTTTCTGCAACACACCCAATCAAACATGCTCACTTGTACATCAGGAAAGAAAAAAAAAACACTCAAAACCCAATTTACTGAACATCTAGAAATTTCAAATAAAAGCTAAAGAGATTACTGCTGCTTACATTTCAATTCATCTCAATTAATTAACAATGTAAAACCGAATATGTATGTGGTAAATTTTGGTTCGATTAAATTCTACGCTTTCATTTTCATACTATGATTTATTATTTTCAATAGTAAATATCATGGCTTATCTGATTAACCACACTGGGCATGCTATTTCATGAAATTCTCTGCAACTTAACAAACCGTTAACTTTACCATCAACCAAATAAAATGAACTCATTCTCTAGTCATCACTCGTTCACTCTACGTGAGCAATACCCCCAACAAAAGAAAAACAGAACTGCTTAAAGGAACTAAACCGAAAACCATCGCAGCAAATTTGCAGGAACCGATGGAGAGAGAGAGAGAGAGAGAGAGAGAGAGAGAGAGAGAGAGAGGGCAACCTTGAACAGTATCTACATTCATCAATGACGGACCAACGACTGATGCTCCAGCGGCGACAATTCCCTTGGACAGGAAGTTCCTTCTCAACATTCCACATTGGCTCCCTTTGGCAGCAACAAAACAACAGAGTTTCTTGATTTCAGCTGGAGACTGGCAAGAACAAGCTAAAAAGAAGAAGAGATGGGAAAAAGAGAGGCAGGAATTGAGGATTACGTAGATGATAATTCTTTACGGGAACAGAAAAGCGAGGGGGAGGACTGAATATTCCGGTATTTGCAGAGATGGAAGCTGCTGAGGAAGGAAGCATCGACTCCGATCGCTCGCTTTCTTCGGGCTTGCTTTGAAGGCGGGAGAGAGTGAGACTGAGAATGAGAAGGCGTGTCTAAGCATTTTCCTGTTCTGTGACTTCTGTCTACTACTTGTGTTCGGCATGGCCGCATGTGTGGTGCAAAGTCAGTTTGAGGCCGTGGCTCGTTTCAAACCAAATGAAGGAGACGATAATTCTACTCCTGCCCAGTTTCTGCTTTGGGCCACTTCCTTATTTGTAACGCACGTAAGCAAGCTTTTGTTTCGGGCTTCATTTTGATTGGTTCCAGTCCCTGGTACGGCTACGAGTGTTAATCGTGCGGGTAATCCGTTAACAAATAAGTTGTGTACTTTTTCAACTATTTAATTAAATAAACGCATTAAGATTAAAATTTTATAATTCTTTAATCTATTTAGTAACTCGTTCAACTTATTTAACTTATTTTACCTATTAAAGTTATATATAATGTAAACTCAATAATTATTTTCCTCCGTGAAGTCTTCTTTTGCTATTTACTTTTCTTTTTTTCTGTGCATGTTCTAGTTTTATTTTTCTATGACTAACTTATTTCAATTATTTTGTGCCAAAAATACTGTTGTCTCTTTCCGTAAGATTATTATCTGCCGAAGTCTAGACTTTCAAATTGTCTGTTATACAACTTGTAAATAACTCATCAACTTATTTATTAAATAGGTTAGAGTTGAAGTTTTTTAAATAAGTTAATAAAAAAATTAAAAGTGAAATATTTTAAATAAATTAAGATTAAAATTAAACTCGAGTCTGCCCAACCCACTCTATTAACACCTTAGATATAGTCAAAATGGAACAATTGTATATTTGCAGTTTCGAGCTTGGTACCAGTTGGGCATCGTGCCCACATGCCTAATAACCATTGCACCTCAGGTGCTAGTGGCTTCTTTAACTGGACCTCATGGATGACTGCCACGTGTCCCGAGTCAATGTTGGCTTTTCTTGAGGGCCAGCCTACATTCGGAAAAAAAATTTTGTCGTCAAAGTATTAAAAAATGAATGAAGAACCATGCCAAGCAGAATGTGAATGCTGAGCGCGACGAGTTGTCGGCTAAGTCGAGAGAGAAGCGGATTAGTATTTATTTTCAATGAGCTCATTATCAATGTACGCTTTCAAATGTTGATATCAATTTCATTAACATGTCATTGATAAGTGGCTTAGCTCTCATCAGAAGTACTCCTTGTATATTAAGGATAGGAAATTCTGAACTAAAAAACATAAAAAATTATATTGAAAATTGTAAAAATTGTGAAATTTCATCCTATACATATACCATTCGAAGAATCTTGGACCCTTCAAAACACCTCCAATGTAGGCTAGAAGGCAGTACCTACAGTTACCTTAATGTGCGATTGTCGATGTCTTTTCTTTATTGATTAAGATCATTTTGATTTGATGATTTAAAAGTAAAATCGGCAAGTTGATCAATGTTAAAGAGGATAATAATCCTTTGAGCAGGTTTTTATTTAAATCATTGAAATTTATGCCTATTTGCCATTGATCATTATTTTTCTTACAAATATAACATTGACGAGCGAGCCAATTAGAGCAGTCTATCTCTCCCATCCACTTGCCTTTCTAGGATGGCAGGATGTTTCGTCTATCAGATGGGTCAAGCATAGGGTCGAATATGAATCTAATAATTTGCTAAGTTATGTTCCTTGTTGATTATTTGAGCCATCTGTAGACACTCTACTTAAATGTAAAAATTATATTATACTTAAATGTAAAAATTATATTTTCAAGGGGAATTCTCACCCTTAAGCTCAAGTAGGGATAAAGGGTATTGATAGTTAGAACTAATGTTATCAGAACTGAACCGGTGATCAAACTGGTAAAGCAACTGGTCTGGTTCGAATCGGTTTGACCGGCTAAGTAAACCGGTTTGACCCGATGATGTCAACATAATATATTTATGATATCATAAATATTTAATTATTTTATCCTTAGCTTATAAATCTATATATTAGACTCTAATCATCATAACAAATATGAAGAAAAATTAATAAAAAAATTTCAAAAATTCATTAACTAAGAACGAATATAACATATTAAATTAGAAAATGCATATTTTCAAATCTCAATATGAAAACACATATTAAACACATTAATTTGATAAGCGCACATTAAATCATTCACGATAATATAAGAATTAATAACAACACATATGCTCAAAAATGTGAAAACATAATTTCTCAAAAACACAATAAAAATCAATGCAAGCAGCGTAGCAACAGATGGTAAGATTCAATTTACTGTCCGCCGAAGCAGGGGTTGCCAAAATAGGGGCTGCTTGAGCATGGGCAAAAATACTAGGAGTGATGGTTGCTCAGTTGCTGACTGTCGGAGTAGGGGCTACAAGCAGGGGAAGAAAAGAGGCTGTGAAAGTGTGACATGCAGTAGGGAGGCCGGAGTCTGGACGCTGATGACCAAGGCGGATGATTGGGAGTGAATCATGATGACTGTTGTTGACGAAAAATCCGAAGAAGGAGAAGCCCTGCAAGTCGTCCACGAGACTGGAGAAGGAAAAGCTGAAGCATCGAGAGAAAATGGAGGGTAGTGGCACTGCCAATCACAGCCATGTAAGCATCGACGGTGAGGGCATCGAGATGGGAGCAAATTGCTAGGGTTTGCAGGCTTACGGTAGTAAGAGTCAATTTCGGGGGCAAGGCAAAATGAAAGACGATTCGATTTGGACTTGGAGACGATGGACAAAGGCGATGCTTTTGGTTTTTTGCTAGAACCGGGCAAACTCAGTTTAGCCATAATTTGGTGCTGCTCCAATGGCTGTCGAAGACGGAGAAGACAAGTTGCTCTGTCAATTTGGGATGGAAGATGGGTGTTGCAAATCGGGTAGATGGCTACCTCTTGAATCAATGTTAATTGGGTTTCTTATCGCTAATTTAGGGTGGTGGGGATTCAACCGATTTTGCTGCCGATTTCTCTGAGTTTAGATAGATTGTAAGGTTGGGAGCTAAAAATGTTATGGCGGCAAAATGAGGGCGGGACTCGGGAGAGGAGAAAGCTGAATTTTCAAGGATTTTTGTTAACTGTACCAAACCGGTTGAACCAAAGCAGACCCTTTCTTCGGTCTGACAACGGTTCAAGTAGTTCAAGTAGTATTGTGGAAAAGAACTGAACCAGCTATTATTGAACCGGACAGGAGATTGGTTCCTGGTTGGACAGGTCGAACCGGCTAGTCTGGTTCGATTTTAACAACACTGGTTATAACATAATTTTAATCCTAACTAATTTAAAATATATAAAATTTGATTTATTTATTAAACCATTTAAAAAATCTCAACTTTATCTCATTTAATAAACGGATTAGCGAGTTATTAGCAGGTTATACCACAAACGACTTGGAAATCTAAACTCTTACAAACAATGATTTCACAAGAGAGATGAGAGAGTTTTTGGCAAGGGGAAAATAGAAATAGGATAGTAACTAAAAAATAGAATTATGACAATAATGGAAAATAAAAATTATGTAACGAGAGAAAGACTTAGTGGGAGAAAATAACCAAAAGATATATATATAATTTTAATGAGTTAAATGAGTTAAACAGGTTAAATGACCTACTAATGGGTTGATAGGTTATAAAATATCAATCCTAATCCGTTAATTTAATTAAATGGTTGAACAGGTTGACACATTGACGGATCATAACCCATTTATTCAAAAATTTTAACTCAAACTCATTTATAAACGGGTTGGACGAGTGGGTTGAGAGGTTGACTACGACTATTAATACCCCTAAGTAGAAATGCATATGATTCTTCATTTTATTGCTTTAAAACTCAATACTCATCTAGAAAATAGTTGGCCATTTTTTTTAGATTTACATTTAGGAACTAATCTATACTTTGGGAAGTTCAACATTTGTGCGGGAATCATTTAAAGAATGAGCTCTCTATGCCTTTGCACCCATTTTGAGAGCGATGGTCACAAATTCATAGTATTGATCAAAAGTAATTTATACTCATGATGAAGTAAAGAATATTTTTTTTCAAATCAAATGAGTCAAGAGCGACATGATGAATGATTTGGATAAATGGTTAAGATACATTTTTTCAAATAAAAGATCAGAACTTAAAACGATTCCAAAAGGAAAATAAAAGCTCCAAGACTTAGGTTATCAAGTAAAGATCCAAGCCGTTAAAATAATCAAGAGCCATCAACAAAAATAGGCAAATGAGGATACAAATTAACATACAAAAAAGAGTTGACTGTTACGTACCCGTAGCTGCCCGCGCAGCTCGCTTATAACTAATATGAATTTTTGCTAGGAAGCCTTTCTTTCTCACTCTAATTTCAGGCGCGTATGGTTGAATTATGCACAATTTTGAGAGCCTACCCTATTGAAATTTTTATAATATCCAGGCCTATAGGTTTCTTCACCGCCCATTTGGAGGAGACCTTTCGGACATTCAAAAATCCCTGCAAACATCCTTCATTTTCCATCCACGGAGCAGAGCAGTGCCTCTGTTTCATCAGGCACACCACCGACATCCCTGCAGCCGTCTCCTCCGTCTCCCGGCTTTGTTTCCGTCTACTCACCATGTCATGGATGATTTTCTCAAGACAAATTATCATAATATGCATAGCATACGTGTCTAGGCTCGTCACGTCATCTGCATAAAATATATTAGCTGCGGCATTTTTAAAAAAAAAATTGTTTATTTTCAGATCACCTCATCTGCATAGTATGCATTAACTACACTATTTTTTTAAAAAATGAGTTTGTCTTCAATCACCTCATCTCCATCGTATGCATTAGTTACTGTATTTTTTTTAAAGAAAAAGAGCTTATTTTCAAATCACGTCATCAGCATACCATTCATTAGCGGCTGTATTATATATATATATATATATATATATATATAGAAAATAATCCAGTGCATGCGACTGCACCGTGCAATTCATGCACTGTGGGCCCCACCTGATCATAAATGGAAAATCCACCCCACCCATTGTATTTATAATTGTTCACTTTAATAGCATACCAATTTTCATCCAAATCCAACATGTGTGCAGTCCCCATCTTAAAATGGTGCAAAATCAACATAATAAAATAGTTTAATGTAAATATCAAGTTTAAAGTGGTTTTTTCAACATCTAAACCGTCTAAAATATGATTTATATATGGATAAATGAGTATATAAAGTTTCAATACAATCTAATATGTGTGGGGTCCATTTTACAGCGGACTGCACCGTAATTACGGTGCAGTCCAACTGCACAGGATCAGGTCTCATATATATATATATATATTGAAATTCATGTGTGCACTAAATCATAATATCTCATGTATAGCTTTTTATATTTTTCACATTCTTAAATATTTTATTTTGAATTTTAAAAATAAAAAATAAGCACATGAGAATTGAAAAACGCCTTATTTTTATTTTAAAATTCAAAATAAAATATAAAAAATAATTAAAAACATGCAAATAAAAAATACATGTGACACTCATGCTTAGGTCCACGTAAATATATAAAAATATTTTTCAAAAAATTAAAAATAAATTGTGTATCTAAGTGAACCTTGGTGTGAATCATTTCTAAATTTTTTTTTTACCGTATCCCAACCGTTAAAAAAACTATTTCAATCAATTATCAAATGAATTATCAGCTTTTAAAACCAAGGCAGCGATGAATAAGAAAGAATCTGGCATCATTTGATATGCCAACAGCGAAAAGATGGTGGAAATATGCGATTGGAGCGTTGGGCGAACGCCTGGAGTGCTGGGATAGAGTCATGACAAATGGAACGCCAAATAATAAAAAAGTACATTTTAAAAGATACACGTCAATATACGTGGAAAAGCAAGTATTCCCTTTAGGAGAAATTATTTGTGTAAAATTTTCTAGATTGAGAAAAATGATATAATATGATAAAAATTAAAATGGATAAAGTAGTCATAGAGAAATTGTTAAAAAGTAAGGTAGTTGTAAAAAAAAATTATAGAAATAAAAAATCTAAATTAAAAAGTTTTAAGTGGACAATTTTTTGTGAGAGCTAAACACACTTATGTCAACTAAGTGTGTAACTCGGGCTCATGTAACTCGAGTTTACCTCTACGCTAATCCTATCTATAAAACATTAAATCTAACTTTAATTCTAATCCTATTTGTAAAACCTAAACCTAACTCTATTTTTGAAAATTGGGTTCGGTTTAAGTTTCAGTTTAGAATTTTTGTTGATGAATTTACATTTTATTTAATAATGATAAGTTTAGAATTTCATACAAATAAATAATAATAACTAATCATGTAAGTAAATATAATAATATATAATCAAAGTATATATTTAAAAAAAAACTAGTAATATAAAGAATATTTCAAGAAAAAATGAATTATTTGCATATATACTTACATAGTTTGACGCTAATTGCAAATATACATACATAATTTTACAAATTGTGTATTACCCATGCATAAATTCACCAAAATTGCGTATTACCCCCGCGCCATTGACTGCTGTTATATTTTCAAAAATGATGAAAATGCCCTCATTCATAGTTTTACTAATTGCATATCATTCCCACATAGTTTCACCAAAATTGCATATTACCTACATGAAGATGAGAGCATTTTCATCATTTTTGAAAATATAACGGCAGATATTATCGTCAATTGACGGCATAGAGGTAATACGCAATTTTAGTAAAACTATGTGGGGGTAATATATAATTCGTAAAATTACATGGGTATATCTTCAATATTAGTGAAACTATGTGAGTATATATATAAATTACCATAAAAAATTACTGTAAAAAATAAGATAAAAAAGAAAAATTAATGGATTTAAAAGTAAATGATAGAAATAAAAGAAAATATGAATAAAAATAATATAATTCATTTATAATAGAATCACAATATGTTGAACAAGCATTGAAATATAGATATAAATAACATAAAATATGAAAAATATAAAGAAATATTGTTTAAATAGTATGTATATAATATATTTTATAACAAATATGAAATGGAAAACAGGCCTTAGAGTTCACTTGAACCATAATATTGTTACATTTACAAATTGGGTTCTTCAGGTTCTAGTTAGAAAAAAAAAAGTTTTAACCCGTTTAAAATCGGGTTTAGCGGGCTGGGTTCAGGCTCAACCCGGCCAAGTTGCCCCTGCGACAACAACTTTTTTTTTATGGGTGCGTTTGGCAATCCATAAAAAATGTCAACTTAAAACTTTTTATTCTCCATTACTATCATATTTTTTAATTATTTTTTCACATTTTCCTATACAACTACCCTACTTTTCAATCATTTTTACACAACTAACCTATTTATTTTAATTTTATTCTTTTTACTACTTATCATTACCCTTATCATATCACATCATTTGACAACTTTTACTCCTCAAAACTTTTCATCAAAAGTTTTATTCATTACCAAACACACCCTATATATCGCTTGGGCAGTGTGGCTGGGCGGCACCCATTCTGGGCACACACCAACCCGTCGATATTTGCCCCAAGATCCAGTCATAGAACACATTATTCTTGGCTCGGAGGATGAGTATTGAGAAATAAAATGCACAATCAACATTTTAGGCCCAGAATACGTGGTGCTCTATAATCATCCAAAAAAATAAAAACCTTGACGCGGAGAATCAATATAAAATCAACCCTCGACAAACAGGATCCTTTTTATCCGTAAATCACCTGATTTTCAGGCAGCTAAAAAGATTATGTTTTATTTTTTATTATAAAAGTATGAGTCTCACTTAGACCGCATTATTATAAAATGTGATACATTTTTTTGAAAATTTCGATTTTTTTTACTTAAAAAAATGTAAGAATACAGACGTTAACACATCTGCCTACGCACGTATCCATGTCTTTTTAATTTTCAAAATTAAAAATAAAAATTTTAACATTTTTTAGAACGTGACTGCCCCAAATTTTTTGGAACCGTAAATCAGCCGTACATAATATGGGTCCTTAAAAATATATTTTCTACCGCATAGAATTCAAATCCATTAATTATACGAATCTGCCCCAAACGTGAGGACCCTAAGCTCAATATAGACCATCTATTTCTTTCTAATGCTAAGCAACACGCGTAGCGATGTTATTCGTTACCTTTTTCACTGTCGTACAAACGTTACGGCTTACAAGACGATCACTTCCCGGACTTACCAACGCCAGTAAGGAAACGGTGAAACCCGTCTCTGGCGTGCACAAGCATAGCACCAGTACTTTAGCCAGCAAACCTTTGTCTTTCTCCGTCTCTCCGTAATGCATGAGAAAAAAGGGGGTGTATTTGAGGGTGTGTTTGGAAAGTGGTAAAACTTTTGATGAAAAGTTTTTTATGTAAAACTTGTCAAATAAGTAGAAAATGATGTGATGTTGTAAGGGTAATGATGAGGAGTAAAGAGAATAAATTTAAAATAAATAGGTTAGTTGTATTGGTAGTTGTGTAGAAATAATTG
>JAXCLR010000073.1:13041310-13051504 GCA_035584095.1 Annona squamosa | reverse complement strand
CCTACTTTTTAATTATTTCTACACAACTACCAATACAACTAACCTATTTATTTTAAATTTATTCTCTTTATTCCTTATCATTATACCTACAATATCACCTCATTTTTTATAGATTTGACAACTTTTAACCACAAAACTTTCCGTCAAAAATTTTATAACTTTACTTTTTTTTTTCCATCATGTCATCTTTATATTAAAATTTTCATATCGTTCACGTGACAAATATCCGACAGCTGGGATGCAAAAGCACAGTCGCGCATCCAGCTAATCTTTGCCAACCACCTCGAAGTTGCCGTTGCCGTTGCCGTACGGGAGAATTCCGACCATTCATATGTGGTCTGTGCTGTCACAAAATTTCTTTGTTTTTTTCATTCATTCTTTTTCTTTTTTTCTTTTTTTGTTCATCACTTGATTCAATCATGTCACTTTTCATATTTTAATCCATTTACTTTAATTGGAAATTGTTTTCATCGAAAGCTCATACGAATGCCATTAGTGAAGAAAGTATTATATCGCGTTTTAGAGCTAAGAAATCATCAATAGTCATCATTGCAAGTTTTCAAATCATCTGAAACTCAATTTAAGCCCTTTGAAGATAAGAAACGACGGTAGCGTTAATGAGCTGATTAACGTATATTATTGAGGGTTTTTAATGTTACTTTTCATTTTTCAACCATGATTGCTTTTAATATGCATCGTATAAGTACATTAAAAAATTCAAATTTAGTTGCTAATTATTTGCTGTAAACTTCACTATTAACAGCAAAAAAGTAACTTCATTAGATGCAATGAACAGTCGTTAAATATAATGATTATAGACAATGAATTTGTTGTTGGCATCAAATTGTAAATAATTTTTTTGTTGCTGAAGCATATAAATCATAAAGTACTTGTAACAAAATAAATAATTTCTTCGCAAGTAAGAATGTGCCACGAAGTATTTATCTGCATATTGATGATGATATTTATAGTATAGCTTTGCATCTGTAAAACATCTTTGATTTTTAATATTTCAGTGCTTGATAAAAATATATACCATTTACTATACTTAACATTATTTATATGATCATGAAAATTCTTTTATTTTCTCTACAATCACCACTTATAACCTTCTCTACAAATATGTAAAATTAACATTGTAAAATAATTTAACATTAAATATCACTTATAGAATTGTATTTTTAATATCTGAACCTTCTAAAAATATCATTATTGCATGACTAGATAATTTTATAAAATACTATGACCCTTCAATACATATGAAATGAAGTTAAAATCTTTTTTGTATTTACCTGGCAATATATATTTTCAATAAATGTGTGTCATGAACATATTTAATTTAGATAAGAATTTATCTTATAGCGAACAAATAAAATTAAATATAATTAATGGACGAAGTTGTTTTCTGTCAAGGATTAAGGTATCAAAAAATAGGCCACCAAGGGATTACCCAAGTAGTAACACTAGGTGGCTTGTTTGCCTAGGACTAATGTTCGATTTTCACCGTTGTGTATGTATGAGCAGTTTTATAATTTTTTTCCTAAAGTTGAGGCATTTTACAAGTTCTCCTGTAGTGTGGGAGTGTTTATAAGAAAATATTCTATCTGTGTTATTAGAGTTATAAATGTGCCTTATGAAAATACTTGTTGTCATGATATATAAATATAATAAAAATAGAAAAATAGAAAAAAATTATATAAAACAACTTCTATATAAGTAGGCAAAGCAATGAATTTTACATGTTTTAATAAAAATAGTTGAAGAATCAAATTTCTTGTAGCAATATACCGTAATAAATAATACATTAATGGATTAATGAGGTTTTAAGCTAGATCACGCATTGTTCAGCTGACTTTGTTAACTGCGAAAATTTGACCTCTTCCCAGTAAAAGAAAAATGCGTGCCTTGCGTGCTACAATCATTTCCCTAGCGCCGTTCAACCAACGTAGACAGCACAAACACGCATTCTTCACCTGACTTTGCCCATTGGGAAATTTTATCCCGAATTGTCCTTCATTTCACTAATAAAAGGTTTGTTTTAGATGATTTAATGTTATGATCCATGACTTTTATCAATACAATATCTACGTCATTAATTAATTAAACAATTTTAAAAACAAACTAAGACTATATTTTATAAATTTATCAATTAAGACTATTCCCTTACAAAATGCCAAAGAATTGAATTGGCTGATCCAAAAAAGTAAAATTATTTTTAAGGATATATTTGTTTAAAGAAAAATGGAAAATAAAAAACGAAACATATTTATCAGCTTTTGCTTCCTCGACTGCAATTTACCATGAAGAGAAGAAGGAGCACGGAATCTGCAGTTGCCGCAGGGATTTAGTTGGTGGGGGGCTATTGTCGTTTCCAGAAGAAACTACAACCACAATATTAGAAAATGCAGACGCGTGTTCTCCAGTAAATAATTTATCAACAACTTCCCACGTGCCTTTCCTACTAGTTCCATGTCCTGTCGAAAGCATGAACAATATTCATAGCCGTGCCGCCGCACGTCTGGATCCAAATTTTCAATGCGTTCGACGTTAGTGGCGGCCTGTGATGTCTAGAAACCACACCTTTTCTTATGAGCACATGCGAAGAGGTACACATCTCTGTTTCTAGCCATATAAAAAGCAGGATAACAATAACCCCGAAGTCTCACCCGAGAGAAACCCTGATCCGTATCTCTCACGAGTGCTGTGCTGCTAGCTTACCTTGCATTCTTTCCCCAGCCCATCCTGATGGGACGACCAAGGCTACACTTCTCAGCCATCTCGCTCGCTTTTTGCCTGGTTGCCGTAGCCTTCTCGTCGAATCTCCTTGTTATCTGCTGCCATGCTGCAGACCAATCCGTGCTGCTCGGGTATGTCTTGAATTCCTCTTATGATCTGTGGTCAGGTATGCTAAGTGGGTATGTCTGTTTACTTTCTTGTGCTGAATGTTCAGGGAAAACAATAACATCTACGCTTCTAATGCATTTGGATGGCTGAAGAATTTGATCTACGAAATGGGTGGTGGGTGGCTCTCCGGCACTCACGTCCCTGCTGTTGGTGAGGCAGAGAAAACGAGAAGCAGCTTGGCCCCCAACCTTACCACCTGCCACAGATCGCTCTCCGACGCCGACCGACCAGTCTACTGCTGCCCCCCCAAGCCAGCATCCGAAGAGAGCGTGATTGATTTCCAGTTCCCCAGCCCTTCGTCGCCCCTCCGCATCCGCCGCCCGGCCCACCTCCTCGACGAAGAGTACATCGCCAAGTACGAGATGGCCGTGGCCAAGATGAAGCAGCTGAGCTACGACCATCCCCACAGCTTCATGCGCCAAGCAGACATCCACTGCATCTACTGCACCGGCGCCTACAACCAAGAGAACTCCACCTCTCTCCTCAAGATCCACCGCTCCTGGCTCTTCTTTCCCTTCCACCGCATGATGATATACTTCCACGAGCGCATCCTCGGTAAGCTCATGGGGGACGACACCTTCGCGTTGCCGTACTGGAACTGGGACGCGCCGCCCGGCATGGTGATTCCGGCCATGTACTCAAACGGGTCCCTCCGGGAGGAGCAGCGCGATCGCGCCCACCTCCGGCCGCAGGTGGCGGACATTGACTTCGACTACGTGGAAAGCGGGCTGGGGCGGGAGGAGCAGATCAGCAAGAACCTGGCCTTCATGTATCACCAGATGGTGTCGGGTGCGAAGAAGACCGAGCTCTTCATGGGCTGCAAGTACAGGGCGGGAGAGGATGGCTTCTGCGATGGGCCGGGGACGATCGAGCTGGCTCCCCACAACGCGCTCCACACGTGGGTCGGGAGCGATCTGAACCCAGAGCGGGAGAACATGGGGGCCTTCTATTCCGCCGCGCGCGATCCCATCTTCTACGCACACCACGCCAACATCGACCGCATGTGGACCGTGTGGAAGAAGCTGAGGGGCCACGAGCCGGAGTACGTGGACCCGGATT
This sequence comes from Annona squamosa, assembly GCA_035584095.1. Classification (NCBI taxonomy): domain Eukaryota; kingdom Viridiplantae; phylum Streptophyta; class Magnoliopsida; order Magnoliales; family Annonaceae; genus Annona; species Annona squamosa. Next base: position 13,047,541 of record JAXCLR010000073.1, on the reverse strand, counting down.
GGCTTAACTGCTATTTCTATTTCCACGACGAGAACGCGCAGATGGTCCGGGTTAGGATCCGCGACGTGCTCGACTTCTCCAAGCTCAGATACGCTTACGAGGAGGTGGATCTTCCCTGGCTCAACGCGCGCCCCAAGCCGGCCGTCCCTCCCGAGATCGCTCGCCGCGTGTTGAAGATGCGCGAGTCTCAGCAGAATCTGCTGCAGACGCCGGGCTACAGCGCTTCTCCCGACTTCGGTCCCCTGGGCCGGCGTCTCGATGCCACGGTCAGGGTCAAGGTCCAAAGGCCGAAGATTCAGAGAAAGGCAGAGGAAGAGGAGGTGTTGGTGGTCTATGGGATTGATATCAAGAAGGACATGTATGTGAAGTTCGACGTGTTCGTGAACCTGGTGGCGGATGAGAGCAGCGTGGGACCTGAGGCTCGGGAGTTCGCGGGGACGTTCGTGAACATGCGGCGGGGGGTGAGGTTGGTGATGAACGAAGGGGATACGTGGAGGAAGAGCAAGAGCACCCTCAAGTTGGGGATTTCAGAACTGTTGGAGGATTTGGAGGCAGACCGAGATGAGAGCATCTGGGTGACTGTTGTGCCCAAAGGAGGAACAGGCGTCAACACCACGATTCAAGGGATACGCGTTGAATACATGCGGTGAGTTCTGGGGTTTTGGAACCTTGGAGTACAGTGACGTTTGCAAAATTTTATTTTATTTGTGTAAGCTGTGTCAGCTGGGTTAGAGGAAATCCCGTTGGATAGAATTGCCGCTGTCTAATTACTTTGCCTGAGCTTGTATTTGAACAAAGGATTATTCTTTTTACAAAAATAAACAGTGATGAGGAGTTGTCTTGAACGCAAGATTTGGGTCTAGGCCTCCTTAATTTTTATGATTTTGACAAATGATGCAAAATTTAATCTCTTTTATTGTATTTTACATTACTCGTTTCGTTGATCAAATTTCATCCAAATTAAATTCGTGCATAAGTTATATTTTCTTAAAAATAAATATATTTATATATAAATTAGAAAAAATAATTATATGAATTGATATATATATATATTAGAATATAATAATATTTTATAAAATTATTTATCTACATTATAATGATATTTTAAATTATTTAGATATGAAAGATACTACTTTAGAATTAACATTTAGTATTAAATTATTTCATCAGGTTAATTTTACACATTTGTATATGAGGCTTATATATAATAATATTAAATAAAATTTCTATGATACTGTTGATACCCCACTCTTGGGTGCAAAGACAGATAATTAGAAGCAAGATTCAAGCTCATGTAAATTCAAGGTAAAAAGAAGTCCAAGCAAGCTAAACAGGCATTTCCAAACTCAGCCCACGGGAGCGAAGCTCCATCAAGCCTCGAAGTAGGCTTTTCAACAAACTATATCCGGCTCGCAAAGAGTGAAACTCCTATAGGCTACCTCAACGGGCTCCACAAAGCAGCTCACCAGACGAAACAAACAGGCTTAACTAAGCTCTAGGCCACTAAGCCTTAGAAGCAGACTTCTCTACAATTTTGGACCTCTATAACGGCCCACCCAAAACCATGGGCTTAGCCAAGTTCTAGCCCACCAAGTCAAGCTTATGGACCAAGTTCAAAGCCTTCAAATGACCCAAGGCTCATGATCCCAACTTAAGTCCAAGCCTATGGACCAAGTCCATGACCCCAATGGGGCACACTTGGAGAGGCATCCCAGAGGAGAGGACGGGAGTTTGCAGCATATCCCCGGCGTTCCGATTTTTTTCGCTCTACGAGCTCCTCGCTCCCTCTTCCGCGCCCCCTTTCCGTCTCTCCCATTCTCTCAAATCTTTTTATTTCCCCCCTTTCACGCTGTGTAAACCGTCTCAGTTGGCAGACTTTTCCATATTTGCTTCAGTCCGTAGGCCGGAACCCAAACTTTGTACTACTAGTGCCAATAAGGACTAATCTCCCTTTAAAGATCAGTAGCAACTCCGTTTTTCTTTATTTTAGTGTGTGTGTGTGTGTGTGTTTGAGTTAACGCCCTGGCAAGGTGGGTGCACGCAAGTCCGCGGATTCCAGCATAATACGTTGCCGTTATGCTGCCGAATTTGTGACTCGACCTGTGCATGGAAAGCCCCGTCTTAGCCGATATGCTGCCGAAACCGCAAGAAAACGCCTATACGCCAACTTTTCTGAAAAATATGAAGCCTAACGCGTTTTACCCCATGTGAATGCAGGAAATCTAAGCCCACGTTGCTGTCCAACACGATCCACATTTTCAAGATCCGAGAAACTATTCCGAACCCATCGTAGCGCTCGTTGCGGGTGCTACAAATACTACAAGTGATAATAAACTTAATATAAATGAAATATATTTTTTATCAATTGTTAAGATATTAAAAATAAAAAGAGTTATGGGGAAGAGAGTTTCATACATCCGTAGCGCATATATAGATTGTTAATAAAGGGAACGACATCGGATTTGAGTCGAAACTGTTGTATATATGGAATAGCTTCGGAATATTCGGTCCTATACACTTCGACCTTTATGCAGCAACTTAATCTATTGCAAATAATATAATTTTTTATTTATATCTATACAATGTGACAACTAATATTAAAATCAAGTGTATTCATAAAGCTTAACTCATTGAGAGATTTTTTTCTGTTTTGTAAATACTTGTATACCGAAAGAAATCTATAAAACCCCTGCACAAGAAGAAATGTATAAAACCCACGCATAAGTATGATTACTAACGCACTTGCACGTAGACACAGAATTCAAAGTCTATGCTGCACATTTGCATATGCCTAGACTTTACCAATATGCTGTGATGCATTTAATATAACCCGATTACAAAGAAGCGAAGCCATTTAACTCCCTTAGTTTTTGTGATTTTAATTTTTGATGAAAAATTAAATTTATTCATTGTATTTAACATCATTTTTTTGGTCCAGAAGACTTAGCTTCATCATAATCAAATATAATTATGGACCATTTTTTTAAAAAAATAGTTTATCTGTATATTATAAAAATGCTTAAATCCATTTACATATGTATTAAAATATAATAATATTTTATACAATATATATCTATATAGTTGTGATATTTTAGATAGTTTAGATATTAAAAAACTACTTTAAATTGATATTTTAGCGTTAAATCATTTTATTACATTGATTTTACACGTTTATAAATAAAATTCATATACAACAAAACTAAGTAAATAAAAGGTTTCCAAGCTATTATAAATAACAGTAAATACAATAAATGAAGTGAATTTTTTTTATCAACTATTAAGATTTTAAATATGAAGAAAATTATATAGAAAAGAGATTTCTTAGAAATAGGACCATAGTATAAAATTGGTGACATGTCAACCACTTACAATGCATATTGAGAAGTGATTCTATTAGCCTCAACTAAGCAATTGAAAAATCTATTAATTTTTTTTTTACTTTTTTCATAAACTTGTTTGTCTGAGTGTATTTAACATATAAACTAAGTTTTTACCAATTTTGGATTTATGTGTATATTTTTTAAAAAAATTTTAAATTTTTTTGAAATTTTTAAATATCTATGTATAATATATGTTTAAAATACTCTTATATTTAAAAATCTTTAAAAAATACACACATATATTTAAAAATGGTAAAAATTTATTTATATGTTAAATATACTGAGATAAATAAGTATATAGAGAAAAAAAAGTATTTTTAAATGAATTTTTTAAAGTGAGCTAAATAAGACATTTGCTTAGCTTTGGCTAATATGATCATTTTTCATATATATTTAATGTTGACTGGCGAAGTATGTGTTGCAACATATTGTTGAATGCAACATGAGATTAAATGCCACAAGAAATCATTGCATATGTGCACTAGAGGTGCGTTTAGTTGATAAAATTTTTAAATTTTTTAAATGAAAAGCTTTTTGGTATAAATTTTTGAGATAGGAGAAATGATGCAATATGATAGAGTTAATAATGAGTAAAAATAATAATAACTTATTTTACTACACTAAACGTTTTTTAAATCAAAACTTTTCAATTTAAGAATTTTCACTCTTCATAATTATTTTATTTTTAAATTATTTATTCATGTATTCTTAAACAATTATCTTTCTTTTCAATAATTTTTATAAATTATATATCTATTTAAACTTTATTTATTTTTACTCCTTATCAATATCTCTGCTATATCACATTATTTTTTTATATCATTTAAAAAACTTTTATCACTTCTTAGATGCACCCTAAAATTAAGATAGTTAAGTATAAAGAAAAATTGAAAAGTAGAATAGTTATATAAGCAGTTATAGAAAAATGATTAGAAAATGAAATATTTATAAGAGCGAAAGTTTTAAATTGATAAGTTTACAGGAATGCAAAATATTCCTTATATGTAACATCATTTGTTGCTTAAAGCACTACATGCATGCAGCAAAATTTTAGTTTGCTACATTCAAACTGTTGTGCATACTGTCTTCACCCACTTCGCGCACACTCTTGTCAATCACTATATATGATTTTTTTTTGTGCTACTAATTCAATTCAACCTCCCATGTGCATTAATTCCGAACAAGTACAAAAATGTTGACTACATGCATGCAGCAAAATTTTAGTTTGCTACATTAAAGCTGTTATGCATACTGTCTTCATCCACTTCGCGTACACTGTTGTAAATCGTTATATATGATTTTTTTGGTGCTACTAATTCAATTCAACCTTTATTTTGACCATGTGAATTAATTCCGAACCGAACAAGTACAAAGATGTTGTTAAAAATAATCATGAGTTAATTCTTCTTCCTACAGTGCCAAGCTACCTTCGATGATGTTATTGATTAGGAAGTTCAGGAATGAGGGCCCCATGTTCTGAAAATAAAAAATTATGTTAAAGGGTATCATAGGCAGCATTCATTAGTTTGATAGAAAATAAGCAAAGGCTTGGATGTTGACAGGCTCCGTTAAGATGGAGTATCGGTCTTATCTGTGAAACCCCAAACTTAGACGTAGGGTTGTAAACCCTAGGTAATCTATTAATAATATATATATATATTCATGAAATATGAAATTATGTGAGAATAAAGGTTAAAGTAATTATTTATGGAATTCAGATGAATAGTGCACATGAATAGTGCACGTGAATAGTAAATGTGAGATTAAGAAATATGTTAAGTTAATCACTTTGGATTAACTTAATCATAAAAGTCGAAAAAGAAAGCTTTCCACTAAAGGACAAAAGTGCTTTTTAGATTAAAATAATAATTTTTGAATTTTTATGAATTTTTGTGAAAAAAATGAAGAAAATTCATATCTTGCAATCCGGATGTTAGATTGAGATGAAATTTTTTTATGGATGGCCAAAATATGATAATAGACATGATGAATGGTCCAAGATTGATCAAAAATTATAAATCAAAGGTCAAGATTAAACGTCATTTGAAGATAAAAAAGGTAGCCCACTTTTCATTAATTATAATTTGACTTTTGGGTTATTTTTAATTAATTAAAAATTAAAAAATTAAATGCATATTTGCAAGGACAGCTAGGATGTGGACATGCATGGACTTTTGGGGCCAAATCCAATGGTCCAAATCCATCATCATAAAAAATCAATGGCTAAGATTGAATTAGCCTAAAATAATTTATTTTAATAAATCAAAAAATTATAAAAAATAAGGCTGCCATAGGAGAGGCGTGAACAATAGCCAGGGTGGCTGCACATAGCTCAAAGCACCTTTTGAAAATTAGAAAAAAAAATATTTATAATTTAATACCTCAAGCAAGGGGTTAAATTGCAAATATGTAAAAAATGCATGCTTATAAAAGGGGATCATGGGGTGAACGTCCAAGAACATCCTCTCAGCTCCAAGCTTGAGTAATTTAAGCAATTCCCACCCCAAATTCGTTTTAAGAGAGAAAGAGGAGATTAGAAAGAGAAAGGATTAGTTAGATGAGAGATTTTCTACTTCAGGTAAGGGAATTTTTTCCAAATTTCTTTTGGATGTTAAGTAGGTTAAAAATATGCTTAGATAATGCCTAATCATGAGAAAATAAGTAAAGTTATAATGCTTAATTGAAATTATGCCGAAACATCAAAAATTTGGAGCGAAGATGGAACATTCGGGAAGATAGCATATGATATGTGAAAATAATACTCCAAAAATGACAAATGATGATTTGGGATATATGAATATGATAAATATGATGTTGGAATGATGATATATTAATTTCATAATTTTTGGAA
>JAXCLR010000073.1:12996608-13041210 GCA_035584095.1 Annona squamosa | reverse complement strand
TTATTTAGCCAAGTTAATGATGATAAATTCATAATTCATGAATTTTTCATGATATACTAAGCATAAGCTATGTCATGATATTTTTTATTTTTGGAACAAATGTCAATTTTTTAAACCCATGAACAGTAATCCACGTAGCTGTGAACAATAACTCGAGTGTACAATAAACTTGAATAATAATCTACTACAGTAATTTGCTACAATGACATGAACAGTAAACAGTGTATGTTGGGTAAAAATTGAGATTTATTTTTATATTTTATGAGGATATATGAATAAAATTTTTAAAGAATTTATGAATAAAAATCCATATAAATGAATAATTACCAAGTATCTTTATAAGATTAACCTCTATGGGAATGAGCTAATGAATAGTTATAAAGCAAGCATGAAAAGTAAAGTAAGACATGATATGATATAGATAAAATATCATTTTTCCTTGTATAGAAAAAGGAAAGTAAAAGATAGAGGACACAAACTGAGGAGGCAAGCAAGCAAATTTTTTTTTAAAATATGATTTTATTGCTTCATTGTAAGCAAGCAATCCTTTTGAGAATGATGATTTGTAAGCAAGCACAACTTTGAACATGTAATTTTATTGCTTCATTGTAAGCAAGCAAATCCTTTTGAAAATATGTTTTATTCTCAAGTATTTATGAAATGTGTTTAAGGGTGATCATTCCTATAATGTTTTAAAATAATGAATGTTTATGAGTTTTTATGAAAAGTCATGTCGGCATATTGATATTATATGATGTTCATGGACATGTGCACATGTATGATGTATAATGAAGAGGCTTTGGTGGAAGTAGAAAGCGGATCAGAGGGCCCCTTTTACTATTGCCAAGTTATATGGGCTGTGTGCAGACAGCGTCCTCCCCAGAGGTGGAGGCAAAAGAATGTTATGTGTGAATGAATGCATTACATTTTCATACATGGATTGAAAATGAAAACATGGATTTGAAATGATATTTTTAAGTGATTGTGCAAATAATTCTCTACATGAAAATGACAAGTTACCTGGTGTAAAAGGTATATAATGCTGAAAAAATCAAAAGTCATGCATGTAGGAACCATGTAGGCGTCAAGAGGAAGAGAGGTTCCCTTTGATGAGGCCAAGTCGAAGACAACCGGCGTATTGGACCATGTTATGTGAGATGTTCCCTGGGCTAGCGTACCCGCACACGAAGGTTTATGTCAGAAGTGGAAAAGAAGCATTTGCACATCCAATGTTTATGAAAAGGTTTTTATTCCATTGGTAGTTAATCACTTGATAAGTGTCTCCTATCGAATGAAAAGAAATGCATTTACAAATGATTTACATGAATGGTTTATGAAAAGTTTCTAAAAATGATTTACGAAAAAGTTTTTATTCCATTGGTAGTTGATCACTTGGTAAGTGTCTTCTATTGAATAGAGAGGAATGCATTTAAAATGTAAAATGCTCGCTTATTGAGTTTTGACTCATGTTTTATTTTCCTAACCTCAGACAGGTGTAGGGAAAGCCAAGAAATGGAGGGCATGTATTACTAAAGGAAAAGATGAATCTACAAAAGTTAGTAGATTTTTGTATGAATAGATTTTCTAATGGAAAATAATGAAAAGGACATAAGTTGTATGAAATTATAAAGTTATGAATAATATGAGAAGTAGATGACTTATGATGATATGAATAAGTCCATTAAGAATGATGATGAATATATGTTTATGTGATGAAAAAAATGAAAAAAAAATTAGACGAGATCCAATTAAGAACCCGCCGTGTGATCATGGCAACAATCCTGAGTCACGTTTACCAATCTACAAGATCCCGAAGTAAGGTCAAATGTGACGTCTCGGTTCGAGGCGCCACATTATCAGACCGACCGTCCAAAAACTATTTTTTTAATTTTTTTATGAAAGGTTTTTTTGTAAACATATTAATCTAATTATATTTAATTTATAAACTAAATTTTATTATTTTTAGATATGTGTATATATTTATTTTGAATTTTTGAAAACAAAAGTATTTAAGTCATTTCAAATCTTGTTTTCAAAAATACAAAAGGATAATTCCTCTAGTACTAATAACAAATACAAATAATTCCTCTTATACCCACAACATTTCGTAATTACTTTTATACCCATAATATTTCGGCCTAAATTCCTCTTATACTCATGTTGTTAAAACCACCATTATCTATCTTATTGAAAAGATGATTTTGCAAATTTTATTTTTTCTAATTAAAATAAACCAACCTTAATATGATTTTCAAGTTATTTAATATATTATATTAATGGTTTACTATCATCAATTAAGTCATGTTAAGGTTAAATTATCTCAATTAAAAAATTTTAAATGGGCAAAATCGTCTTTTCAATGAGTAGATAACGATAGTTTTAATAGCATGATTATTAGAGGAATTTATGTGAAATGTTATGGGTATAAAAAAAATTTACAAAATGTTGTGAGTAGAAGAGGAATTATGTATATTTGTTATGGGTATAAAAGAAATTATTTTAATCCAAAATAAATATGTACACATATTAAAAAAATGGTGAAACTTGTTTTATAAATTAAGCACAACTAAATTAACATGTTTATAAAAAAATTCAAAAAAAAAAAGAAAATTTTGAACTGTTCTGAAATTGCCGGATTTATGAACTGTCTGGAATACCAGCAGTAACACTGGATAAATAAAAGAGTTTTAATGATAATATAAATGATACTAAATGCAAAAAATAAAGTAAATTTTTCATTAATTATCAAGATATTAAAAATGATGAAAGTTACATCCACCATGGGTTTTATGTAAGCGTTCCCCATTTAGGTTCGATGATCAGAATATTATCTTAAGTAAGGAAATTTTCTCTGGCCTCTTAATACCTTGAGTTCTTAAAATAGAGAACAAAAGCTTCGTTGAATGGTGTCCAGATCGATACAATTTCATAAAAAAATAACATATGTTGACACTTCCATATTGCCAGGAATAAAATATAAAGTGACAATAAATTGATTTTTGATCAAGATTGGAGCAGAGAAAGAAAATGAAGCAACAAAGAAATTCTCTGGAACTGGGAATATACATTGAAGGAGGAAGAGAAATATACGGGACATTTCAGGGGCTCTTTTCCACCGCCCCCCCGAAAAAGAGGAAAGATGTGAACCTTATCCAAAAAATGAAAACAAGCGAATGAAAAAAAAAATCTCATGAAGAGAAGAATCTAAACCACACACGCAGTAATCGCCATCTTTAAATACATGGTTACTGTCTTCATGCTCGAACGTTAGTGTTTCAATGGCAGTTTCATCGCTTCATCCTGTAAACCAGATTCTGGTACCGTCAAAGTCTCAGATTCTGTTTCAGTTGGAAAAATGCACGATAGTCGAAGAGATAAAGCAAATCCATGCCCACATGGTCAAAACAGGCCTTGTTCTAGACACCATACCAGCAAGCCGGCTTCTATCTATCTGCATAAAGACCAACTCCTTGGCTTATGCTGGCATGGTTTTTGATACCATCTGCCAATCAACGACCTTCATGTGGAATAGCATGATTAAAGGCTACTCAAACAGCAATGATCCAGAGCGAGCTCTCACCCTGTACTGTCAAATGCTTCAGAATTCTATTCCGCCCAATGCTTACACCTTCCCTTTCTTGCTCAAGAGCTGTTCCAAGAACTTGCCACTCTTGGAGGAAACGCAGCAAATTCACTGTCAGATCATTAAATCTGGCTTTGGCTCGGAGGTGTTTGCCACCAACTCTCTTCTCCATGTTTATGTCAAATCAGAGAGCCTCCCCTCTGCTCGTCGACTCTTTGACAGGATGCCGCATAGGGATACAGTTACTTGGAATTCAATGATCGATGGGTACGCTAAAAATGGAGAGATTGAGGCAGCAAGAGCTTTGTTTGGTGAGATGCCAGAGAGGAATGTTATTTCTTGGACTTCAGTGATCACCGGCTGCATCGAGCGTGGTCTTTTCAGGGAAGCCTTGAATCTCTTCCATGAAATGCAGGTGGGAGGCATAGAACCAGATAGCATTGCTCTGGTAAGTGCTCTTTCTGCATGTGCACAGCTAGGGGCCTTGGTTCAAGGAAGATGGATTCGTGCCTACATTGACCAAAAACAGATCCCCATTGATCGAATTCTAGGTTGCACGCTGGTGGACATGTACGCCAAGTGCGGCGACCTGGAAGAGGCATTCAACGTTTTCAAGGATATAAAAAAGAAAACTGTTTCTGCATGGACAGCCATGATCTCAGGTTTCGCGACTCATGGGCGCGGAAGAAAGGCTCTTGATGTGTTCTTGGAAATGATGAGGGCAGGAATCAAGCCCAATGAGATCACATTCACTGCCATTTTGTCGGCTTGCAGCTATGCAGGATTAGTTGAAGAAGGGAAGCAGATTTTCGAGAGGATGGAGAGAGTTTATGCTGTGAGGCCGTCCATTGAGCACTACGGGTGCATGGTGGACCTTCTAGGCCGAGCAGGCCTGCTGGAGGAAGCCAACAACCTGATTGAAATAATGCCGATGAAGCCAAATGCCGCCGTGTGGGGGGCACTGCTACGAGCATGTAGAATGCATGGAAACTTGGATCTAGGCACACGCGTCGGCAACATCCTGATTGAACTGGACCCTGGCCATGGGGGCCGATACGTGCAACTGTCGAGTGTGTTTGCAGCGGCTGGACAGTGGGACAAAGCTGTGATGGTAAGAAACCTGATGAAAGACAGAGGAGTTTCAAAGCTTCCTGGGTGCAGCTTACTCGATTTGAATGGCACTGTACATGAGTTTTTTGCTGGAGATCGAACACACCCAGAGACAGAAGAGATTTATCACACGTGGAGCAGGATTTTGAACAGATTGAAGCAAGAAGGATATGTTCCTAGGACACAGAATTTGTTGCTCGATCTGGAGGAGGAGGAAAAGGATACAGCAATCAATCACCACAGTGAGAAACTGGCAATAGCATTTGGACTAATCAAAACCAAACCAGGTAGAGCGCTTCGGATAGTTAAAAATCTTCGAGTGTGCGAGGATTGCCACACAGCAACAAAGCTCATCTCCAGGATATATGGTCGCGAAATTGTTGTGCGTGATAGAATGCGTTTCCACCTTTTCAAAGATGGGGACTGTTCTTGCAAAGATTACTGGTGAGTTAGGTTGTGAAAATTTGCTCTGGCTTCAATTCTTTAGCATGGACTTACGTAGTTGTAGAAGTTGACAAATGATCATGTATGCGATGATGGACCAAAAAGCTCGCAAATTGGAATAAAACAGACCTCTCTGAGCAAAGAAAGATCAGGATATAGGTCATGAAGTGGCTAATCGTAATGATTTTAACAGAACAGCTCAAAAGGAAAGAACTGAAATTCAAGGGAAGAATAAGCCCAACACAACCTTGTTATAACTCAATGAAGAAGGATAAAATGAGAATCACGGGTCAAAATCTCAGCAGAATGAGTGCTCGCGGCATGCAGAGACCATAAAACTACAGAGACAATGGAAACTAGCAATAAATCGTAAGCTTCCAGAGAAATCTGGATGGCTAATTGAAATTTCCAGCTTAGACAATAAGTTCGCTAGTACATCAAAATTACAGCAGCTGGACTGACTATCAGCTGCCAACATGGTGAATCCTCTCTATCTGGATCCTTGAAACAGGATAGACCTCATTATTGTTTCAAACTTTTATAAACTTTGAATTTGGTATTCAACAGTCTTTCAACTCACGCTCATCTGTTGCTCTGCAACCCATGTCTGCTCCGGCTCCAATTCCACTTTCCCAATCTAATGTAAAAGAAAACCATAATTATCAGAAGCCTATTCAGACAAAAGACATGGTAAAAGAGTACTTTGGTACCTTCGCATTTTCAACACAAACGAAGTCACGATAGAAGGCTTCCATCTGCAAGTGTGGGTTCCACAGGACAGCATCTGACCAGCTGCAAAGGTAAATAAGCTTTTAAAAGAAAAAACCAATAGAGCGTGGGCGAAATGCATAATTGGGTACAGAAGAATTACATACTTAGTATTCCTAACGGATATTTTATCACCCAGTCCGTTATTAAGGACCAGCTCATCTGGTGCATCCAAGTAAATGCAGTCCACAAAACCAGGATAGGTGACAACATCCCTGAAATGCAGGTACAGTTGTTAGAAGGTAGAATCTGCCGTGCAAGGCTTAATAAACTAAAATTAAAGAAGGCTAGCTATTGAAAATATCAAGAAAAGGTCGACTGTGAGAAGCAAAACAGACCTGTCTTCCTTTCCTTCTATTGGATTGGATGGATCAGGATCCTTGTTCAATGTCTTGCACCCTTTTAGACCATTCACTGAAACCCCTGTAACTGATGCCTGTAGAATAATTGAACTTAAATATGAAAGCAAATATACAAAAATTTAGTTCTCGGGAACTTTTATCAGAGTTGAAAGTCTAAACTCTGATTGCATTCAAATAACAACAAAATAATATAGAATAATCTTGGGCTGGAGAAAGATTAAGAATTCTTACTCGAAAATAAGTGTGCAATGCTGTGGTAAAAGAGAATGGCTTTTTGTCTTTATTTTTGATAACCAACTTGGTAGAAAGGCTTTTCGAATTTAAGGTGACCTGCAATGAGTTCATAGTAGGTCAACAGATGCCAAAAAATCTAAAAATATCAAGAAAAAAATTTAAAAAGATAAAAGAAAGAGAGGAAGAATGTCAAAAACCACCACAAGGACACTGCAAGAACATTTATATTTTAGTATCTGGTGTCAATGCCCCAGAAAATGACATGGTGCAACATGGATACAAAGCCTAAAACCCTGTTAAGCTAATGGTGTTTCTGTCCAACTAATTTGAACAAGTCAAGAGAAAAAGAACTTCTGATTCCTAAATAAAGATGTTACCTCATGGTATGAAGACTGGGAGAAGTGCTGTAGAAGTTGTGTTATAAAATGAAAATGAAATAATAACCCACAAGACAGTAAAAGATTTTCATGTATGGTATCATCCCAAACAGGCAATGCGTGACAGAAATTGTCATGCAGCAAACAGCAATACCTTGTACAAGGCTTGAAATGCAAAATCCCACATGGATCGACTGTAAGGACTGTCCGTGAGCTCTAAAGTAACAACTGGATTCCCTTCAAGATTTTCAGTATCAGCAATAGACCAACTCATGTTCCTTGCAAATCCATGCTGCAAACAAATATGAATAATCAATGATAAAATACTCAAAAAAGGAAATATACATTAAATAAGGAAAAAAAAAAAAAGAAATATACTCAAAGTGCAACTAAGCCAGTTCTTTGAATATGTCTGGAACCTATGAAGAAGTAACAAAATCAACCAAAAACTACCAACACACAAAAGCAGGTGATTGGTTCAAAACTCCTTGCTAGCTTGAATGAAAGTGTAAAATTAATGAAAAACTAGCAACACACCAGCAGATTATTGGTTCAGAGTTCAGACAAAGTTGCTAGCTCGGATGGAAGTTACCACCTTGCCAGCTTGGATGGAGGTGTGGCTTTTATTGTCCAAATAAAAGATATATTTGAAAACCAAGGTTGAACAACAAAAACACAGTTGACATGGTAAAGCAATCAAAAGATATTGCCAGTTTTCTCAGGAGTCTGGCATAAACTACGCAACTGAGAAATGTATAGTTGAATACTTTCATCTATGTTTACAATTCTTTGCTACAATATCTGAATTAATCATGAAATGTAATTGCTTCTTCTTTGCTAGTTTGCATGTATCATAATTTTAGATCAATAACAGGTTTTAAAGGTGTTGCTGACATCAATTACTAGGACAGTTTAACCATGTTGAGTGCCAATCATTATTAAAAAAAAAAACAAAAAACAAAAAACTAGTATTAAGAACTGTAGAATTCTAAACAAGGAGAGGGGAGTATCAACTTGTGCATAGCTCTGCAACAAGGACAAAAAAATAACGTTTTTACAGTTTGCATACTAATTTAAAGATTAGAACACTAAAAGCTATTTTATGCTCATTGCGAGGCATTATATCCATAAACTACCAGATAGTAACGAAGACGAACCACAAAATAAATAAAACTGTCAATATAGCAAAAAGCAAGACAGCAAGTTATGAATTTGTGCAAGCTCAAAGGCAAAAGCATATGCATTCATGCTTTCAACGGGAATTAGTTTAAAGATGAGCCTATTCAAGGCTGACCTCCACCGTTGCCAATTAAAAATTCTGAGCGCCAAGACAGAAAGTTATGAATTTGTGCGTACTCATAGAGCAAAGGCAAAAGCATGGCATTCACACTTTCACAGTGGGGATGTAGTTTAAAAATGTGCTTACTAAAGGCCGACCTCAGTAGTGAGCCTTATTTTTGCCAAGAAGTAATCATAACAATTTTGAGAGAGAAAAATTGATCACAAAGTCAATTCAAAAAAATTCTAGAAGATGAAAACAAGGAGATAGGAAGAACACCAATTTCAAGCACATCCATAGAGCCAAGAATGTAAACATCCACTTGTGAAAGAGTAGTTTGAAAATCAGCCTACGAAACAGAGAAAGGGGATCAAACCTGCTGCATGGGACCAGGTCCAAACTGGGGGAAACAATGAGGGATGCCTCCACTAATCACAAGCACAAGTCATCAGAGCCACATGTTAGCAAATGTAAGAATTATAAGTAGCTACAAAAACAACTTAGGAAATGAACAAGTGATTCCTTCTCCACACTACACAATTACGCCACAACTAAAAATTGTAACATAAAAAAAAAGTGACATTCTTGATGCAGGTATAGACTTTGCTGGGCGTTAATTTTAAACAAATTCCCAAGACGAGGGATAAAATCCGCTTGTTGACAATTCATATGGTTTTGGACTTGAGCAGAATGGAAGATCCAGAAAATAGAACAAGTATTTCTCAACAATAGCTTCAAAACTAAAACATATGAAGTGATTTGGAGCTGTGCAGAAGCATGGCTTTACCTGATGGGCTTCTGCCCATTAAACACAGCATCTGGTCGAACAAAAAGGAGGTCCTTGTTATTTGCTACTTTCCATGATGTGACACAGCCTCCAAATAAGTAAATCTCAGCTTCGCTGAATGTGAAGCATTGAAATAAAATTCAACCAACTAGTCAGAACGACTAAAGAAGGGAAATACAACATGCTTCTCGGGTTCAAAAAAGAAAAAAATTCTCGAATTTTCTGTTTGTCAATGAATTATATGGCAGATGGTGAATATTGTGATGTTAGAATTGCGTCCCCAATTCAGAGCATCAGCATAGAAGGTTATTTGTAACAGGCATCCATATATGCAACCCAATATTCATGGACAAGCAGCCAAAATACCAGAAAAATTCAGGAACCCACATTAGGACTCTGCGAACTGAATAAGGAGCTAAGTTCACTTTCGTTTTTCAGTTGTATCTTCATTTCCCAGAAATCAAATAGTCAGAATTGTTTCACTGAGCAAATATGTAACACAAACTCCATATACTATCATAGATAACTAACCAAAGGACCCTATCCAATTCCCAATAAGGAGGATCATAGTTTCCACACTAAACAATCCACCAAATGCTTTTTACATTCAGGTAAATTCCTTCTATTAGCATTTTTTTTTTTTTTTTGGGTCTTGAAGAAATTACCAGCACAGTCCCCAGAATATCTATGATAAAGCGACTGGAGAAGAGACAGATAATCAATGAATAGATGGTGGGAACAATGCTGGCAGCGAGAATTTACCTTCCGTGAACAGAAGTAAGAACGAGCTTGGGTAATTTGCCTTCCCCTTCCGCAATTTGAATCCCAGTAGTGGTGATTTCTCGATTTGAGCTCACAAAACTTGATTGATCCATCATTTACAGGCAACCCAAAAATCAGTTGGGCCGCATAACCAAAAAGAAAAAACGCGTAACAGTTAATTAGATTAGGAATTTCCTTCCCATTTCTTTCCAAAATTGCAAGAAGGTTCGATCCATAACGTCAATGAAAATGGGACCACGAGCGCCAAGGGCACAGAGAAAGGAATGATTACCTTTTCTGCAGAGGTTTCATGCAAGAAGATGGGAGAGCTGGGAAGGAAGTCGCCATGGAGTGAGTCTCCCTTTCGCCCACGGCCTTGGAATTGCTGTTCCTTATTTTTTTTGTATTTTTGGTGGGACGTTGGGCCGCTACAGCGTTACCGCCGTGGGCTATCGATAAGCTTTTGCTTTCAAGATTAATTTACAAAGGATACGGATAATCCCATGTTAACAAATTTATCTGTTAGCCATGACCGCATATAGGCTCATTTTTTATTTTATTAACTTTTTTGAAATTATTGATCCAAATATATTTAATTTTTTGATACATGCGGAAGACTTTAAGAATTTCAAAAATCAACGATTTGGGTGAAAAAGACTTAAATATCCAAAATGATCGATTTCCGAAATTCATAAAACATATATATATATATATATATTAAAACATTCTTATATTTAATATGTAAATTAAATTTGCGTGAGCTGAAATTTTCCTAAAAAAGTAAAAATATATATTAGCCTAGGCTAGCAGCTGAATTTGTAACAAAATGATTATCCCAATTATAAAATACTTCGTGCGCTGATGTGAAAAAATTAAAAAAAGTCTCCCATAGAATATTCCTCGGTATTATTCGAGAATTGGGTGCAAGAAATATTATATTCCTCGGAATTATTCGAGAACCGGCGTGCAATAATCTTTTTACGTGGATGCTGGCAGAGTGGAGGCTCCCCCACGGTAAAAACCAACCATAAAATACAAATAATAGTCATTGTATTTCGTGTTTTTTATTTACACTTCCAGTTTGGGGTCTTCGACATCTTGGACACCCTAAAACAATCTCGATTGCAAACAGATGACATTTTGTTATGAATCTCATCCTAACTCTCCATACAAATAATTAAGAAGATAAATCCCTGCATCTTTCGCAGGACTTGGAATATGTATTCATCAGCTCCAGCAAGAAGCAAACGCCTCGCACACACTTACACACAAGGCAAGCACTGCCTCGATCGATTTCCTAGCAAGACGGAAGATCCTTCGGAGGAGGCATCACAGACTCGTTGGGACCTTTTCCATCCTCCACCACAAAAGCCGTCTTCAGTCCCCAAGAAGTGTGGAGCTCCAGGTGACAGTGGAAGAACCAGACACCTGCATCAGCCACAGCTGGATATTATTATTATTATATTTTGGATGGCAAATTGTCACACCCAATATTCCCAAGGATAATTACTTATGTATATGTCATCTATTACGTACCTGGATTATCAGCCCTGAACCTGATGGCTGTCCACCCTCCAGTTGGGACTCCGACAGTATTCCTCTCAGGAGGATCCACCAAGTTGAACTTGGCAGGGTCCTTCTTAGGATCGAAGTTGCCAGATCCTCTCCCGACCACGAAGAAGTTGTAGCCATGAAGATGGAAGGGGTGAGACTCGACGGTGAGGAGATTGGTATCCTGCAGGACCAGCTCAACCGTGGAATTGAAGGCCAACTTACTCACCCTGGTGCCCAGAGAGGTGCGAAGGTTAGCCGTCAGGGGTGCTCCCGTGTAGTTGAATGCCTTGGGCGGCTGGTCCGGGAAATCCGTCCTGAACACTCCCTTCGTCTTGAAGTAGTGGGCTTCCAGAAGCCCCACCTTAGGCATCACAAACGTGATGTTGTTCAAAGAAGCAGTAAGCTGCGTTCCGTTCACGCATGTTGCGCATGGATTGCGCCCAAGACCAATGGTGTAGAAGAGACGCCGGTCGACCTTGAGCGGAACCTTGGCAGGGAATCGTGGAGTGTTCAAACTCCTCAGTTTGTCGTTGTAGCTTCCGGCGAATTCCGTGTCGTTTGGTGCAGGCAGCTGCTGGTTGGGCAGGATTGGGATGATGGTCTTTGGAACGCCTTTGTATTCGAAGATGGCCGTAGCGGTCTTGTTGTCCACGGGGATTGGTATATCGTTGAAAGCTCTCGTGGCCATGAAGTATCTGCCTGGAGCTCGGTCGGCACGAACGAGGACGTTTGTTGTTTGGCCTGGCGCAATTAGCAACGCTTGGGTGGTGAAGGGCTTGGTGTAAACAGCATCTATCTCCACCACCGTCATGTTATGACCCGCGATGGCTAAGAAGAGCTCGTCATTGAGGGCAGAGTTGATGATTCTCAGAAGGTATGTCTTACCCCATTCTACTTCCATTGCATATGTATCTGCAAACAGAAGCAATTTAATTAGACCCAAATTAATTAATCTAGCTAGAAATGCCAAAAACCAATCTCAGCTGATTGGGGGTGTTTTTCTTACGTTTTTCTGAGCACGGGAAGAGTGGGCCTGGCTTTCCATTGATCGTATGCGCATCTGACATTGCTGGGGGCAGTCCTGTCGTAGTGCCTTCGTTGACCAGCTCTTCTACATCCTTATTCCACCATTCTCCTGCGTATGTAAATCAAGAACATGCATCAGCTGCTGGCTACTTCCTGCTACTCTTTTTTTTTTTTTTTTTTTCAAATTTAATTGATTGATATTGCAGATATACTCACCGAGGAGCAGGTTGAATTCCATGTGGGGCTGTGGGAATGGAAAAGGTGTTCCTTCTTTGGGCATTATGACAATTGCACCATAGACTGTTGCCCTGAGCCAGAGGATGTGAGCATGCCACCACAAGGTCCCTCTCTGCCCCGTCACATTGAAATCATAGGTGTAGCTGTTCCCAGTCTTGATCGGGCACTGTGTAATGTAAGCTGGCCCATCAGCCCATCCGTTACGAAGTTGCTTTAGTCCATGCCTATACATATTTGAACCACATATGTAGTACTCTTAGCCATAATTAATACTTTCTAATTCTGTGGATTGCAGCATGGATGGATAATGGAAATCCTACCAATGAATCGACATGTTGTACTGTGCATAGTTGGTGACGTTGATGAGAACTCTATCGCCCTCCCTAGCATAGATAGTTGGCCCTGGAAACCTTCCATTGACTGTGACGATGGGCTTGGCATGGCACAACCGGCTTACGTTCTTCACTTGAATCTAAAGACAACGCGAGGAGAAAATGAGGATAAACACCCACTGGTGTGGATAGGAAATATATTGTATTAGCAAGACCATATATGACCAGAACATGGGAGAAGGCTTACATCAAACTGGTACTTCTTAGTGGCTGCTTGAACTGGGAAAGAAGCAAACACGACAAAGACTACGAAAGGGAAGAGATATCCCAAATGGGGACGAGCCATTTTCAGATCAGGTCAGCTGAAAGCTTCTAATGTGGCTCGGGTTGTAATGAGTGGTGTAATGATGAGGATAAATTGGGGGCGGCTGCACGGTTTTTATATGGGATGGAGGGGTTGGGATACGACATCAGTTTGTTAGAAGAGCGAATAGGGAGGTGTAGAAGTAGGTGGGGATGTGAAAGAGCTGGCACTTCAACGCTTGGAAGGAAACACTGATGGAGACTCCTGGGGGAGCTCTGAGTCTGGGATGAACAATAAGAGAAATGGGAGGAATGGTGGGAGATTTACCGTGAAGGAAAAGGCATAACTTCCACCCCAACTTGTTTTTATAATGTGGAAAGGTGTAGTAGGGAATACGGGGTTTTTGCATTGGGAGTTGCTTTTAAGATTTTCATGGCTTCTGTTCCATGATGCTTGGTTTGTTTGCTACGTTTTCCATGCAATGCGATGGTACTTGCCACCTGATTTTATCTTGTCCATTTATCAACGAGCATGTCATATCATTGAGTGTCTGGGGAGCATTTCTTTAATAATAATCAGGGACGTAAAAGCCTCGAGTTTTCACGTGCTGCATGCATCATAATCACTGAATTTACGTCCGGCATCAATCACAGCTTTCATATGCGTGAGGCAGAGGACGTCTGCAGCATTTCGTTGACATTAAGGGTGTGTTTGGGAAGTTGTAAAACTTTTGATAAAAAGTTTTGTATATAAAAGTTGTCAAATCGGTAGAAAATAATGTGATAGTATAGGGGTAATGATGATGAATAAAGAGAATAAATTTAAAATAAATAGGTTAGTTGTATTGGTAGTTGTGTAGAAATGATTGAAAAGTAGGGTTGTTGTATAGAAATATGTGTAAAAAATAATTAAAAAAAGAATAATTATGAATAGTGAAAAGTTTTAGATTGAAAAGTTTTAATTTGACAACTTCTTCAAATTGCCAAACACACCCTAAAAAGGATTAAGATATTTTAAATAGATTATAGAGGTATAAAAATAATATATTTAAAGGAATGTACCAGGGTTTAGTCGCCTCAAAATTTGCCTTACAATTATCACGAAATCAACATCCCAGTTTTGATATGGTTCAAAATCAGTTACTTTATTGTGATATTAAAAATCATTTTACCCACAGTTTTGGATGGGCCGTAACTCTTTAAAAACACTTAAATTCATTTATCTGCAGTAGAATGTTGTATATTTTTAGAATCAATTATCCATATAAGATTGATGTTTTAGTTTATTTAGATGTTGAATTAACAGTTTTAACATTGATATATAAATCAAATAATTTTATCATATTAATTTTATACTTTTTAAGATGGGATTCATGCATATATTTGATTTTAATAAAACTTGATATTCTACTTAAACAACGCAATGAATGGGTTAGATTTTTATTTTACTATCAAGTGGGCCCCATTTGCTGCTAAGTTGTTTGCACACCCAGCATAACGCATCTAAAATGGGAGATGATTTAATTCAGCGGCTGCATAGACCCTCCAAACGAGCTCTTTTTATCTAAATTATTTTCAAATATAAATTATTTATTTATTTTAACATCATTTGTTTTACCATGTCATTAAAAATATCTTTCATTGGAAGTTTATATTTTGTAAAAAATTAGCATATTTTTAAGGGAGAATATTTGACTATTAATTTTTCAAAAATGATATTGTATGTAAAAGTATTTTCAGTCTAGATGAAAATAATTCCTTAGTCAGGTTTCAAACGTCAAACCCCATATGCGCTTGCACACTTGTGTCAATCACCTAATATCAAGTGTTAACATATATAAAAGTTTCTAATGTATATAATTTTTAAAATTACAAATAAATACATATGGATAATATAATGATAAATGGTTTTAGTTTTAAAAAATAAATGCTAACAACAGTAAATGCTATCGCAGCAATCGTAAACATATTCCGCAGAGGATAACATTCTCTATGTTCAATTATCATAATTTCATTGCATGAGGCCCAGGCACTTAACCAATTAAAAATGCGCCAAATTTACTATTGGCAACCATATTAGCGACTAATATTTTCCAATATCCAGCTATTTTCAGCAAAATCATTGCTAATGTACATTAATTAGCAACAACATGTTAGCTAGATCTTGAAATAAATTTTATAGTTTTGGGCAACTAAAATCATGACAATAGTTTCGCAAACATTTCCACCAAATTCTTGCTCAGTGCTGACAGTCGAGCAATTTTTACTTATACACTCCAGGCAGGTGCTGTGATCCCGGATCCATAGTATTTCCGGTTGTTTTTATCTAGGATGGGATGCATATCAAATTAAGATGGAATGAAGTTTCTTATTTTCCAAAATTACCTTTTGTGTTCTCAAAAAAAATAAAAAAATACTCTTTTTTTTCATTTTCAATATAAGTTTTCCCCATCCCAATGCACTTTTTATCATTTCCCATACCTTTATCCTCTCTAAGCTCTAAACGATAAGAATCAAGTCCCGCATTTTGCATGATTAGAGATATCTGATAACAGATGGCTAACTGGATTATGGATGGAATGGGCGTTATAATGATGAAGTGTCTAATAAACAGAACATATTCAAAACGGCTTATCGGATGGATCTGAATCCCAATTTAGATCAGCGTTGGAAATCGTAAATTATTTTAGGCCTTATGAAATGAATGGTTTATTGACACTAATTGGGGATGAATCCAAGATCCATATACATAAAAAGATTGTGGATCCTTATTTTTTTGAAATATATTCTTCAAAAGGACACCTGAATAGTAAGAAATCTTCCAACAAATTTGGGACCCAAGACAAAATGTAGCAGAATCGATTTTGCGACCACTTTCATTCCCAGTTATAATCGCAGTGCTAGCATTTGTACCATTTAAATGTGATGAATGTCTTATCAGCAGGAACAACCTTTTCCCCGCGAATGAGAAGAAAGCAACATAATACATGTGAATGCATGTAATTTCAGATTACTAGCGGAATTTCCTTAGGCGGGACCGGCCTGTATGTGTCTGGTTTCACCCTGAAAATGATTGGATGATACTGTCATCCTGAATTTTCTCGAACCATCTGTTTCCAGACTGCTCTACGGTAATGATTGTAGCTGGGAGAGTTTTTGAACTAGGAGCACTAGCAGCAGCAGAAGCAATAGCAAAGACCACCCCCATCATCAAACAAGGTCAAGCCATGCTTCTTTTCATGCCTTTAAAACTCAATGCACCAAAAGGACACAGCCGATAAGAGATTTCAACTAATTTAAACAGAGTTCTTTCATCAAATTGGAAACTCGCGCAGCTGCATGTCATACCACTGGGTTATGACGGTAAGTAGGGGATGCCACTCGATCCCGGACCAAGGAAGGTGCACAGATTGTGTGGGAGATTGGCAACGCACTCAATCTGTTTGGGAATTGAGCAAACAAGTTCGAATCCTCAAAGCAAGATTACAAAAATCAATTGACAGATTCGCACGCTTGATTCTTTTGATTTCTTCCCCAGGCTAATGTTTTGAGAAACCAGGAAACGCCACAGCTTGGGGGTGCTTGATTGAAAACTTAAGCAAGGAATAGAAGGGTGGAGAGTCAAAGCAGAGATTTTCTTGCTTCCATGAAAAAGCGCTATGAATAAAATATAATCGATTTAGACCATGAAAGGACAGTTCTTGACAGACTACTACTAGTAATCCCATGTTATCTTTACGAATTAATGCATGTTTGAGCAATTTTAGTTGAACCAACGTGATCATGGGAGGAAACATAAATTCGCATCAAAAATCAGGATTACTATTTCAAAGGTTTGACTGAAATCCAAATTGGATTAACCACAACCCAATCCCCAAATGCGATTACTAAAACTTGAGAAGGGCGAAGATAAGAACACCACGTTGTGATGGTTCGAGAGGGGTTCGAGAGGCCAGTGGCCGTGCAGGAGTTTTGAGAAAAGTTGGCTTGTCGAGGGCTCAAAGCCCATCTCGATTGTCATCCATCGGCGTACTCCGACACAGTGCGATTGTGAGAATGCTAGATCGCTAAACATCGAGTACTTAATCATCTCGATGGACCGAACCTACATTTGGGCCGACATGTTTTCACAACGGGAACGAGGTTAGATTTTTCAGAGATCCGTAAATAAAGAAAAGTCGTTTACGTACGCAATCGGCTATAACCAACGATAGATGAAAGAAAGGAAACGAAGGTTAGAAACAAGAACGAAAGAGGAGGGGCTAAGGAAGGTGCTCAGAATCAGTTTGAATGGATAAGAAATTCTCCTCACATTCGAGATGTCTCGGATTAACGAGATAATACAACCATCATCGCACCTTCTTCCCATTATAAACAGAAAACAAAGACCAAGAAGAAAAACGAAGTAAGATAACAAGAGGATAAAAGCCGTTGCTACGAAGAACAAACTCAGGCGGAGCGAAGAAGGGGCATTTTATTCGGGGATGATGGAATAGCGGGCAGAGAAATCGAACCCTAGTACTGTGTGCGTACGCATCCGGCCCATTTGTTGGTGAAGTTTTTCGGAGCGTGAGATTTTGTGCAGGCTTGGCTCCTTTAAGCCCAATTCGGTGAACCGCTGCTAGATGGGTACGGGCCGAGTCTCAAGAATTATGGAAGACTAAAAATTATTATTATTATTATCATTTTCCACCTAAGTGTGGTCGGCTGAATGGATTTTGTTACACCATTTTTGGCGATTTAAGATTAAATTATTTGTGATTTATAATATTTTTAAATCTTGTTTAATTGCTTCTATTCAAATTTTTTAAAGTCTTCCTCTCATTCTCCTACTATTTTCTACTTAGATAGACTTTGTTTTCTTAACCAGTACTACTTTAGGCCTTCTTTTAATATGACCAAAACATCTTAATCTATTTTCTCTCATTTTATCACAAATTGGTCCCACTTTTAAGTTTTCTTGAATTATTTCATTCCTAATTTTATTTTTTCTTGTTTTACCACTTATCCATCTTAACATTCTCATTTCCACTACACTCATTTTTTGTATATGTTGTTCTTTAACTGCCCAACATTCTGCCCCATAAAGCATAGCAGGTCTAATTGCAATCTTATAAAATTTTCCTTTTAATTTGATTGGAATTCGACGTCACATAAAATTCCTGACGCATTTCTCCATTTCTTCCAACTTGCTTGAATTTTATGTATTATATTTTTCTTAATTTCCCCGCTCTCTTGAGCTATTAATCCTAAGTACCAAAAGTGATCAGTTCTTGTTACTACTTGATTAAAATCTTAATTGGGTCCTCATCCGGGTTCTCACTATTTTTAAAATTGCATTTTATATGTTCAGTTTTAGTTCGACTAATTCTAATATCATTACATTCTAAAGCATCTACCCACCTATTCAATTTAAAATTTAGTCATTTTTTAGTTTCATCTATTAGAACAATGTTATCTGCAAATAACATACGTGAAGGTACTTTTTCTTGGAAATATCTAATAATTTCATCTATTACTAAGGTAAAAAGATAAGAACTCAAGGCTAAGTTTTGATGTAGACCTACTTTAACTAAGAAGACATTAGTATCTTCACTACTAGTCCTAACATTCGTAACTGTCCTCTCATGCATATTTTTAATAATATCAATGTATCTGTTATTAATTCATTTTTTTCTCATCACTTGCTATATTAACTTTCTTAATACTCGATCATAAGTTTTTTCTAAATCAATAAAAATCATGTATAAATTCTTTTTTTCTCTTTATACTTTTCAAATAGTCGTTTAAGTAAGAAAATAGCTTAAATGGTTGATCTTCCTGGCATAAAACCAAATTGATTTTCTGATACATTAGTTTCTCATCTTAGTCTATGTTCAATTACTCTTTCTTATAATTTCACGGTATGACTCATTAATTTTATTCTATGATAATTTGCACAATTTTGAATATCTTCCATATTTTTATAAATTGGAACTATAATATTTTTTCCTCATTCACTTGGAATTAACTTAGTTTTTATAATCTTATTAAAAAAATTTGTTAACCATGCACTTACATCTCTTATGTACTTCCATGCCTCAATTGGTATATTATATGAGCCTAGGGATTTTTCTGTTTTTATTTTTTTTAGAGCTACCTTTACTTTGGATATTCAAATTTTTGGGAAATAATTGATATTCCTATTTTCTTCTATATTTAAACTAACATCTAATGTTAAATATTCGTGTGGGATATAATTTAGTAAACTATAAAAATAAAATTTTCATCTTTCTTTAATATCATCATTTTTTACTAGAATTCTTTAGTTCTCACTTTTAATACATCTGACATGTGTTAAATCCTTACCCTTATTTTCTCTTAAATTAGCCAACTTAAAAAATATCCTTTTCACCTTGTCTAGTTTCTAATCTGTTATATAAGTTCTCATAAGCTTTGTGTTTATCATCGCTAATAATTTTTTAGTAGCTTTTTTTGATAGTTTGTATTGTTGTAAGTTTATATAATTTTTATCTTTCTACCATATTTTAAACTTTTCTTGTTTAGCATTTATAATTTTTTGAACATTTTCATTCTACCACCAAGTTTCTCTATATGAGGATCTACAAGTTTTATATATACCTATAATACTTTATCCTACTTCTTTTATGTTAGCCGTCATTTTATCCCACATTGATTCTACTTCATCTTTTTGTATATCCCATTTTTCTTCTTCTATTATTCTTTTATTGAAAAGTTCTATATTGTTCCCCTTTAAATTCCACCATTTAATTTTTTGAATTATTGTCTTTAGTTTTTGTTGACTCTTTTTATGTATATATATCCATCACTAATAATCTATGTTGCATAGTTAAGCTCTCACCTGGGATAATCTTACAATTAATACAAAGAAATCTATCCAATTTTCTTATAAGGAAGAAATTTATTTGGTTAGAATTGGTCCCACTCTTAAAAGTTATCAAGTGTTCATCTCGTTTTTGAAATAAAGTATTTGCTATAACCAAATCATGTGCAATAACAAAGTCCAAAATGAGATTCCCCATTTCATTTCTTATTCTAAAGCTGAAACTTCTATGACTTCTCTCATATCCTATATTCTTCTTTCCTACATGTTCATTTAAGTCTCTACCTATCATAAGACCAAAAATAATTTATAAAATACTTCTTAATAATTTAATACGAAGATTGGCTCTGATACCACTTGTTGGGAAAAGCCTTATTGATTAAAAATCATTAATCTCCATAGGATCCTCCATGTTAAATCACCAAAAAAATAAAATCATAAAAGGAAGCGTACCAGAATCCACAGGAATAATTACTGTTTAATTTGGAGGTTTTCTAGTCTTTTAAGTTAACGTCCTAGAGTTTTAAGGAGAAGATGACTTATCTTTTCCAATGATAGGATGTTAGAAAAGAAACGTTAATAAATGCATAACTTGGGGACTACAAACGTTTATATAAGAAATCTATCTTTTGTATTTCTAATTTAGCCAATCATAAAAATAGAAAATAGAAATTATGTTATAAGTTTCTACGCATAAAAGATCCATACTTTATTGATGATTTAGGCCTATAAAACCTTATAAAATCACTTTAAAAATTGAGCCAAACAGCAAAATTAATAAAATGCAGCTTCATATGTATGCAGTGTAGTAATCTTAAGACAGTCCAAACGAAAAACCGAGTTGCTGCAAGGTTGAAATTTTCCGTTGATATCAGCAAGTTGGAACGAGGCGTGATTTGAATTTCTGGATAAATCAAATAATGGTTATGGGCTGGCTCAATTGCATCCACGGAAAACCACTTCATGTCCACTTGGAGAAATGCTCCTGATGGCTTGACATGATTGAAACGATTGTGGATCTTGATAGTTTCATGGCTGCTTCAATCGTCAGTGCTTGGAATTTGATGTTGGCCCAAAACAAAATTTGCTTGAGTGGTCCGGTCTTCCCACATGCTTTGCTGGAGTACACTTGACAAAATGGACTGGCCATGTCATCCACGTTCCAGCTGCACCTGGTGCTTTAACTCGTTTTTAATTTTTTTCAAATTTTTTTATATAATGGTTAATTTAAGTGTATTTAACATATGTATCGCTAGCGCGCAAGGAGGCGTGTTGGTAACTCCGTTTGCTTGCACTGCAGCGACGTAAGTTCGAGTGGAGGCGTCAGTCCCCTTTATACAATGGGAGCGTCTTCCAAGTACTGCAGTAAAAAATGAGAAATTATAAGATTGCTGTCAGGAAAAAACAAGAATTACAAGAACAATTTCAATGCTTGATTATAATAGATGTTGAAATAGATGTTGAGATGAATGTAAAATATACACCAATAAAAAATATATATATACACATTAATTTTTATCAATTTTGGAGTAATTTAGATATTTATTTTTTATTTTTAAAAATCAGTGGCATTTTAGGTAATTTAAAATTACTGAAATGTTACTGATTTTCAAAAAAAATAAATCTAAAATACTATTAAAATGATAAAAATTGATGAACATGTTAAATACACTTAAATTAATAATTTTATAAAACAATTTTAAAAAAGTATTAAAATAGGTTCAATGCACCTGAGTGCACTGAGGCAGGTGCACTATATCGGGATCCGAGATTTATCGCACCCGGATCAGAACTGAAAAAAATATGGCTTCGAATTTTTAAAGAAGTACTTATCATATATTAGCCCGGGTTCAACTCAGCTCAGAGCACATTACTGCCAGTTGAAAAAACACCACTGGCCAAAAAGCCCGCTCCTGCCCTACTATCTCTATTATTATTACCGCTTTAGTGCACTCTGTCTCAGAAGACGACGGAAAAAAAAAATTCTCTCTCGCAATCCAACCCTACCTTATTAAAATTAAAACTGAAAATTTTATAGAAATATTATATACATATTTGGAATGACATCGCTTATTTAAAAAACATAAATATTTTCAATTTAAGCCATGATAATTGGAACACTTAAACTGAAATTGAAATAAATTTTTTTTATATAATATTATATATATGCAATGACATCACTTATTTAAAATATATAAATATTTTCAATTTAAGCCATGATAATTGGAACACTTAAGCTGAAATTGGAAATGAAAAGTTTATATAAATATTACATACATATCTACAATGACATTCCTTATTTAAAAAATACAAAAAATTTCAATTTAAGCCATGACAAACTGGAACGCTTAAACTGAAATTGAAATAAATTTTTTATATAATATTATATATATGTGCAATGACATCACTTATTTAAAATATATAAATATTTTCAATTTAAGCTATGATAATTGGAACACTTAAGCTGAAATTGGAAATGAAAATTTTATATAAATGTTACATACATATCTGCAGTGACATTCCTTGTTTAACAAATACAAAAATTTTTAATTTAAGCCATGATAAACTGGAATGCTTAAATTGAAATTGAAATTGAAATGTGTATATAAATATTATAAATAGATCTGCAATGACATAACTTATTTAAAAACGTAAGTATTTTCAATTTAAGTCATGATAAATTAGAAGCTTAAAACGAAATTGAAAAATTTATATGAATATTGTATACATATCTACAATGACATCACTTATTCTAAAAAAATGTAAGCATTTTCAATTCAAGCCATGGTAAATTTAAATGCTTAAATTGAAATTGAAAAATTGATATGAATATTATATCCATATTTGTAATGACAACACTTATTTAAAAATATAAATAATTTCAATTTAATCCATGATAAATTGGAATGCTTAAATTGAAATTGAAATTGAAAATTTTATATAAATATTAAATAATATTTGTAATGACATTAATTATTTAAAAAAATAAATATTTTCAATATAAGCCATAATAAATTATAATACCTAAATTGAAATTGGAAATTTTATATAAATATTAAATGCAAATCTATAACGACATCATTTATTTTAAAAATATAAATATTTTCAATTTAAGCCATGATAAAATGGAATGATTAAATTGAAATTGAAATTGAAAAGTTTATATAAATATTATATACATATCTGCGATGACGTAATTTATTTAAAAACAGAAATATTTTCAATTTAAGCCATGGTAATTGGAACACTTAAATTGAAATTAAAAATGAAAATTTTTCAATTTTAATGTAAATATTATATACACATCTGTAATAACATCACTTATTTAAAAAATACAAATACTTTCGATTTAAGCAATGATAACTTAGAATGCCTAAACTGAAATTGAAATCGAATATTTTATATAAATGTTATATACATATCTGCATTGAAATCATTATTTATGAAACATGAGTATTTTCAATTTAAGCCATGACAAATTGGAACGCTTAAATTAAAATTATATATATAGATATTATATATATCTGCAATGACATCGCTTATTTAAAAAACATGAATTTTAAATTTAAGTCATAATGAATTCGAACGCCTAAATTGAAATTGAAATTGACTATTTTATATAAATATTATATACATATCTGCAATGACATCATTTATTCAAAAAAGTATTTTCAATTTTAGCCATGATAAATTGAAAAGCTTAAATTGAAATTGAAATTGAAAATTTTATATAAATATTACATATCTACAATGACATCACTTATTTAAAAAACATTATTATTTTCAATTTAAGCCATGATTAGGAGCGCTAATGATCATGGTCAACTCATCAACTCTTTCGTCTAACCCGTTTGTAGAGTTTGGATTGTGATTTTTGAATAACTAAGTTATAATCCGTCAATTCATTCAACCATTTAATCAAATAAACAGATTAAGGTTGAAATTTTATAACTCATCAACTCATTTAGTAACTCATTTAATTTATTAATATAACTCATTCAAATTATTTAACTCGTCAAAGTTATATATGTATAAATGTAAATATCTTGATTATTTTTTTGTTAGGTCTTTCTTCGGTCATCTGGTTTTTATTTTCTCACTATTTTCATAAATTTATTTTCCTGTTACTGTTCTATTTTCAGTTCCCTTACATCAAAACACTATCTTGTCTCTCCATATAAAATCATTGTCTGTCAAAATCTAAACTCTCAGGTTGGCTGCTATACAACTCGTCAACAATCCGATAGCCTGTTTATTAAATAGGTTAGGGTTAAAGTTTTTAAAAAGAGTTAATAAAGGATCAGGGTTGAAATGTTTTAAATAAGTTAAGATTAAGATGATGCTCCAACCGATCTAACCCGATTGATTGACACCCCAAGCCATGATCAATTGTAATACTTAAATTGAACTTGAAATAAAAAAAATTATATAAATATTATATACATATTCGCAATGACATCGATTATTTAAAATATATAAATAATTTCATATTGGCTTCTAATTATAGCAATTTATGGTTAAAGTAGCTAAAAAGTTTTGTTTCTAATCAAATAAATTGGATAAATTAGATATTTCACATTAACAAAATAAATGACAAAATAAGTTTATTTTTAAATCAGCATGGACCCGCACTAACTTAAACTAGAATTAATAAGACAAGATTTGGTACTAGATTCAACCACATTGGAATATACGGTGTTCAATTTATTATCAGGTTCAGGCCTGGCAAAACCCACTAAGCATGCGCTCTTAAGAGAGTCATATGGATAAAGTTTTGCGGAACTCTTATTCTACTTTTTAGAATCTTTTATGATCCTATTTTGTTAAGTTGACTTGTTGTCAACAATATTCTTACCTTTTTTTTAAAAAACAAAGTTTGGGGTAAATTTTGAGTTAATATAGGAAATAGGCCAAGTAGAAAATGTAGATTAAGCATTATAATTTTAATAATTTGTACATATATTGAATACAAAATCATATTTATATTAAATTTAAAGGTTGATTATTTGAATATTTTACTAATTAGTAAGAGCAAAACACTATTAACTACAACAGAAAATATAATTAAATATAGACCATGTAACATATTTGTTAAAATAAGCTAATAAAATATACCTCATTGAAAATTTTATTTACAATTTTTACTAATTAGTGAGAGTACACCATCAATTATAGCAAAATATTATTAAACATAGATAGTAACAAAATTTTAAAAATAAGTTAACAAAACTACCCCACTGAAAATTTTATTTACAATATGAATCAATATTTAGGCTAACAGTTCAAATCATTTTTGAATTTTACTAAATAAAGTTTTATTTGCATCAAACTATCATGTTAATTATTATAAAATATAATTTTAAAACTTAAATTAAAGTACAGTCGGTCATAAATAGTATGAAAAGTTTAAAAGAAAATGATAAAAAATAAAAATATAATTCTAATTATATATAGAAGTGGGTGGGACCCTTCAATAAATGGTCAACTTATCAACTTTATTTTTAAATTTAAATCAAAATTTTTATTTTTTATTTTTCAGGATTGAAGTTACGAGTTAATGTGCTACAATTTCCAGCCAGTGCTTGACTAAACGCACCCAAGTGCATTTCACTTATGTTTTTATTTTTTGAAAATTTTTATACAACTATTAATCTACATCTATTTAATATATCTATTAATTTTATTATGTTTAGATACTTTTAGATATTTTTTATTTTCAAAATTAGTATTAGTTTCGTAATTCATATATTACGAAAAAGTTACTGATTTTAAAAAATTAAAAATAAATATTTAAAAGTATTTGAAAATGAAAAAAATTAAGTAGATATAGGTTAATAATTATATAAAAAAATTTAAAAAATTAATTTTTGGACCTGAGTGCAAAGATGCTGAGTGCACATCATGACTCTTTCCACTCGTACAGAACAAGCAGTATGACCGATGACATTGTAAAGCCTGCGGTCAACGATGAGGGAGCAGTCCGCGAAATCTAGAAGGACCAAGAGAAATGACGATAATGATTGCCAGCACATGCTCATCTTCTATCCTCCTGCTTTTCGTGATCATGGACTTTGAAAAAATAGAAAGCATAAAGAGACACGGCCACGTTTTTAATTGTCGTTTTCTGCCCATGTGCTACTCGCCCCAGGGCAATTCCAACACGCAAAACCTTCCATCCTTCCTTCATGTTTCCTAATCGTCCTCGTTATTTTTAATGTAAGGCTGGTAGATTTTCGGCTTTGTTTTTCTTTCGGAAGAAAGAAAGAAAGAAAGAAAAATTCACAGACACCGATCGAGAGAGAAAATGAGTAGCTCCATGGAGACGCTGAATGAGGACGAGGAAGAGTACAGCTGGAGGGAGGTGAAGTTGCCGACGCTTATCCCGGTGGTTTCGGAGCCGGAGCTGGAGAGGGAGACGGGAGAGAGGAGGAGAGGGAGAGACATCGTTATAGCCGTTGACCATGGCCCCAACAGCAAGCATGCCTTCGATTGGGCCGTCCTTCACTTCTGCAGGCTCGCCGATACCATCCACCTCATCCACGTTGTTTCCAGTCAGTCTCGTGTATCTATAATATGTGCTTATTAGTATTTAGTAATGGATTCTTTGATAATTAGATTTTCTGTCAACTGCTTTTCCTTTCATGTTTCTAAAAAGCAAGTAAACGTATTTATGTGTGTGTATTTTCTAGGTGTGCAAAATCAGATTGTGTATGAGACAAGTCGAGTGCTGATGGAGAAGCTGGCGGTAGAGGCTTTCCAGGTTGCTATGGTATGTGCGTTCTGGGTTCCTTCTCTCCCTTTATGCATACGAGGCTGAAAATTCTCACATGCATTCAACTGATTGGATGAACATCAGATTCTGAAATACCAGCCAAATTAAGCGATAGGTCCACCACACCTATATCGATCCCCTGTGTTTAGCATGCCACTGTTTGCTGATGTGGGGGGTTTCCTGATATGAGCATTAAGAGTTATTTGAATTGGTGGACAGAGGGGGAAGGAATGATTTCAGTGGTGCAGTAGATAAAGATATAAATAATCCAAGTATTCACGTGGTCTCCCATGTTCTGGATGTTCTGATTAAATTTCTTGTGCAAGCTAAATTTGAAGTGGGGAACATGTTATTTCGTGTTGAAAGAATTTTTGTTGTTCAAGTTTGAACTTGAATTGCTAATCAATGGTGGATACAGGTGAAGAGTGTCGCTAGGATAACGGAAGGAGATGTTGGGAAGGCTATTTGTAAGGAAGTTGAGAGAGTAAAGCCAGTGGCACTTGTCATGGGTACAAGAGGTCGAAGCTTAATTAAAAGGTCTGTTACTACTGCTTTCTATTCGAGAATTAATGATTATAGGTAGAGAAAGGGTAAGAAAGAAGTCAAAGAATAACGGCACTACATGGCATAAACTCTGAAATTGCTCCGGATAGCTATATCCTAGCATTGTTTTTTGTGGGGAGATTTGGCTAATCAGTCTTTCCAAGGCTACAATTTGATTGGCTAAAATATTTGATGTGATATGAGACTTTAGTTCATCAATTAATGAGATCAGCTAGCAGCAGAAGAGAAGAAATCATCACTGAGCTGGATTATGGACAAGAATCATTCATGACCTGGAATTCATATTTCAGAGTTTCTTTGTGAAAGATTTTTGTATTTGAGTCATACCATCTGTTGTTGATGGTTCTCTCAAACAACAAAATAGTGGCCGTAATCAAAATAAGAGAAGTACCTGATCTACAAACAAACAAACAAAAACAAAAATGAGGAGAAAGAGTAAGGAAAGGAGAAAAAGGTTCGAATTCAAGAATTCCAGCCTTCTACTTTATAGCCGTAGGCATCATATGAAATTCAGTCGATATGCACATGCATTTGTGCATAATTACTATCAATTGGATTGCCATTTTGGCATCTCTGTGTTATCAACAGTAGAGCTCTTGGTTTCAGTGTATTGCAGGGAAGCGTAAGTGAATATTGCTTCCACAACTGTAAAGCTGCTCCTGTGATAATAGTTCCAGGAAAAGGTAAATCAAATTCTCTTAGGCTTAAATCTATCGTCAAACTTATAACTTGTGTTCTTTATCTCAAGTCTCCTTTCAAATATTTCACTTTGCAGAGGCAGGAGAGGAATCTGTGCTCTAGGGAAATCTCCTGATCATCCGTTTGATTGATGGTGCAATCTATTTTGTGACATTTGACATTTGCTCAGTTGAATGCACGAATTTCAGAATCTCCTATGCAGTTTCAGTATTATTCCTGGCTTGTCATAGGTGAATACTGTATAAAGTCATGCCGGTTGCTAACCATCACAGTGGGAGTGTTTGGATTGTTATTGCTTTTGCCCATATTAGTAAATATATTGGTTGGATCTGTTTGCTCGTTTCAATCTTTGGTTGTATTTTTCAAATTGTCTCTCAATGGTCTGAAGTTTGGTCTTTTGGAGATTCATCCTTCCAGTCATACAGTCATACTCTAGGGTTGGATATAAAGCAGAATTGACAGCGCTAGAGAGGTTCATTCCATCAGAAGTCTTTCATAGATCGTGGTTTCACTAATTAAAATGCCTGCCATGAAAAAATGATCAGATGGGACTACAGCATAGCGTGGCAGACCCCAAGTTCTCTGATGGAAAGATTGGGCCTGTTTTATGATGCGACTTCTAATTAACTAGGGTAATCATTGCTGCATTAGTTGAAGCATCTCCAGATGGGAGTTGGGAGCTTTCAATTGACTGGCTTCTGTTATGGGCCATCAATCCTGCTCTGAGAATTGGAAGGTACTCAAGTACCCCTCATAGGAAGACAAGATTCCTGCCCTTCATGCCTACATCATGCAAATCATTTGTTTCTCCTACGTCAATCATTGTCCAGCATTGATTGGCTGGTCATGCTTGTGTTTGTTTCAAAATTTTATTTTATTTTTTTATTAAAAGAACTCTTTTCTGAAGGGGATACTCTTGTTTAATTTTTCAAATAGAAAGGGGAACAATTTGAGGAGATTCATCCATAAACGTGAGTGAAGATGGATGACCCTGGCATTGGTAACACATTTTTCTCAACAATGGACATCACCAGCGGACTGATTTCCCAGAGCTGTTACTGATGCATTCCAGTTGTTAAACTATAGAATCAACATTATGAAAAATAACAACAACAACAACAACAACAATAATAAATAACAACTAATCAAGCGTTGGAGTCAAGATTCCTTTCACTGTCACACCTCCCTGTATCATCAAGCCCAGAACTGTTGATCAGCTTCTGTGACCACCAATTGTTGCATTTTACAAGCACCTTTCACTTTCAGACTTTTCATCCTAGCTTTTTGCTTAAGCTGTAGATTCTACTACTTCATGGCTCTTTCCAAAATTTATTCTTGGCACCTGCGTCATCTACCTTTCTTCTCCAGCCTTTGAATGTACATGAGCTCGCCCAAGGTATGAGTTTCTTTTTCTTTCCTCTTTTCTTTTCATTCCTGTTCTGGCTCAACTTTGTATCTCTTGCTCACTGACTTTCTTGTGATGTGCCGCTTTTGTTAATTTTATTTGCTGTCATCCTTCTTTGATTTGGTATTTGTCTTTGGTTTGGTGTTTGCTGTCATCCTTCTTTGTTCTGGTATATGTATGTCTTGTTTTCCTTACAACAAAGAAAATCAAGAAGACATAAAACTCATTCTGTCGTACGCTTAGAACTGCAGGAATGTATCCGAAAAGAATGCAAAAAAATGTGTAATCATTCATGGGTAACTGCAGCTGGAGAGAATTTGGGGTGTAATTCAAAGAAGAAGAAGAAGAAGAAGAAGAAAAGAAAGAAAACCAGCAAACAGAAAAAATAACTGGCTAATTGTAAGCTGTTAAGGAAATTAGTACGTTGCATTAGACGCGACATTTTTTTTTGGTAGATACTTTGCTCCTGTCATCGCTTTCCCACTTTAAACTAAAGAGTCGTGCTTCAAGAAAATTCTTGATCCTTTTGGAAAATGTGGAAGCCGATGAAGTTGGCTGCTTTTCTTCACATAAGCTTCCTGCTTCCTGTGGTAATTCTGGATCAAATCCAGCTTGGGAGAATGAACTTTGAACAGAATTCTCATTTCTGAAATCTCCCAAAAGCAGTAGCAGCTTCATGGCCTTTTCCTTCCCCTCAGAACTTCCGTTGATGGATAAGGTGGTAAGAGGGGGGATGCCATCTTCATTCATGACCGAATGACAACATTTGGAATTATTGGAACATAGTGAAAGAAGAACAGAAACTGCGTTCTCCTGATCTTCTCGAGTTCCTTTGTCAATTAGTTTGACAAGGGAAGCAATACATCCATTTGTTTCTGCAATTGCAACTCTAGCTTCTTCTTCATCACATAGATTTTGCAGAATCCTTGAGCAATTTTCAGCAAATTCCGCATCGCCCAGAAGTAGAATCAGTTTCGAGATGCATCCAGTGGATACAATGTAAGACTTGATGCAGCTGTAAGAAGACAAGTTGAGCAAGATTTCAATAGCTTGAAGCAGGAATTCTTTGACTTGGGAATCCAGAACTTTAATGATGGACGGAAGAACGCCTGATGCCATGATTTCAAACTTACAGCAATCATGACTTGATAGAATCTGCATGATTGCCAATGCTTCTTCAAATATTTCAGACTCTAGAAGTGATGCTAACAGAAGAAATGCATCTTCGTTTAAGGCAGGCATCTCGATCCTACATGGAAGGACACAAA
Source organism: Annona squamosa (assembly GCA_035584095.1). Lineage (NCBI taxonomy): Eukaryota > Viridiplantae > Streptophyta > Magnoliopsida > Magnoliales > Annonaceae > Annona > Annona squamosa. Next base: position 13,010,500 of record JAXCLR010000073.1, on the reverse strand, counting down.
GGAGAAATTCATGATATTAACTAGTAATTTAAGAACAATAATTCAGCCTGATAAAAAAAGCGACAAGCTACCTGCTGTTACTTAGAAAGGTCAAAAAAATCCGAGCGCCTATTTTCTGGGATTTTATGTCTGAACAATCACGTGCATTAATCAAAAATGCCAATATCACTTGCAGAAAGGCTTCAGGACTAGCTGAATAAGAGGCTTCCTCATTGCTTTTGAAAACCATTTCTTCCAGTGCTTTGCAATGAGACCCTGATGGTAGTGTTGCCAATTCGAAAGGGAAGTTTGAGTACTTCTCATGATTTAAATCTTCCAATGTTTGGCATCTTCCAGAATTATCGCTCCAGGTACAGGATGACATCTTACTTGAGCCATTCTTAATGCTTTTAGTGGTCCCAGTAACTGATGGATCCAAAACCTTACCTCCATCAGACAAGCTCATTAACGTACTGCTTATGTCATTTTCACTTCCACAATTTCCACTTTCTTCACCATAGAAGGCTCTATCCTCTGGATTCTTAAGTATATCATTGCTTGATGTGCAACGGAAAGTGGCATCAGGGGTAAATGATGCTGGAACTGGTTCTGAACATGGATTTGGAACAGTGTAATTGTGTTTTCTGCACCAGTTGGCAATAAGCTCCTTCACGCATAAGTTTGGCGTCAAGGAGAGATGCAGAAGCTTTATCAATGTCTTTGGGCATGTATCATGACCTTCAGCGAACCATTTCTCTATCCGTATCCTTTCATATGTTACACCGGAAGCTATAACGACCGGATCAAGCATCAGTTCTGATGAAATGGGGCAAATCAGTTCCTCTGGGGGCCCATCTGAACTGCACTCTTTATTTGGAGCCTCACCAAGAGCAGAGCCTACATGAAATTGAAGGTGAGGAGGGCCAGCAGGCTGATCTGGGTGACAGTTATTGCATGCAGATGCAGTAATTGAAACTGAACTTATTTGCTGAGAAAGCGCAGCCTCAGAAGGTTCGCATCTAAGCAAATTTTCATACTTCCTCAAAAGATGGAGTAGGTTCTTTAGCACATTCTTCTTTCCAAGTTGCCTCGTATTTCCGCTTTCTGCATCATTGACCTTATCAAGTAGCTTCTTGATGGATCTTCGCTCTATCAATATGGACCTTCGTGACTTAATTTTTAGCAGCTGAGCTGCAATTTGGAAAGCCTTTAACTCTGAAATTCCTGTTGCATCAGTAGCAGATTTATCTTGCTCAAGCAATGATATAAGGGTCCTGCCAGCCTCTTTCTCAGAAGAATCCACCTCGAATTTAGAATCTCGAAGGTCATCGATGATATCAGATATCTGAGGAGAAAATGACTAATTAGACATTACTAGAAAAGAAACACTACCATTGGGCATGCCAACAGCCATATGAAGTAACCCAACACTGAAAGGAACCAAAATCACTATCGTTCGCTTTCAGGGAAGGGCAAAATAAACATATAGCCGATGAAATCAATTAAAGCCTTGATGATGATGATGATGAACACTATCCACTTTCCTTCTGCTAAGACTACCATGTATGCTTTGAGGAGCAAACTTGACAAACCTCAGCAGCTAATGGTTGTGGAACCATATCTTGAATTTTGCTTAAACATATATCCAGTTCCTTGCTAAATTTTTCGAATGTTAATTGAATCGACTCCCCTCTGATTGCCTGTAAAATTAAGAGAAGCATAGTGTAAAACTTCCAAATATTAGAAATTTGCTTTAGGGGTGAGAACTGGGGCATGTCGATCCATGACTAGTTCCTAACCCGACCCGTTTTTGACTGGTTAAAATTGATTTTTTTTGACCCAATATAGAGATGAATAAAAAATTTCGATTCAAATTCAAAACGAGGATTGGAACAGGCCAACCATGTCCCTACTTGAAATTTTACAACTCGCCCTACATATTTATTTATTATAAATTAGAAGCATATTTATAAATATGATTCTTATTTTCTTTTAAAATTCTCATGTTACTTATTATTTATTATATTAATAAAATAAAAATTAATAAGAGATATTTGCATACACACATATTATGGTTTTTCATCATTTAGAAACTCTTGCAAAAGGTACTATTGTTTTAAGAAAATATATTTTATAAATGCCAAAATCCTTTAGAAATAAAGTATATTTTACTAGCCTATTTTAATACATATACATTATATTTACTCATCTTTTGTTTAATAATAATGTTTACTTTTTTAACTAGTAAAATAATAAAACATACACTATCTAAATTTTGCGTAAACGTGTCTTTATGTTTGACATGTGTACAAATTCTTAAAATTATTCTACTTGACTGGCATTTTGTTTTTACCTAATTCACCATCCCAATATCGACCCCAGACCAACCCGAAATGTCCCAAAATCTAAAAAAAGAAAAAAGAAAAAAAGTAAAGGTGAAACTGTCATTGTTTTAATAAAAGTAACATTAAATAAAAATTTTAAAAAAGAAGGTTAAGGTCGGGCAAATCCTAACCCGATATAACTCACACTAATTTCTATCCCTAATTTGATTCAAGAAACCATGCATAGTCTTGCTGAGCATTAGACAGAAAATGCACCAGGTAAAGCTTGCTAGACTCTGTACAATTCCTTAGTTGGAGGTTTGCTTTATCAACTGCGAGGGATAGAGCACATAACGCCTGTATTCCAGAGTTGCAGCCGGGACGAGCTGATTCGATTGAAGGAATTATCTTTGTGATCCTATTAACAACCCTTTTCAACTCTTCACACATTACACGATGCACCTGCCAGCAAGAAATGAGCTCAGATAAAAACGTTATGGTGCTAAAAGGAAATCTTGTAGAGCTAAATAGCATACGGGAGTGGTTAGCATTCAGAAAGTGAGATGGGGCTATTGTCAGATCTCAAAAATTACCTAATAACTGATATTGGCATTCAAGATCGTCCAAACCAGACAACTGATTGTAAGAAGAATTTAAAATTGCTTTAGATAAATGGAAACTATTAATTATATAATCTCGAACACTGAAAATCTCATGTAGAAGCATGCTCCATGGTACTACAGGAAGCTAATAGGGTATGCTAAGCGAGACCCATGTGGATATTCCTAACACCAACGAACGAGATTATGTTGCCTTGCTGCTTCTCAGCCTTCCTATCCATAGCCACTTATATCGTGTTTGAGATTTTATTTTATTTTATTTTTATTTTATTTTTTTTTTGGAAAAAATAAAATTTGTCATTGAGAAAATCCATCTACTTAAAACAAATGGGTGCGCAGGTTACGCATGTAAATGTCGTGACACCCCTACCTTCACTTTCTTAGCGTCAGTAATATTCTGCCCCATTCTAGGATAAACAGTCTGATCCTGACCTGCATGACGAGTTAGAAAATGGTAATGAAACATCCAGAAAAGAATGAATGCACAGCAACTCAACATATTTTTTCGTCTTGTCCAAACAGTTTCACAAATACGAACAAATCATTTTCTTCGGGACCAAATTCCATTTAAATAGTTCCATAAAAAATTCCATTTAAATAGAAGTAATGGCAGAAGCGAACCATGCCAAATGAAGACAAGCAGGGTCTGAAGGGAAATCGTAATAAATTGCTCTCTCGATCCGCCGGTTGATCTTCTCACACTGGTCTCCTCTCCAAAAATATTTTTTTAATTTAAAATAATTTAAATACTTATGTATTTACAAATTCAAAATAAATAAATAAATAAATATATATATATATATATCCAGGAATGGTAAGGTCGATGTTCTCAAGCTGGTCTCAGCTCCAAAAATATATTTTTTAATTTAAAATGATAAAAATTCAAAATAAATATATACACATATTAAAAAATGATAAAACTTGATTTATAAATTAATTATAATTAAATTAACATGTTTATAAAAAAGATTTTTAAAACAATACATTTTTGGACCGGTCAGACCAGTACGAGAAGATTATGCCTCGATTCTAATATGCATTTTCGTAATAAAAGATAATTGAGTGGCACTGCCAAGATGAAAACCCAAATACGGTAGATATATTTGCCTCATACTACAATATTCTGTTTTTTTTTTTTTTTCCTTCCATATGTTAGAGTTGGAACTGTTTTCTCATCAGTAGAACGCAAAAATCTAAACCCAACTTTTTTATCAGGAAGAGACGATCAAATAGCTCCTAACGTTCAGTAGAAAGCCATGGACGAATTCGAAATTTTGTTTCGTGGCGTCCCTCAAGAATTACATGGAGATGGAAAAATGGTTTGGAAAGGGCAGCTGCTTGTTGAATTAAATTCGAAACAAGTACAAACAAATAAGAGAGCAATTCTGTGTAACAGACATATTATCTTACCTCTCAGTTGCCCGTAGAGCTGCTGCAGCAAAATTTTTTGGAACAAAAAAAAAATCCAAAATTCAGGTGTGAAAAAAGAAAAGAGAGACACAAAGCGAAACCATGTGAGAATCTTGCTCATGCACTCGTAACATATAAAATCATTGATGCGAGATGGGTTTCCTGTGTTTGGATAGACAGGAATATGGAGGAAGTATGGAGAAGGCTCAGAAAAAGGAAGATCCAACGTACCGTTCAGCTGAAACAGGATGATCTTGTGGAGGAATGAGAAAGCATGACAAAATTGATCGCCGAGAGGCCTGATATTTTGTGGGTGACAATAAAACTTACGAAACAAGCAGAAGCCGAGGTGTTGACGAAGACGACGAGGATGATTAAATAATGGAATCGACCTAAACACAGGAAAAAGAAAGGGCCAAAGTGGGGAACGGCTTTATCTTTTCAAATTGCTTTACTCTTCTTTACTAGAGAACCTTTGCTAAAGCCTCACCAGTTTTGCTGCTGCTGGTGATAAATATCTCCTTTTTGCTCTTCTATCGCAATAAAGGCGGCGATGTCTTGACTTCTTTGTTTGTGCAGTAGAAATTTCAACCGTGAGAAGCGCGGAGTCGACTCGAGGAGTAGAAGAGGTCTCCTCTCCTCTATTCCCTCCTTCCAAGCATATCGAGGGTGATGGTAGCTACTGGCCAATGCCCCCACCTCCACGGTAGTTTCACTTGGTGGTTTTCCTTTTGGCCTACTTCTCGCTTTTTTAATTCCCTACTATTTTCTCTTTTCCCAAAAAGTAACTCCTTTTTCTCACTCGCCCTGTAACACACTCACCCTTACCAAAGCTTTTCCTTAATCGTCACCATTAATTAATAAGAACCTCCGTAAAATAATAATAATAGTAACCCCCACTTTTATTTACTCGCGAGTCCCAAAATCTCAGATGTTTTAAAACACCCGTCAATGATCAGGCGTCAAAGAGGACAGTAAAATAATCGACGCTCGACTCATATAATGCTGTTGGTTCTTGGGCCATCGTGGATTGTTGAGCGGATGTAGAGATGTTCCTGATTTCATATCAGATGGATGTTATGTGCGGAGGGGGGCTTGTCCAAGTAACAGAATAACAGATTCCAGCCGCTCCAATACCAATAGCTGGGACGTGGGATGGTGTTTGCGAATGTCAATTTAACTCCCGGTAGCCGTCTTTCTGACGAGTTCGGAATTTGGATTCTTCGATGCAATGATGGTACTGTGGAATTCTCCTCCACGAGTTTCCAACAAAGAATTGATACCGATAGGTACTTGTCTGATAGTAACATGTTCAGATGCCTCTGGTGCATGCAATGGTGCACTTAGCATTAGCAGTGGTGCACTTGCTGCACCACTGTATTTAACTTATTTTTAATTTTTTTTTAAATCACAAGTTATAAAAATGCTACTAATTTTTAAAATTTCACAAAAATACCTAGGGATCTCTACAAATTGTAGAACTTAATGCATATGTTAAATACACTTAGACTAATATTGATATAAAAAAATTTCAAAAAATAAAAAAAGGTTTTTGCACCAACCTAGCACTAAACTGGCTCTCTTACTTGATATGTTGGTTGTTAAAATAGGTTAGAGTTCTTGAATGATTATATCTTAAATGAAATAAGTGGCTTTCATGTAAATTCAAAAACCTGCATACAATTTGCCCAATCGCTTGTTCTCACCACAAGAAAACATGAACATGTATGGGAAATTATCAGTAAATTAAAATAATAACAATAATAATAATAAACATGACTACACATTAATCACATCCTAAACAGAGAGCACTTGTAATGTGTTTACTTTTTGCAACTTACTATTTTCCAACTTCATATCCTGTGTACTGGAATAAAGAGTCTGGATCTTCTCAAATTGGTTTGAAATTCCGGTACTTTCAGATAGATCCAAATAATTTTTTTTTATTTTTTTTAAAAATTTTAATAAACATGTTAAAACGTATTAAATTAAAATGACTTAAATACTCATGTATCTAAAAATTTGAAACAAATATATACACATATCCGAAAATAGTAAAACTTGAATTATATATTAAATATAATAGATTAACAAGTTTATAAAAAAATTTTAAAAAAATCACCGGGCCAAGTTAAAAAACATAAATATTTATAATTGAAGTGAGCTGGTCTGGATTTAAAATGGATATTTATATATCTTTTTATTAAGCGATGCAAGTTGTACAAAATTATACTGTCGTAAAATTTTAAACCTAAGATAATTTTGTATTTTACACAAAAGTTATGCATCTAATTGAAAGTGTAAATGAAATTATTAATAAAATAATGCTCGTTCACGTTACTGGTTTGGATAGTCTCTTTATCATAATGATTATTTCTTATGAACAAGATGTAAATTTTTTATGAAGATTTTACCATAGACATAATATTTAATAAATGGTTTAGTTTATTTTATGGAATAAAATGGTGTGGATTTTAAGTATACGGCAAAGGGATTTGCCCTTTGATCAGCGGATGGTTGATGATATATCAATTACAAAGTGTGGTAGAATTCACTGAAACAAGACAGGCATTTGGCAGGCATGGCCGTGACTAGTCCATTGACCCAGCCCTGCTGATTCCCCGAAGGAGGCCGAGTCTCCAATAAAAAAATCCAACTCGCAAGATCCACGTGCAAGTGTGCAACTGATCGGGGTCCGGAATCGAGTACTCCCCAGGACTTTTTCACTTTCCACTTCCCACATCCCACCCTCTTTCATCGTTCATCGTCCGAACTTTCCTGCATGCCCATTATCTATATTCACACGTGCAAAACTTGTAGTGCTCTGTATCTCATATGTTATTCGGGCTTGGTTTACCGTTCAGGATCATCCACTTACATAAGATAGGATGGGAATAAGATTGAGATTTCTTATTAAAATTTTTTTTTTTATCATCTGCGGTGCATTAGGCATTTGGAAAAAAAGGTTAATTTCAAATATATATACACACATAATATTTTCTCTTAATTATAAATATACTCATTTAATTTGAAATCTTTTATATATTCACTAAGTATAGCATTAATTTCTAATATACCCAAAACTTGATGGTCCATCGGTTAAATAGAAAAAGGAGTCTTTTTGGCTGGTTTTGCATTTGTAAGTAATCAAGTTACACCTAAATGAAAATGATATAGTCCATTCATTTTGTTTTGTAGCGTTCGTTGTCATCGAATTCAACTGGGAGCTTTAAAGATTCATTCGAAGGGGTTTCGCACTTGGATCTGTAAAGAAATTTTGGTCATGGTTTTGATTTTCACAAGACTATTTTTTTTTTATTTCAAATCAATTTTATCGGTTATCAAAAGAACTATTCAATTTTGGGTATAGTTGAAACTAATGATAATGATATACTTGGTAAAAGAATGAAATTAAAATAAATAAAATAGTTATATGAAAAATATTAAAAAATGATTGAAAAATGTGATAGTTACATTAAAAAAATTAAAGAATGAAAAATAATTTCAATAACTCTTCACTTTTTTACCACTTACAAACACACCCTTACAATAATTTTTTTATTTTTTCAATATATATTGGTCCACCTGATTTTGAATGGCATCCTCCTCAATCACGTTCCAATACTCTAAAGGAATCTCATGCTATCATTTTCTCAACCAAAGTATTTGCGAATTCTTTTTCGCTAGATTTTCTCTACTATAAACAAAAACCATATATTTAGTTATGGACTCATACTATAGTTTATTCATGTGAAAGACTTGTATAGACTAGAATATCGAAATCATTTAAAGATAGATGTGCACTTTTTAAAATTTTTTGATCGACTGATTAACTATTCCTTATAGAAAGTAAATATGCCAAAATTTGGGTAATGATTCAATACATTTTGGGCTACATTGAGATTCCATGTGTTCTCTTATTATTATTTTTTTGTTTTAACATATTTTTCGAATTTAAACCATTTATATATCCACTCTCAAAAGATAAAAAGTTTTTTACAAAATATACTTTGCCAACGAGATTTTTTAATGTCATGATAAATAAGTGGTGTCAAACCAAATAAATAGTTGAAATTTGAGAAAAAAAATTTAGAATAAAAAAAGCTGTATGAAGTGGCTGTATTAAATCGTTGCTTATAAAATTTAACTACTATTTCTATACCTAAGCGGATGGATCTAAGTATGCTTGCTTTTTATACATATTTCATACTTTTTTTTTTAAAAAAAAAAAGGCAGGTATGTGACCTGGGTTTTTTATTTTTTTACTCAGATGGTTTTATGTATCTTAATAAGTTAAAATAACGGTTACAAAGATGACAATTAATTAAATCAGTGAAATATAATAAACTGATCCACCGAAACATGGCGTTATTGCATCCTTGGTACCTGTATCATCATCGGCCAAGCAGAAAAGCATTAACCAATCAATTTTAACAAATAGAGTGATAGACCTCGAATATTTGTAATTCGGTTAATCAATCAAATTTGCATATAACATGGCAAGGGTTTGACCAAAATGTCATACCTCAATATACATGCTCATTAGATTCATTTAGACAGTAATTTGGTTACTAGAGGCTAGAGCGGAGTCCAAATACCCAGATATGCCTAAAGGGAAGGGAAAGAGTCCTACAGAACAAGACCTCTAAAATTGAGAAGCTATTTCACGAAGGCCCATCTCTCTCTCTTCCTTCTTTTTTTTTTTCTTTTTAAAAAAAAAAAAAAAAAAAAAATCTTTTGACAAGACTGGACGTCTAAACAAAACCAATGGGTGCCTTGCCAAAAATGTGGGGAAAACAACAACACAGACCTAATGCCTTCAGCCCACCTACAGAGGTTGTATTCTCCAGAGCTTCCAAACCGACTGATCTAGAACACTGAAAATGCCCAACAGAATAGGCCTACAGACAGCCCATGCAAAAATCTGCCCAACAGAATAGGCCTACAAGACAGCCCATACAAGACTGCCCAACCGAATAGGCCTACAGAAGAGCCCATACAAGAATCTGCGATCTTGTTCGGATTGGGCCTAGCAACGAGGAACATTCTTATCCCACAAGTTGAAATCTTTTTTGCCCGATAGGAAGAATATACTGATAAAACCATATTCAACACGAGATAGCATAATTGCAGTATCTAATCTACGTCCATGAATTTGATTCCTACAAAGATAAGATATGGAACCTAAAAGGTCAAACAAGATCATAAATTCGAATTTTAATCTCTGAATGGTATTTATTCATTCTAATGACTGAGAATCTGGCGTCAGATTTGTTGACTAGGTGGAAGAGGTTGGTGATTTGGACCCCAAAAGAGAGGAAAAAGAGTTAATGAAGATGATGGGGTGTGATGAAAGTTTTGACTGTCAAAGCACACAATCGACTGATATCCGCTTTATAAGATTTTCAACTTCAAGGATTCCTGATTTGAGTGAGCGGCAGTGTGATATCTGCTCCATTTGTCTTTCAGAAGCTGGACTGAAACAGATTAGAATGAATAATAAGTGACGGCGAAGCGCCTTTTCTGCTTAGGATTCTAATTCCTGGTAAGATGCACCACCCAATCTAAAGCTTTTCATGGGAAAAGACCACATCTAAATTAATCTAAACTAAACAGCACGAGGACATCAGAATCCATATCAAAGAGTGGGGCCTATTTAATGCGTCAGAGCCACACAAATCAAATCCTCTAGAATCAGTTCAAAGGGCGGCAAGCATGTGGGAGTTACAGAAGTTAAGATACAGCCTGGAAAAACAGGCCTAGTGGACATGACATGACTTTGGGGAACCTTGGAGGGTAGGAGCCACTGAATCAGACTGAAGTGGAACCACAGACTCTTTCAGATAGTTCATTTTTGTTGCTTCTCCACAAGGATTGGATTCTTGGGACTCCTATTCAAACCCAATAATTGAATCATATCTTATCCAACCAATCTAAGCCACAGATCTGTTATCAACTTCCCGTGCTTTCTCCATACAGGTCCGCAACTTTTTATCACTTATGATTGAGCACGCATCCACCCTTTCACAGACAAATATCTGTGGCAGCCCCGGTGGTGAGATTGCATGATTCCTACCTCCTACCGATTGGTGCATGAACCTCACATCTCACCCTGCTTCTCAACCAATGTGGCCTGCTGTAAAGGATCTTTCCCCTCTTTGGAGCAACTAGTGCGTGCAAAACAAATTCACACGAAACAAAAACATAAAATAAAAATTAAAAAAAAAATAAAATCACTGTGCTCTTTGTTCCAAGATTCCCTTTAAAGGTGGTTCTCATGCTTTTTCTTCATAGTCTGGACCCAGCATCGAGGAGGACTCATTCCCATTGGTTTGTTTAAAGGAAATGCAAAAGTGGCTTAAAAGGCCCTAGCAATTAGAAATAACTATCTCAAATCTCCACCTCAGCAGAACCCATTTAGCATATTCCACGATCGAACACTGTTGCGGTCCCACCCAAGAATTGATTGCTTCATTTGCATTCAGCCATATTCAGTGTAAGGTCTAGGACCTTTGGTGCATGAAGGAGGAATATTGCAAGTAATTTGAGGTGGGGAGAAATTGTGGGAAAAAATTATGCTTATTTTGATTTTCCCCCCCCAAATTTGTAAGGGGGAATAGTATAATTGTCAAAATTTGACAGGCTAAGAGATTGAATGACAGGCAGAGGGATAGAGAGGTGGAAGAAGACCCATGCAAAAAAAATTCTTCCCAATTCGTGTGGAAGGACCACTGGCAAAATCAGTATTAACCTTTGAAGAGAGAGCAAGAGCGAGAATCCACAGACATTGCTTTCTAAGAGAGGTGAAATGATAAGGATTCTAAATATCGGCGGGACGGTGTACATCAAGGACCACTTTTCAGTACAGATTCCTAACATAGTTGTAGGCGTCGTTTTCACCAAATGATCACCCACCTCGCATGTGGCCGGCATTCCAAGCAAGTTGTGCGAGGGTGCGGGCCTCCCGTTCCTTCCACATGCTTTTCAACCCAAAAACTTCTACTCGTGGATGCCTCCTAATCATGAAAACTCAAAATCGTCAGACACTGAAATTTGACATTGATGGGTGCTGGGATTTCTGGAAAAAATAATTAATTTATTTTCCTTTAAAATTCGAAAAACGCTTTTGGATTTTTTTCAAATTAATTTTGTTTTATTTTCTCACATAGCATGTCTAATGCCTCTCTATCATAAAGCATGCAGTAGTTGCTATAATCAAAATAATTAAATTTCAGTCGAATTTTTTACTCAATTCTCTCAGTTTGCCTATATAACAGTTCCAACAATGAGCAGACGCATTCATCATTGCTGTGCTGGGTACGGGGGCTAGGCCACCTCTGTAGGCACCTCCCTGCAAGCTGATAACTGGGATTGTAAGGCTGCAAGTTAGTTTTGGCAGAAGTTAATGTTTGAGATATTTAAAAAGCAGGCAAGACCCAGCAGCCATGAAAGACAAGCAAATTGATTTCTTTCCGCTTGAAAATATTATCAACTGATTGATGATCGATCACTTAAAATCGAAGCATCCCCTGTGAAGCACTGTTTTCTACAGCATACGCAACCAAAAATAACATACAAGAGCCGGATCATCTATTGCAGCAAGTAGACCCAAAATGCATAGAACAGATTATCAGAATATATATACATATATATATATATGTGTGTGTGTATATAGATATGTATATATATATGTATGTATGTATATATAGATATGTATATATATATATGTATGTATGTATATATGAGACCCGATCCTGTGCAGTTGGACTGCACCATAATTACGGTGCAGTCCGCTGTAAAATGGACCCCACACATATTAGATTGTAATAAAACTTTATACACTCATTTATCCATATATAAATCATACTTTAGGCGGTTTAGATGTTGAAAAAACTATTTTAAACTTGATATTTATATTAAACTATTTTATTACGTTGATTTTGCACAATTTTAAGATGGGAACTGCACACATGTTTGATTTGGATGAAAATTGGTATGCTAATAAAGTGAACAATTCTAAATACAATGGGTGGGGTAGATTTTCCATTTATGACCAGGAGGAGCCCACAGTGCAGTCGCATGCATGGGACGAAGGAGGACGAAGGAGGCGACGAAGGCGATGGCAACAAAAAGAAAGAGTATATATATTTTATTTCGAACGATGATGGAAGAGAGAAAAAGAGCAGTTGTGGAGAGGATGTGGCGAATGGAGAGTCATTAGATATTCCGGATGCTTTGGGTGCAGTGTTGATATCTAAGAGGTTACAAAAATGATAACATTGCAAGGTTGCATTATAGAAGTCAAAACTTTCTAAATAAAAATAATTTAAAGATGATGAAATAAATAAAATTTTCAGATGAAAAGCTATAAGTGAGATTGAAAATCTAAATAATGATTTTTTTAAAAAAAATCGAATGGGAAAGAATTTTTCTGCCAATCATGACACATCCAAACATTTGCCACAAATTGGTTGGCTTGACAGTACTCTTCTCATGCTAGCCACGAATTTTGTGGGTATTCCAATCCAGGGCCAGAGTAGCATCTGTACGTTCTACAATTAGCCACCAATTTCTTCATTGGACAAATTACGCAGGGAAAAAAGCTTACCAGCGTCTTTGGTAAATTGAAGAAGCAGCCTAATCGCTTATGAACTGCGGTGAAGCGCTTTGTTGAAAATGACTAAATGATGGGTGTATATATAGTGCAAATTAACATCCAAAGAAGGTGATGTTGAAGCGAGCAACAAATTACACACAATCAAAGCAGTAGAATCTCAGAGACGAAGACCCATAAGAATATGGAATCGTTAGACGTACAGTCAAACGCGATTCTCTTATCTGATGTGGACTTCTGCTTTTTCTTTACGTTTCCTTTTTCCTTCATCTCGCTGATGGCTCCACGAGTTATAATCAGTTGAGTGAAGAGCAGAATCTGTTGCATTAACCCCTGCATCTCCTATCAGAAAAATAAAATAAAATAAAAAATCCGTGCCTCTCTGATGCTAATGGGATATAATATATATATATATATATATGCACACATCATGTAATTTCTTAGATAGGTGAGAGACATTAATATGTTGATCAATATATATAGTTGTATATACTAAGGTGTCGTGTGTTGGAATATATATGTGTACCGTGGGAAAAAATAGCATGATAGTATGTATTTTTTATGGTCTCTTCTCCTCAGATGGCGGGCAACTCAGAGAGTACAACTGTACAAAATGGGAAAAAAAAATATTATTTTAGTATGTATCGATGACGAGAAAGATTGAGAAAAACGGAGGAAGACTGTATGAGAGGAAAAAATAGCTTGTTAGTATGTATCAATAATGAGAAAGATTGAAAAATCAGTGTGAATAATTACAAGACAGTTGTTAAAATAAAAATAATACTAAATTTTATATGACGCATGATCTTTTCAGACCGGTCGGATTTCCGACCGGTCCAAAATTTTATTATTTTTATTTTTTTATTGAAAAATAATTTTATAAACTTGTTAATCTAGTTATATTTAATTTATAAACCAAGTTTTATCATTTTTGGATATGTCTAT
>JAXCLR010000073.1:12978400-12989840 GCA_035584095.1 Annona squamosa | reverse complement strand
TGCTAAATTTTGTGTTGATGAGCAAACTTTTAAACTAGCATCACTGAAGGCGTTTGGAGTAACTAAAAGAAAAATGACTTTATATACATACGATTACCAAAAACTTAAATGCTAAATTTTGTGTTGATGAGCAAACTTTTAAACTAGCATCACTGAAGGCGTTTGGAGTAACTAAAAGAAAAATGAAAGTCATTGATGTCGCGTATGAGCATGTTAAGGTACCTTGATTGGGATTTCATACCTGAAAAAAAATTGAATTGTCTCCATTACCATATATCTAGGGCAATAGCCTTCTCTTCCAAATTTCAAATCTTTTCCAATCTTAAAGTCCAAATTGAACTGATTTAGGAAATTTCACTAATTATTTCTACATTTAAGTAATCTCTAAAATGTCACTACTTGGATGATCAAGTGGTCGATGTAAATGTATAAGGTGGGAAGTCTAACATTTGAAGTTGGGTAGAGATACTTGTATTGTTTACAACTCCTTTTGAAGTTATTTTTTGTTAATTGTCTGGTCAGCTAAGAGGGTAATATGATAAAAAAAAGTAGTCTCTAGAAGAATAATAAATATTAAATAGAGTGTTTGTGGACATATACTAGCATAATCTCCTGCTCTCTTTCCCTATGATGGATTTTGATTCTTTTCTAATCTATTTTTTAAATCGATAATTGAAGCTTTCATCCTAAGAAATTTTATTTTGTGACGCTATTTTTTTATTTACATCTATGGTTATGTTGGATATATTTTGAGTATACTTAATTTATTTAGATACATATACTTGGTTGCTTTTAAATAGTGACATTTGGTTAAGAATATGTTAGGAAGATGTAAAATTAAGTAGAAAGTGAGAATTAAAAAAATTAAGTAAGAAAGTAATGCAATATGAGTAATAATTAAAAATTATAAAAAAATGAAGTTAAAATAATTTGGATAGTTAACAAAAAGATTGAAAAAGATTGAAATATGAAAATGGGGCTAGCTTTCATGTAATCCCCTCAAAATTTAAAATTTCTGTACTTGATAGAAAATTTCAATCTATTCATTATATTTAACGTCATTTTTTTAGTTATGAGACCAAATTTAATCCAAATTCAATATATGCATAGGCTACATTTATTCAAAAATATGTACATTTATGTGTAAATTAGAAAAAAATATTTAAATCCATTCACATATATATAGAAAAGTGGTAATAGTTTATAGAATTATTTATTCATGTAGTAAAGATATTTTAGATGCTTTAGATGTTGAAAATATTATTTAAAATTTAATATTTAACACTAAACTATTTTATTATGTTGATTTTATATGTTCGTAAATGTGACTCATCTACAGTGATATTAGACAAATGAAAAAAATTTCATAACAATATAAGTAATGATAAACATAATAGATTGAGTAAATTTTTCATCAATTATTTAGTGTTGAAAATGAAATAAGAAACATAGAAAAGGAAGTTTCATAAAAGTATCTCCGTACAAAACCTTATAATAGTTAGTTAAATGTCAAGTCATATTAAAAAGTCTACAAAATAAACTAGAAATTTGTTAACATGATTTTTGACTTAATATAATAGTTTAATTATATTAAATCCATGAATCATCTTGCACTACAATAAATTCAATTTTTTATTGGTATTGCACATCGTAACATCTAATGTTATATATCAAAACTCATTCACTGGGAGAATACAAGCTCTTACCAATCTAAAAAAAGCAATAAGTTCCCATTTATTTATTTAAATAAGACCAACTGCGCCACGTATTTAAACGGAGACCAAAGGTTTCGAATTGAAATTGTGATCGAAATCCCGCATTGGAGATTTGAACCAAAGCATAGTGAACAACTATGTCCCTGACATTGTTAGTGCGACTAACCCAGCAAATGCTCGATTGGTCAATAAATTCGATCTTTGGCAATAAAAGATTTGGTAATTCGATTTTTAGCAACCATGATCCAGTTGCAAAGTTAGATTTTTTACCATCTCAAGAAAATCTACATACGCAACAAATTTCACAGAGCAAACATAAAATTTTCTTGTATATAATATTATTTTATGCAAACCGCATATTTTGGTTGCCTATGATCTTTATATGTAGAATAACTTAGCATAGTTTTGGTTGCATTTATTTATATACTATAGTGCATATGTAGCCAACTATAAGCTAAATGTTCTCTGTTGATGTCAATATGTAACTAAATAGAATATACGTAATAAATCTAGTTACTTTACAAGCTAAATTTTCTTTTCGTGTATGACTGCAGAAGTTTTAATTAGTGGTAAATGAGATTAATTTAATAGTTACATTGATATTGTTGCTAATGATGATTGTTGCAAGTTAACTTTTTCTATAATGTAATGGGAAGTGCTTGGGTCTTGAGAACAATATAAGTCTTTTGTGCTGATATCATATTTCAATCAATTTTAATGATTAAGTTAATTAAAATCCAATTGATTAAATCTATTCAAAATTATTTATTTTTATTATGGCACTAGAAGTTATTTTCATCAAAATTTTGCATAAGTCATACAAACTTAAAGATATTTATAGTCCTCCCAGTGCTATTGTTGGGAAAATCTGTATAAATAATTTTTTGATAGTAAATTACGAGGATCCTTCTATCTCTATCCCCTTTAACGCTTGAGGATGTAGGGATAGCGAGATCTTTCCTTTTATTAAAAAAAAAGATATTTATAGTAATCATATGAAAAATATAAAAATTACTTAGATCCATTCATAAATTTTACTTAACTACAAAACTTTAGTTTTTAACAATCAATTTTTTTTTGCAAAAAATTAAAATTTGAATGTTAAGGAAAATTTTGATAACTAATAATTGGTGATGTATGTTGTATGCTATATCATACTAACTAAAAAGAAATTTGATCGTCAATAAATTCATAGTTTTTACATCTAGGTAACCAAATTTCCTTTAGTTAGAAAAATATTACCATAAGGGAGGAAAATTTTCCTTGCATAAGCGAGCATGGGAATAAGTAAGGAAGTTTTTTATTGCTTATAAAAGTATATTCACAAGGAAAAGATTTTTTGCTTGAATACACATTTTTCTTGCTTATAACTACTAATAAGGTTAGCCAAAAACCAACTTTTTTGTAGTGTTAATTTATATGCATTTTCCCTATAAGCTTGAATTTGAAGCCTAAACGAACGTTTGGTAACTTAAATTTTGTGAAATTGTGGGATGTGATAGAGAATGGAATATTTTAAAATTTTATATGATTGACATAAAATGATAAAGGTAAAAATGGAATAAATAAAAGTTTTGGAAAATAACTTAAGGAAAAATGATTGGATTGTTGGAGTAAAATTGGAAAAATAGAGTTATTAAATGAATAAATGATTTACTAAGAAATAGAAAGAATGAGACATTACCCACCCCATCTTACTTCCCTCATTTACCAAACATCCCTTTAGTATAATTATTTTTACAACTTAATACGAAGCTGGACTTAGTGAAATAAATTAAATTTTACAATAAAATAAGGTGAATAGGAAAATCTTCTTGGCCTCACCTACGCTACAAATCATATTCACAGTCAAATGAATGCTCCTTATTTATACATAGACAACACTAAGGGTGTATTTGAAAAATGATAAAATTTTCAAAGAAAAATTTTTATGGTACATTTTGAAAATGGTAAAAATTTTGAATAAAAAGTCTTTGGAGTAATGGATTGAAAGAAAATGATGTAATATGGTATGAATAATAATTAGTAAAGATAATAAAGTTAAAATAGATAGGTTAGTTGTATGGATAATTATATATAAATAATTAAAAGTTAGAATAGTTGTAGAGGAAAATATAAAAAATGATAAAAATAAAATAAAATAAAATGGTTGTGGAGAGTGAAAAGTTTTGATTTGAAAAGTTTTTATGTTAAATAAACATGCTTTTACTGTAAAAGTTTTTAAATTGAAAAAATAATGTAATATGATAGAGATAAAAAAATTAAAATAGCTATATTAGTTGTATGGGTAGTTGTATAAAAATGATAAAAAAAAGTAAGATAATTATATAAAAAAATGTAAAAAATAAAAAAAAAAGATGAAAGGGAAAAGTTTTTTGTTAAAAAGTTTTAGATGCGACTAAGCACATCCTAATAAGTTATTCATCCATTGAATTCGTATTTAATTTTGACATTGGGAAGTACCGGAAGAATTGTCAGTGGAAGAGAATCTAATTATTTTTATTTTCGATCATCCTGGGGTTCTCACGTCGCACAGCCGTCCCCATCTCTACCGGGAATGGTAAGTTTCCAGCGGTGGGCCCCGGGAAATCACTAGAGAAAGAAGAAAATCAACGGCAACGGTGGGTGAAATCTTTATATCTCGAATCCGACAAGACAATATAAAATAAAAAATAAAAAGAAAATTCGCGCCTACAGTAGATTTCACCTTGTTACTGATACTTATTCCACCAGCAAACCATCAAGAGAAACAGTACAGAAATTTTTATTTTTATTTTTTTTTTAAAAGAAGAATGAAAAGAAAAGCAGAGAACCAAAAAGAGATATCTCACCTAGATACGGATTCTCACCGCAGCTTAGCTTGTAGTTGTTCCTTGTCCAGTTGTCCTTACTCATGCCTCCTCTACGCACGTCATCTTGTGTGGTTATAACGAGAGAGAGAGAGAATAGTAAGCTTTGTTCGACTTTTCTGGTGAAAAATATATTCCTTCTCAACTCAACTGGCTACTCAGTCTCACCACCCCCACCTTTCTCGTCGCCTATATATATCGACCCTCCCATGCCACTCTCTGCACACACACTCTCAAGTCTTTCCTACATTCCTCTTCTTTCTCCCCATCTCAGCTCTTTCTCTGTCTCTCTGCCCCTTTTTCATCATTGCCTTCTTTTTGGCCCACCAACCAGCTTTCTGAGTTCCGAAATCTCACATCTCCATAACTGCTTCCTTTCCCTCCACCCCAAATCATTGCATATATCTCCCTATCACCATTTATTGCTCTGCATTTATTCCATTCCGTTCGCGCTTTTCTTTTTTCCCATCAAACACTTGCACGTACTGTCTTTTTGCTGTTAAACAAAACAAAAGCAGAGAAATGGCATCCAGCTCCATGCGCAGCTCCGCCTCGGCTTGGACCACCAAGCAGAACAAGCAGTTCGAGAAGGCGCTGGCCTTGTTCGACAAGGACACCCCAGACCGCTGGGAGAATGTGGCCAAGAAGGTGGACGGGAAAACTGCTGCGGAAGTGAAGAGCCACTACGAACTGCTCATCGAGGATCTCAAGTACATCGAGTCCGGGAAAGTGCCAATTCCCAACTACAAACCCTCAGGTGGGAGCAGAGCAAAATTAATTTGACTTTCAGCAGAGGTGGCTATATGCATATAACACTTGATTTGTTCAATTCATCTCTCTTTACTGCTCTCCGTCTCTCAATCCTCACTTTGAAAATTAACCATTTGGCTAGTGTTGCATATGTTTTAATGTGGCCTTGAGTTCTCACATATGATCACAGCCAATGTTCTCTTGTTGTTTCCTTGGGAGCTAACTCCAAGACGAGAAAGAGAAGAGGAGAGAGCATGAGATGCACCCATATGGCTGGATGCCTTACACATATACTAAAAGCTGAAAACTTTTTGGGTCGGCGCACCGCAACTTATGCTCCAATTGGTTGGAATTGGGCACGGCAAGTAAACCTACACCAATTCAGAGCAATTTTTTATTTGAGGAAATTCTATCCGCACTTGGGTTCGACTCCTTATCTTGTCCCAAACATAAAAGCAAGCCTACATGAGATCTAATCCCTTCTCCATGTCACATGCACTTGGCCAGATGCCACTAGCTACATGCACGCAGCCACGCGCACACACACCGCTTTTGAACTGCAAACTCCCGTCCTATCCCAAACAGAAACTGTACTTTTGGATTATATTGTTAGTCAGGTATAATCCAGAGGTCGCCGACTGGTTTTTTTGGGCCTACTGTAGAATTGGCTGCTTCTGTATTTTATTTATTTATTTATTTTTTCTGAAACCGATTAATATATACAAAATGACTTGTTAACTGTCGCGACATGCACCCGAAAAGAGAGAAAAAGATCATTTTCAGGAAACATCTACACGTGACTCTCTCTCTCTCTCTCTAAGCCCTGTCAAGTGTTTTTGATCCCTTCAATTCATTTTCTCTGCAGGCTGAAACAACTAAAACTTTAATATATAGCTGGTGCTCCGAAGAGAAGAAGCAGAGTAGCAGTATGAGCAATCAGCAGATGTTTATCATACCTCCGTCATCGCTTCGTTTATATATATCCATTTCTCCTCCTATTCATCCTATTTATAATGCATATATCGAAGAAGAACCTTATAACGTCTCTGCAGCACCTCTTCTGCTTATTGTATTAAAAAGAACGCCCACCCAAAAAAAAAAAAAAGAAAAAAAAATATGTTTCTGAATCTATCTTGCTTTTTGCATTATTCGAGAAAGAACAGTTTTATAGCTGTGGTTTCTTTCTCCGTCCTACCTCTATTGTAACGCATTATGTTGTAATTACAAAGAAGTCTTAATTAATATTGAGAAATTTCTAGTAGCTACTTGGACATCGTTTCTCCAGCTAGCTGGCTAATTAATAAACGACCAGCCTCTTTTCAGAAGCATCAAGGGCGCATGTGAATGAGAGATTTCACAAGAAAATCATTCAGCACTGTGAAATATGCGTTCATCGGAGGACTCAAAAATCATCAATATGACAAAAGTTGCTTGGACACCACAAAAATTGGAATATTTATATATCATTGAGTCAAGTCAAGTCAAAATAATGTCATCTTAATGAGACTGCTGGTCATGGCGCACGGTAACTCAAATTGTCATGATATTGTAAACTATGCCTGCCGCCACCTTCCTCGCTTTGGGCATATATTGTATATATTTTGTGTGCATGGTCTTGAACTAGTCCCATCATCTCCATGCAACGTACCAAAAAGGCGCTTCTGCACCCACGTTTTTTCCAAGACTCAGCATGTTTGGAAAACTTGTCCATTTAAAATTTTTCCTTTTTTTTTTTACCTTTCTTTACAATTATTGTATTTTTATTCATTTTTAAAATCTTTACATATAATTATTTTATTTTTTAATTATTTCTTCACAACTATCATACAACTGTTTTATCGCTTTTAATTTTATTATTTTTATTCTTCATTATTATTTCTATTATATATATTGCCTCTATTATTTTAAAAAGTTTTACACTAAGGGTGTGTTTGGCAATTTACAAAAGTTGTCAAGTTAAAACTTTTCACTCTCCATAACTATTTTTTTAATTATTTTTTACACATTTTTCTATACAACAACCCTAATTTTTAATCATTTCTACACAACTACCAATACAACTAACCTATTTATTTTAAATTTATTCTATTTGCTCCTCATCTTTACACCTACAATATCAATTTGACAAATTTTATCCTAAAAACTTTTCGTTCAAAAATTTTACCACCAACCAAATGCACCCTAAGAGATTTTTCATTCAAAAGTTTAAAAAATTTGTCACATACCAAATCCACCCTAACCTGTGGTTTGGTATTAATGGTAAGAGGTGAGTCACACGTGTAATCAAATAGAGGATTTAGAGGGCTGAGATGGGTTACACGTGTAACCAAACGAGCGGAAGTGTCTGTGTTGTAATAGCCCTGGCCGGTTCGGCTACAGCCCTCGCCGGTTCGGCGAGTTCTACAATCTTGTGTAAATAACTATCCAATTTTCTATTTCGGATTGTATTTCCTTCCCCTTCTAGTTTAGAATGTTGCATCCGTTGATTCCATTCCATGGTAGAATAACCGGGTGTGTTGTTGCTAATGGCGAGTTCATACCACGGTGATGGCTCAAACATCAAACAGGTTGAAGTTAGCCTCTTACATTCTCAGCAACAGCTACGATAATATTATTGCAACCTCGAGCAGTGTTGCTTTCTTAATTTCCTGATGTGTAGCTGGAGACGAGGCTGAAGGCTGATAACACTTGCCTTCGTGGTAGAATGCATGCAGTCGTTTTGGTCTTTCAAGGCCTTGGCAATTGAAACACGCAGCGGCAAGTAATTGGACCTGTCTTATTTTTGTTTCTGGCGCTGCAAATGGGCTTTTTCCCGGGCAACCCTCCGCGCGCAGGTGTTATGGAAAATTTTACTGCTACTGCTTTGACTCATGAATCCTCTTCGCAGAACAAGGGATTACATAATACAAAGAGAGAAAAGGTAAGCAAGCTGATTTTGCTAGTTTTTAATTTAAAAATTAAAATAATTTTGATGATCTTACCTCTATTTAGTTATTACATGAGTGGCTTTAATGAGAAGAAAGAAAGTTTTATTATTCTGCACTGAAGAGGAACTTTCATCATAGATAGGCTAATAATTACGAGGTTCCGTACTTCCATTATGTACAATATATTGTATATAGGCTTAAGTTACCATATTCATTTTTTATTTTTATTTTTTTCTTCATAAACATGTTTTCCTACATTTATTCAATTCACATACTGTCTTTTAAAAATGCTTTTACATATTTATTTTTATTTTTAAATTCAAGTTTTTAAATAGTGAAAAAAACCTACATGCCCCTAAAATTGATAATTTCAAAAATAAAAAATATATTATATAAGTATTGTAAAATGCCAAAATTTAGTATATAAATTAAATATACTCGAGAAAACACTTTTAGGAAAAAATTAAAAATAAAATAAAAATAAATATTACAAAATTGTATACACTGGGCCTTAATAATTATATATACCACAAAAACCTAAAGTCAAAAAAAGGAAAAAAATCTAGAAAAAAATAAATCGAGCTGCAATATGGGCTAGGTTGAAACTGATACCAATTTCTTCGGAAAATCAAAATCTTCGATTTTGAATTTTAAATCAAGTTGATCGGCTAGCTGAGCCCATTATATGAAGTATTACATGAGGTGCGTTTTTGAACTTCTGATATTATTGCTACTTTATTTTTTTAACACATTTTAGCATAATTTATTCCAAGCTTAAATGTGGTGTGCTGCTTCTAAATTCGAATTTGAAATTGAGCTTTTTTAATTGTTATATTTATCACTCATCTGAAAGCATATTTTCCCATCTTTCGGATTTTTATCGTAAAAAGCAGGTGAAAGGCAGACACTTTTTTCTTTTGGTTTGAACCCGAATTAACCGGCCGAAAAGCCAAGATATGATGCAGCTGCATCAACATTTTGTCAAGTTTTGGACAAGTTTTTTTTTTTTTTGTTGAGTCTTTTGCAATCTAAGACTTATATAACTCACAGGTGTCCTAGTTTCGTGTTTAGGATTCACTCTTAGTTTCAATACATCAGGGTGTACTTCATTTTTTTTTTTTTTCATTAGAAATTTTTTTATAAAACGGTTGATCTAAGTGCATTTAATTAATTTTATAAAATTAGCGGTAAACTAAAGATGGCAGATGAAGGTGGAACGAATTGTGCTGGAGAGTGATTGCCTGAATATGATTGATTTCCTAAATAACGAGTGCCCCATTTTGGCTGCAGTTGGCACTCGAATTAACAATATCAAGATGCAGGCAGAGAAGCTTTTGAAGTGAAGGTCGATCACGTCCTCAAAGAAGGCAACATGGCAGCCCATTGCCTGGCAACCGATATGGTAAATACTGAGTCATCTAGCGTTGCTTGGTACCGAATCAAGCTGTGAATGCGTTGTTCGTGGATTTGGGTGGTGTTTTTGGTTTTTGAATACATGTTTCTTTTTTTATATATAAAAAAAGTGTATTTAACATGTATATTAATTTTTATCATTTTTGGAGATTTTTAGATTTTTATTAGGTCCCAAAAAAATTCAAAAATCTCCACAAATAATAAAAATTGATACATATGTTAAATATACTTAAATTAATAGTTGTGTAAAAAATTTTCAAAAATAAATTAAAAAATGGATATATGCACTTGAGTGCATAGAATTAGGCTCCTTCAAGTTTGAACTCATTCGTAATAAAATAAGTAAATTGTTTGTGATCGAAGAAACAGAAAATCACGTCGGCTAATTAATTGAGCTATACATAACGCACACAACCAGTCAACCACTTGATTTTTAATAAACCAAGGTAAGAGTGCAACTTGGTACCGAATCGGTTCAAACTCGCTCAACCCGACATGATTTCAAAATCAAGTTTGAATTTTATTTTTGAAATTTTTTAAAATTAGGCCTGGTTTCAACCCCGCCCAAGAGAACCCAAAATCAATATCATGTTTATGTGAACCCGGTACTAAAATCTGATCAAGTCCAAGCCCAAAATCTCCACTAATTTATTAAAATAATTATATTTTTATTTATGCGTTAAACATTTTAACTATAATTATAATAAAAGTTTTTTCATGTAATCATAATCTAATTATACTATAAAATATTTATTCTAAAACCTAAATGTCATATATATTTATCCGTAAAAATTAAATCTATTGCATCCACACTAACTTTATTTGCAAATAATTACAAATGTACCAACTTTTTAAAAAAATTATTTAAAATTTACTTATAATATATTTTATATAAATATAAATAGAAAACGAACCTTAATCTTGGCTTTATCTAAAGATTAAATTTCTCTGTTTTGAACTTTTAAAAATGAACCGAGGTATCGATATTTTTTTTCTCAAACACCTTAGGGTTGGATTTAGGCTAACATATACTGCAAGTTGCCCTCTTATTAATATTGATATGATAAATTTAAATTTTCAATCAACATCATTTTTGGTGCCATGAAATATATAGGCGTGCTTGTTTATCTCAAGAACTTCTAAAATTAAAACTTTTCACTCTTTATAAGTACTAAAATTTTTAATTCTTTTACATATTTTTATATAATATATTTTACTTTTCAATTATTTCTACTCAACTTCTATAAATTAACATATAGATTTAAACTTTATTCTTCTTACTTCCTATTATTATTTATATTATATCATATTCTTTTCTCTTATTTAAAAAATTTTTATTTTAAAAAATTTTCATCTAAAAATTTTATTACTTGCCAAACATATCCTTAATATGAAAAAATGTAGCACCTTATCACTTAGATATAAGTAACCTCCCATCATGAAATCACCTATTTAGGCATCGCGGACCGTATTTTTTAAATAAATATTTTCAAATGGTGATTGAAATTAAATTATACTTAACTACTTGCATAACAACAAATTTTTTTTACATACTATCAATTTTTGAAAATCAAATTTTAATTTTTTCTCGTTTGGTATCAAATGTAGCTAGCTGCAAATGTTACACATTACATTTTTTTTTTATGATAGTAGATAGAAAATTCATTTCATTTATTGTATTCAGGATTATTCGTTTAGGGTGTGTTTGACAATTTAGAAAAGTGGTTAAGTTAAAACTTTTCAATCTAAAACTTGTCATTTTTCATAACTATTATTTTTTAAATTA
>JAXCLR010000073.1:12931641-12968361 GCA_035584095.1 Annona squamosa | reverse complement strand
CCATGGGCTGAGTTTGGAAGGGCCTGCTTAGCTTGCGTGAACCTCATTTTGCCTTGGATTTGTTTGGGCTTGGGACTCTTTCCATTTTATCCATTTTTGGGCCCAACGGTGGGGTGTCAACACTGACATTATCCTTATGCTTAATTTTGTTTTCTCCATTGTTATGGATGTTTTATTCTTACTTGTTTCATCCATACGGGATACCACTAAATAAAACGTATTTAGTGGGCGTTTCAAAATATACAAAATTCTTGAATGTAATCTCATCGGTGATGAAAATGCAATGAATAGAATTGATAATGGTAAAAGTTGTATTGAAAATTGAAGAATTGACTTGGGAATGAGCACACGAATTCCATTGATGAAGGGTTATTTGCAATTTTGCATTTTGGTTCTTCTAACTTTGCATATTTGCTTTTTAATTCATGAGTTTTACGTATTCTCTTTTTAAACTTTATAAGTTTGATCCTTTTGCGTTTTAAATCCTAGAGTTTTACACCATCAAAAAATCCAATTAACCGTCGTTACTTGTAAATGAAAAGTTTGAAATGCCAAACCATCTATTGATTTAGCGGCTCTGATTCAGTGCGCCAGTGCATATCTGCCGGTGAAATTGGCACCTCCGATCTCGTCCCTGGGTTCAAATCAGGAGGATTTTAATACTTTCACCCAGTTCTGAGAACAGCACAATCGCCCCTTTTCCACTCAAAAAAAGAAAATGCGATTGGGTTGAGAAAATTCCGATTCTGTCGACAATGTGATTTCCTCCCAGAGAAAATACCACTCCCGATCGCTGCAACTCCCAAATCGCATTGCTTGCGAAAAATCCCTGCATGGCTACGACAATTGAGAGTGGCAAACGAATCCCTCTCTCGATTAGGAAGACTGAAGAAGAGCAAGCCCTCGCTATTCATGTCGTCGCCGCCTCCAATGCCTCGGATGAGAATGCTGCGCTGCTACATTATCAAATTTGGGGACGTGTCAGGTTTTGTTACGTCATTGCGCTCGTGCTCGTCATCACCATCGTGCTCTCTGATGATCGAAGATTCACAACAATAACTCCAACAATGTTTGCAATTCCAAAATCGACTAAAGTAGAGAACGTGCCCAAATAGGTATCCGCCTCTAGCAATGGCCAAAAATCAAGCAACCATGACATCAATGATTTTTCAAGCAACAATGTTTGCACAAACTTTGTCCTACAGCCGCGAAGCAAAGCCGACAACAGATGGTAGTCACGCAAACGATCATCATCGTCAACTCCAATTGCAACATTCGACTAGCCTCTGAAATCTAGTCATTGCCTTCATTGATTTTGTTGGCATCTCAAGCTAAAATCTAGTGGCAAAAATAAGAAATTGGCCTGATGCTCAACAATCTTGGAGCTTCTGCAGATTCACTCTTAAGCGTTTCTTCTTCTTCTTCTTCTTTTTTTTTTTGTCCTATTGTTGAGCTATGGTTGGAGCTCTCCAAGATTGGCTAGCTGAGTCGTTTTTGGAGTAGAAAGCACGGGAATTATATTTGTTTTTACACTACAAAAGCTGTAACAGATTCTTTTTATGATGCGGATAAAACATATTCTTTCTTATCTTCATGTATTCGAACCTTGTTAGTTTAAAATTCGGTTTCAATACTATCAATTTTTTTTATTCATAAGCCAATCTTGTTAAGAGTCTGGAGGATATGCATGGATGGGAGGTGGAGACGGGCCCAGTGCAAGGGTGGTTGGGAAGAGAAATGGAGGTAGAGCTATCAAGGAAGGAAGAGGAGAGGAGAGGAGGGTTTTAGAGGTGGGGCCTACATAGGAGGTGGAGAAGGAAGATTTTGGGAAGGCGGAGATTTTCCGAGGGAGAAGAGGAAGCGGCAGTGGTGCTTGGAGGAAGGTAGTGGGGCTGGCCGCTCTTCGAATTCGAAGGGGATAGTTGCAACAACGAGCTTTGGATCTACCTCCTTTGTCTTCTCCCTTTAATCCTCTTCCTTCAATGCTTCATTTATCTTCTCCCTTAAACCTTCTTCGTCGTTTTTGAAGCTTGGAGTGGCGATGATATTTTTTCGTCCGGCTGATGGCTTTGGGTTTGATTTGTCACGCAGGGGAGTTCTTAGAATTTCGAATGCAAAAGAGGGAAGTTCTGCAAAAATCTCATTGGATTAAAAGTGAAAAATCCTTATGCTCAAATGAAGGAGGGTAATTGATTTAACGCACCATGGTGCAGTAAAATTTCAAAGTATCCAGCTGCAAAATCTCATTTTTTAAATATTTTTTGAAATTTTTTTTACACAAATGTTAATCTAGGTGAATTTAACATATATATTAATTTTTATCATTTTTGCATATTTTTAAATTTTTTTAGATTTTCAAAAATCATTAACATTTTTAATAATTTAAAATTATTAAAATACCACTAGTTTTTAAATTACAAAATACTATTGGTTTTTAAAAATCCGAAAAAAATTTAAAAACTTCAAAAAATAGTAAAAATTGATACAAATATTAAATACATTTAGGTTAACAATTTTATGAAAAAATTCTCAAAAAAAATATAAAAAAAGATTTTACAGCCATCAACACCTAGAGATGGGACGAGGAGCGAAAATCTGGACGGCGGATGGACTATGGCACATTAAAATTTGATCTGGAGCCTCTCTAAACATAGAAAATAAATCTTGAATCACTCAAATCAGATACCAACATTACCTGTAACATAAAAAATTTACCTAATATAGAAAATATTTTCGTCCATCGTAGTAGATAATGATTTATGTGAGTCTCCTTCCATTGACAAGCCTAGTCGCTGCTGCACGCCTGCTTTTGGGCAACATCTCGTGCTGGCCTTCCTACTGCTTATTGAGCCAAATAAGATTATCTTCGTCGGTTTCTAACACTGACATCTCTGTTGCCACACCAAATTCGCTTGTCGACCATCCGAATTTGCCCTAAAAATGCTAACTTGCCGCACTACCTCGCTTCTTCCTCTGATATGTACAAGTGAGTATTAGTGCCATTGTTGCAAAACAGCCTGAGAAGTTTCGGTTAGGAGTCTATAAAAGGAGAGTCTTGTTTTAGTGGGGAGTTGGTTTTTCTTTTCTACTCTTCTTGTATTGAAGAAACCGTTGGAGATGTTCCCTCCGTAAGTGGAACCCATCTGATTTTGTTCAAGCAATCAGCGGGAAACGATTTACCAATGGCAAGTTCATATCATTGTTTCAGAGCTTCGGGTGCTGGCATGATCGCAAGCATGAAGGTCGTTGATCAACTTGGATGAGAAGTTTCAAAGAAAGACAGCGATGGACTATGGAATGGGAGGGCATGCCCCAGTTCGATGATCCATTGCCATACGCAAACAGTTGCAGGAAAAAATGCATCAAACGACGAAGAGACCTGATTAAGTCACTCCTACTGGCAAAGGTCGGAGAGGAAGAGGAGAGAACAAGAGTATGGGGAGGATACTACAGTAACTCCCTATCAGGCAGGCTCCTTATCGCGGGAGTTACGGAAACTCCAGATCATGATGGATGCTCTGCTCATTCGCGAGGGGATCAATCCCGATCTAGTGAAAGAGCATGGAAGATGTGGCAAGGGGGCAAAGACCATAAGCACTACTCTCAAATCTAGAGACACGATGGTCGATGCCCTCAAAGGGCACAAGAAAGAAGGCAGCAGGGGGAAAAGTGCGAGAGTCATCGTTGTCAAGTCGCGGAGGGTCACTGATGGAGAAACGGAGGAGGAGATTTTAAAACTTGGTGTTGTCATTGCTCCAAGGTCGTGGCCTCTTGCCATAACTGCAGCGAATCTTGACAAGGGATTACCCACCACAAGCCTGGGCATCGTTGTCGTGCACGACTAAGAACAACAAAAGATCATGACATCTATGATCAAGAACGCAGTATCTATGGTTTCCTCCACAATGGTAGAGGCTGCGAATGACGCAGTTTGAGATGAGGTGGCACTAATAGAGACTTTATCCGACTCAAACGCAGCATCCTTGGATTGGATGGAGTGCTGTGTCTTGATCAGGCTAGTCATCTAACCATGAAAGTCAAGGAGGAGGCGAACCAGCAAGTGTGTCATTGAATTATGTAGGCGCCAACTGCGACATCAGCCCTTGCCAAAATAGCAAGGGTGATGGCAATAGAAGTAGTCGCGTCCCTTACGCTTTCTCTTCTTCGACATCAGAATTTCTCTTTTCTTGGTAGCCTCAACGAGTTATGCATGAACACAAAAGGGAGGGCGACTTCACTAAGTGCGGGTTTGCACATCTCCTTATCTTCTTCAATTCCTCTGAATGTGGGCCGCATCATTGGAAGAAAGGGAGAAGGATGGCGTTCGTCGGTTTGCAACCATCTAGAAGGGTCCTTTCTCTTCTCCACCCGTTACGACCGAGTTCAATTTGATCCAAGCACGAAGCTAAAGCAGGGCTAATCACACGTGCGTGTTAAAATTTGTCTGGGTGAAAATAGAGTTTTTCTGTGGGATCCTGGAGGAATTGTTGGGCAAGCGAGTGCAGTTGGGTCAAAATGAAAATGAACATAGGATCCCGGCGGGATTGCAGGGATCTGGGCTGACACACGATCTGCACGTGGTCCCCTTCACCAGCCCAAGCATTGAACATCGGAGATACTTCGAGGTTGCTGCAAGCTTGGTAGCCTTAGTGCTAAAAATTCCAGGCAAGTGGGTTTGCATCAATAGCATGGTGGACAGGGAGGTTGGTTGGGCACTTTCATTTAGGTTTGAGTCCTGTTCGGGATGCTCTTCTGCTGAAGGCTGAGGGCAGAGATCCGTGATTTCTTTCATTTTTGTTGGCATGTCCAAATGATTCCATGATTTGCATCGTTAGATTGATGTTAGTAGGATTTATTGGTTAGCGAGTATGTGTCGGTTGTTGCATTGAGTGTTACCAGACGAAAAGAAATCTTATTGGTGGGTAGTGGAAGGCATGTGTGTGCGTCTCGTAGAAGTTTACATGCGTGAACCGCGGATGGTGGGTAGCCTCGAACCTGGAGGATCAGGTTCTTCATCCCAGTAGGAATGATATGTATGAGTGAGTATTAGTGCAAAACAACCGGCGGAGTTTTGGTTATGAGAGTCTTATAAAAGGAGACTCCCGTTTTAGTGGGGAGTCAGTTTTTGTTTTCTACACTTTTTGTACTCAAGAAATCGTTGGAGATGCCAGTGGAAACCCAGCTTGCCTCAAGTTGGATAGGTGCTATGTTTAAAACATGGCAGTAACAAAAATAAGAGTGGAAAAAAGAAGTGAAGAGTAGCATGGATAAAAAAGTAAGTTGTGGCAGTAGTCTTCCCCGGGTGACGTGAGGATAAATTTAGAAATAGTATCGTAAGAAATTTATTAGAATAAAAAAGAAACTATTGGAGATGGTCCGTACACTCCGTCTGATTTAGTTGCAACAATAAGCAGGAATCTATTACCAATGGCAGTTTCATATCAGCCCCACTGCCGGCTGTTGCACGAAACTACCGCATCGCCTCTGCTTCTTCGTCACCGCTGGCTGATGCATGAAATCGACGCCATTTCTACAAATCTATTTTGCATTAACTAGGACCGTGGACGATCCCGCACCTGTTGCGACTTCCTTCTTCTTCGTTGTTGGCTAAAAATCCAGAATTGGTTCATTTTGTTGGTGTCAATAAATTTCAGGCGGAATGCTGCCAGTGACTGTAGAGAATCCTTTGACTCTATGAACAAGAACCTAACTCTCGGTGGCTTTCGGCGAAGAAAATAGGAAAAAACCCACGAATCCAATCTTTGTCCACTGATGAAGAACCCATTTAGCAGCCCGACATTGCCAATGAAGAACATAAAAAAATCCCATGAATCTGGTCTCACTTGCCATCGACAAATCCCATTAATGGCGATTTCCATGCCAGTCTAATCGTGGTTACGATTCCAGTCCACCATTCTATTCAACATCAGCATCGTCTGCTTCGATTCTAGCATCTTCACTAGCCACGAACGACACAAGCGACAACACTTCCAAATTTGGCTGCGCGATTTTGCTGATGACTAAAGATCGTAGGGTACAATCGAGCCGACGCATGAATGATAGTATTGCGGTCTTTATTGTGGCCAGTTAAAGTCGCCCCCTTTCATAAGTCGACTCAGATACAACTGCGGTCTTTGTTGTTGTCAAGTTCAGTTGATTTCTTTTAAGAGTAATATCGTCATTAAAATTTTTTTACTGCAATTACCGAAAAGCAAATACACATAACTCATGACCAAAAAATCAAATACGCAAAGCCAGAGAGCGGCAAAAAACTCTTGCAAGGAAATGAAACTGTTATAGTTAATCATGTTTAACATCGAACGTTGAAATCAAATATGTGCGTTGACCCCATGAAATAAAAGTGCTGATTCCATGCCGCGGCATGGAGCTCCATGTTACCAGCTTATTTACATATATATATATATATATTAATAAACCCGTTATCTTATTTAATTTATATATCAAGTTTTTTATTTTGAAATATATATAATTTCAAAAATAAAAATATTTTAGCCATTTTTAACAAACTAAAAATAAAAAAAACATATAAATATATCAGCGGCATTGAATCGTTATTCATGTAATAAAGCCGCAAATTAACAATAATTATTTTGATTCATATGTTAATTTTAAAGTTATTAGTTCAATGTTTAAATCATCTAAAATATCATATTTATATGGGAAAATGTATAAATAAAAGATTTTATACGGCGTAATAAATAATTTTAGAAAACAAGCTTTGCTCCTATATAATCCCCATAGTTTTTAAGAGTTTGATCATCGATAAAAAATCCAATTTATTCATTATATCTAACATCATTTATTTATTTAGAAAATTAAGTTTCATTGTAATTAAATATTTTTATGGTTTATATTTGTTGAAAAATATATATTCACATGTAAATAATTAAAAATAGTTAGATCCATTTACACATGTATTAGATTGTAATAATATTTCAAAAAATTATTTATCTACATAGAAATAATAATTTAGATGGTTTAGACGTTGAAAATAAAATTTTAAAATTAATATTTAACATTAAGTTACTTTATTACATTGATTTTTAATAGGGCATTTGCACAATGATATTAGATAAATAAAAAAATTTCTAAGATACTATAAATAATTCTAAATATAATGAATATAGTGAATTTTCCATTAACTACCAAGACTCTAAATATAAAGAAAGTTACACAGAAAATGAGATCCATAGAAACAAGATTGTTATAAAGCATTATAGTATTTTAAAAATATTTTTCATAATTTCCACATTAAACAAATTGTAATGCTTTAAGTACTGATCCAATCCACTCATTTTATTTAACATTATTTATTTATCATGCTGTGGAAAATGAAGGCGTAACTACGCGGCCATAGAAGCGCTGTAAACAACAGTCGCCACTCGCCACCCGTCGTCTGTGCTGCGACATTGTTTACATTTCAGTTGCGAGCGATGTGTGAAAAATAAACTATTTTCCCCATTTTATCCTTTGAATGTCTATTTAAAAATTGCAAGAGAGGTGGAGAAAAGTGAAAACGACGAGAATTCAGCCGTATAGAGATTAATTAGCAAAGAAAGAAGTTTGGGTACTTGACACGCGTCAGATCGAAAACAACGTGGCTCGTGGATGCTGCGACTCCAGGCAAGACAGGCTAGAAGTCGGAGCAAGGGGGCCAAGGAGATGGTAGGAGTGAGCAAGAAAGAGAACATGGTCAGCAAGGCTGGCTTTTTCATTTTGCTGCTGCTGCTCATAGCAGCAGCTTTGAGTTCAAATCTCTACTTGGCTGCTATCCAAATCCTCTCTCATTCGTTGCATGATCTGCTTCTTCTTCTTCTTATTATTTTTCTCCTCCTCCTCCTCTTTTTCCCCATCAACTACTGATCGTTTGGATTCCCGTCTTGAGTTTTTTCTGCTTCGATCTTTATGTTGTTGTAAGCATATCCCTAATGGTTTTACGTTACTATTATTGTATTGTATGAAGTAGCAGTCAACTGCGCTGCTGCCCGTACCCGGAATGGTGCGAGCCGAGTCACAGAAAGATGCTGATGAGATGGCGAACAAGCGGAAGGCCTACGAAGGCGCAAAAGAGGAGTTGGAGCAGGCATGCATAGATGCGAATCACAGCAGGGCAGGGAAGGGTGCCAAGATCAAGAAGGAGAAGACAAGAGAGTGTGTCGCAGGCCACGGGCTAGTTGGGAGCCGCCAAAGTGCCCCGAGAATGATCTGGGCCAGCTATGATCTAGTGCGCTCGCGGATTCGATTTGGTTGACACCTGCCGATATTAATGTTGGGAAGCTGCACCGTTGCTCACGTACATATTTCTCCGTCTCTGCAAAAGATGCTTGTGACACAAATAATCAGATTCTCGATCAGTTGTAAGATCGAGCAGGTAGTAACAGTTCATTTTTGTGGGGTGATTGAAAACACTCGTTTAGGTAATTTTCTCCAACACAGATTTCCTTTGCTGTAGTAGTTTTTTTATTACTGCTGGCCCTGCACATATACTTGAAACGACAAGCCCATCCAAAGTAAGCTCAAACGTGAAACTAGGAAACAATAAAGAACATGATCCATGCCACGGGTCGCTGCTGCTCGTTAGCAGTAAATCCTGCAACAATGACAGAGCCACTAACCAGAACATGATCAACAGTCAAACATTTTCACAAGCCTATCTCAAGATTAACGTTCTCAAGGTGGAACTTCCACACCAATGCATCTGAAACCTAACTACTGAATGATCTTCCACGCGAAGTTTCTACACGCTCAAAAGCAATATATACGCCCTTCAGATCGCCATTTTCTTTTCTTCTTTTTTGATGGATCGCTTTTATTCACCTGAATTCTGCGTGTGCATCAAATCCCACGGGAAAGGGAGTCGCAAGATTTTTAGAAAATTCCAACAAGAAGCATTGAGACCATCATCACCTGGTTAGATTCAGAAACCTTTATATCTGCAGCAACACATTTTGAGCACATGAGGGAAAAGAACCAATCAGATACCTACAGGTGAAGTAAGGATTAACTGCAATCGAACATGAAAGGCATATCCTGATCTTGCTCCCCAATTTCCAATGGGCAGTTCAAATAAAGTAAAATCTCTGGCCAAAAGTGCAACCACGAAAAGTATGAATCCCTCCAATGACATCAAGAGTCACACAAAGAAAAAAAGAAAAAAAGAAAAAAAAGTTACGGAGAAAAGCTTGGCATGCGAAACTAAATTTGGATGGAAACCTCACAA
This sequence comes from Annona squamosa, assembly GCA_035584095.1. NCBI lineage: Eukaryota > Viridiplantae > Streptophyta > Magnoliopsida > Magnoliales > Annonaceae > Annona > Annona squamosa. The sequence goes on along the minus strand of JAXCLR010000073.1, from coordinate 12,959,120 downwards.
ATCACATTCATGGATCCAAGCAAGCAGACATCTCTACCGCAGCTGATTTTAAAGAACCAGCAGCATATAGATAACCCCATAGGTAACAGCCACGAAACAGCAAAGAAGTAGGTATTAGCCACCATACCAGCTTTCCATCCGGAGTTACAGTTCAAGGACAGCAATCCAAGTGAAACCACATAGATTACAAGAACAAGCAGCACTCGTCCCTAAAATATAAATGCTACTATGCGCTTCCTACAAGCAGCTAGTGTTTTGAACTTTAAATTACTTCCCCACAAAGCCTCTCACATAAGAAAACAAAGACTGAAAAACAAAAGAAGTCAAAATCTCGTAGCCACAATATATAGCTGATAACTCTAAATATATAGTAAATTTTAGGCTTTATTTGGTCGAGTGGGCATGGCCAACGCCCTACCACCTAGGTAGAGCATTAATAGGAAAAACAATTTCCAATTCCCTCTTATAATAATGCTTTTGCATGCTATTTTCTACATGAGATTCCATGTAAAATACTTATCAAGACAGTTTGGACAGCAGTGGCAAAACAGTACTTTAAGCGCTTAGACTATACAGCAAGACGAAACCTTAATCTAGAGGCATAAATCCCATACATGAAAAAATTCATGCTATTTATTAGAAATAGGTGCATGAGTGACAACATCTAGTTTACATCAAAAGGCCTTTAAGCGTGACTTAAAGCCTTCTTGTTTCCATTTTCTATCGTTACTTTGATTTCAGCAAAAAATTACAGTCATAACACTATGTTTAAAAATTTTTAAAAAAATACTTTAAAAATTCAAAAAATGGTGAAATGTGGTCTATAAATTCAATACGCCTAGCCTAAAATGTTTGTAAAAAAAAAAAATGAAAAGAATACTTAAAAATATGTTTTTTAAGCCGATCTAAATAAGGCCTAAGAGGATCAGACCCCCTAGTTAAGTGCATATATTTTATTGGCAGCATAATTTGAGTATTACAGCAACTTTGAATAGGACACGAAAATTTCACATCTTAGCTTTGCATTCCAAATTAGAGATAAAAAATTCACCACACTTAAAACGATAATATCTTTTGAAACATTTAACTTCAATAACTTCTTTGCACACATTGCACCGCACACATTATTTTATGCAAACATTCCCTTTCCCTCAAAACTAACCCAATGACTGTTTAAATATATGGACGGCACCACGCCATCAAAACCAGATTCCAGAACAGTCCAGTACGAACACTTATCAAAAGACTCAAACCAGTTTAAAATGCCTTTAAATAACATGTCATTTAGCCAATTGTGAACAACTGTCAAAAGGCTCAAACCAGCTAAAAGTGCCTTCAAATGACATGTCATTTAGCCAATTATGCCTTTTTGGCTTTCTTTGAAAAGGATATGATAGCCCTAGAGGAGAATACTTTTGTCTTTCCTTGTCCAACCCAGAATAGTAGTACCATGCTCCCACTTAGATGTTAAAAGATCAATCAGAATTTCCTCCTTCAAAGCCCATTTACAACTTGAATTTTTCATTTGAAATCAACCCCATCAAGCATATAGAAATTAAATGCAATATCCATTGATAACCCCCCACCCGCATGCAAAAAGTCATGTCATGCAAAAGAAGAAATCGCCCTCCGCAAATCCAACCCAGGAAGAAACTTGTTCTTTGTGCAAGTGGAATTTCCGTCCTTTCTTCTATTTCCCTGTCTGTTTTTCTTACCGGAATCGGAATAATCAAAAAGACAAAATATAGTGATAAGTCACAACAAAAATAGAAAACATTTACTCTAAGGAAGATCTTCACTGCACCATGAAAATAAAAGCCTGCATTGAAGTGCAGAGAAAACCAGAATATATCTGTAGTAACTGGTTATCATACTTACGAATATTCACTTTGTGGCATCACTAACCGAGAACTGAGGATATCAATAAGAAAATTTTAACTTCAAAACAGAAGGAGAACCTTCTAGGGAAAAACTTGTGGAGCCCGGACCCACATTATGGTTTTTTGCATGAAAACTATTGTCATTTGCGAGCTGCACTGTTATTTAATTTTAAGATCATACAAAAAAGATCAAGGTTACATGCCACTAGAAGAGAAATCCATCCCTCGGGCTTGAGACCTAAGAGGATAGTTGGATTTTTCTAGTGAAGCAAATCAAAAAGGCACACATCTTGAAAATGTAATAGCAAGATGGAAATTTCGTAATAACTAAAACAAAAAATCAGTCATTGCTGCTCATTCCAGTTTATTTTATGACACCGATAATCAGTTCTTACCCTGGAGATCAAATGTCCCACCTCAGAAAGCAATATTCCCAACATCAAAACTTGAACATGGCAAACATTAACTGCATGATACAATTTTATGGATCAATGTTCCAACAGCAGCATGTTCTTCTTGAGGTTTCCAATAACAGCATAGCACTCTTTAGCATGAACGCCTAATGATAAACAGAACATTAAAACCAATTAGAGTTCAGGGATGATCCGATGCAGAAGCTGCGGCAAGGCTCAGGAAGGATTGAAGGTCAAGAAAGAATCTAACTTGTTGGAAACAACCATGATGAAATGAAGTGGAAAGGAAGATGCTACTCTAAATTGGCAATTCCATTGACCATAGGATGTAGAAGCTGCTGTTGCTGCTGCTGCATTAGCTGTTGTTGCTGTTGTCCGGATGCAGCCGCTGCCACAGCTGCAGCAGAGCCCTTGGCTTCCACCAGCCGCCACATGTACCATGATCCGACTGATCGGTAGGGCCTCCATCTTTCACAAAGCTGCTCCATTTGTGAGGGGCGAGGGAGCTGGTCAAGAGTATAGAGAATCTGGACGCCCTTGCGAACACCAAGGTCACCGACGGGGAGGACATCAGGGCGGTGGAGGGAGAAGATCATAAACATATGTACAGACCAGGCGCCGATGCCCTTGACCATGGTAAGCATGGCAAAGAGAGACTTATCATCCATACCAACAATGGAGGCATCTGAGAGAATCCCGCCGCGGTATTTATTTGCCAGGTCGTGGAGATAAGTCGCCTTCCGGGCGGAGACGCCAATCTGGCGGAGCTGCTGGGCGGTGAGGGCGAGGACATTCTCAGGGAGGACGCCAGCCTCGCCGCCGCAGAGAGACAGGAAGCGGGCGTAGATGGAGGCGGCGGCTTTGAAGGCCAGCTGCTGATAAAGAATGCTGCGAGCGAGGCAGTGGAAGGGCGGGTAGAGATTCTGGAAGGTGGGGGGATCGTGGATGTCGATCAGGCGGGCGAGGAGGGGATCGGAGGCGCGGAGGTGGCGGAGGGCGTTGCTAATCTCTCCGTCCGACGATAACGTCCTCGGAGGCGGCCGTGGGAGTGAAAGGGCCAATCTTCCGGTGATGCTGGCCGCGGTTGTTGCGGCAGTGGCGGTGGAAGTGGCTTGCACGGAAGATCTCTTTTTGTTTCTATTATTGCTGCTGTTGGTCTTTCTGGCCTTGGAATTCTGCTCTTGTTGCTGCGGGGGCTGTCTTACTTCCGATTCATCGTCTTTCGCTGTTGATGCTGCAGCAGCTTCCTGCTGGGTCTGGTCTGGTTTCTGGGGAGGAGAGGAAGAGAGCTTTCGGATCTTTCTAGGGCGGAAGGGGATCTTGGAATTGGAGTTGGGAAGAGGAGGTTGGAGTACTGCAGCAGCCGCAGCAGAGCTTGTGGTTGCGGTCGTCGTCGTCGTCTGCGACGGTGCGCTCTGCTCCCCCATGCGAATGGGTCGGGTTTCGCAGCTCCGGCAGCAATAGATGGCAACGGAGGAGGTTAGAGATCCCGAGGAAGAGGGTTCTTCGATTCTTCAGTTTTGATGGACGGCTCGATGCGTCGCATGCCCAGCGTCCACAAGGGAAGAACTCACACCCCACAACTGCTCTCTTGTTAGTTAATACCACTTTTCCAGACCAAAATTCTCCACTTAAATTCAACTGGTCCAGATGATAGCCAATCCGATCCGTCCAAATTGTATCAATCATCAACTGCACTCTCAGCATTGCCGAATTATCCTAACGGTATAATTCTATTACGAGGTCCTCAGTCTTATCGACCGTCGATTATTCTACGGGTCTGATCTCTTCATCGATCTTTCATTTCTTATGCGGATTTCCGATCATAAAACATGAAGGGACGAGAAGTCAGCCGAACACGTGTGCAGGACGTGGGCTATTTTTTGGGTGATTGTCGCGATCACCATCGTTTCGAGAACATAGAGACTAACACAATAGAAACAGCGCTGGCGCTTAAAAAAAACAGGGAAGAAATTAGGGCTGGGCGTCTCGAAACTGTGGGTTTCCTTTTTCTACCCCCAGTCTCTCACGTCGTACGTCTCCATAGTTCATACACCGGCGCTTTTTGGTACGGATGTTCTTTCTTCTCTTTCAATTATTGCAAAGTTGCGTTTTTTTTTTTTTTTTTATCACCATTATCCTCTATGTTGCTCTTCTTCGAGATACTGTGTTAGTCACTCGTCTTTCTCTGAGATATCATGCATTGCACAACCTTTGGTGGATTCTTCTTCTTTATTTTTTGGTTGTTTGATTGATTCCGTGTTCAAAGCATTGGACTTGCTGTTCGGAATTCTAAAGTTGAAATCTTTGATTTGATATTATATGTGCTTGGATTGGAAGATCCTACCAATTCGGTTTTCAGCCGTGTGGGTTGACCTGCTGGAAATACGCCGTATTCGCAAAGGGTTGAAAGCGAAAACGTATCAGACGCTGTTTTTTTCTGAACTGGGGTGTTCGTTTCTATTCGAATTTGATGGATTTTTCCTGCACTCAGCTTCTTTGTCTGCTATAGGGATCTGTGAAGATGACAGAGCCTTCAAAGGTGATTCATGTCAGAAACGTGGGTCATGAAATATCGGAGGTATTTCATTAGTCTGTTGTTTTGAGAATTGCAACTCTCTAATGCTTGACACTTCTCCTCACGGTTGTTGCCATTTTTCCTGGTTCTGTTATTCAGAGTGATCTGCTTCAATTGGTTCAGCCTTTTGGTGTTGTCACTAAGCTTGTGATGTTGCGTGCCAAAAATCAGGTTTGGTTTTTGAGTCTTTTGGGCGCTCTCTCTCCCCCTCTCCCTCTTGAAAATGTGCTACTTTCCTCTTCAGCTCTGTCGGGACTGCACGTGATTTTTTGTATTGTCTCTTCCAATTTTCAGGCTCTTCTTCAAATGCATGATGTGGCTTCTGCTATCAATGCACTCCAATACTACACAAATGTTCAGCCAAGTGTTAGGTATGCAGATGTTGAACTCCTAATTTATCATGGCAACGTCTCAGGACTTGATCTACTTTGAGTTCACCCAATTCCATTCAATGAAATCCGCACCCAAATGGGCACTTTTCTTTCGTTTGATAAGATTCTCCATTAAGCCCATGCAGAAAAAATAGTCTTTCTTATCCGAAGCAATGCATTGTAATATATAGGGTTGCTTTGGATGTTGTTGGGGATTCCCATTTCTGTAATTTCTGAACTGGTCAGTTCTCAAGATTCTATACCCATTGTCTTGAAATGGTGTTACAAAGCCTATTCATACATTCTGAAAACACTGTTTTAGCTTTCTAATATCCACTATGATATGGTCTCATGGAACTCTGGCTGATCATGATTGATTGTATGCTGCATACTTCTATGGAAGTGGCTTGGGACGATTATGACTTTTAAAACTAAACAGGAATATTTTGTTCTTTTTTGACCTGCAAAAGCAATGGGTGGCACTTATATTGATGTTATCTATTTCACTGTTTGATGAAAGAATAATTTACTACGGTTCCACCCAAGTAACTCCAACTAATGACATCCTGCAACTCTGACTCGGACTGGTCTTCCAGATGGGCAATTTCTGAGTTATTGCTTTCTGTCTTCATTATAAATGTTATGGTTTAATTTCAGGGGAAGGAATGTCTACATTCAGTTTTCTTCGCATCAGGAATTGACAACCATGGATCAGAATCCTCAAGGACGCAAGGGTGATCAGGTTGGTATATACCTCAGTTTGCTTATGCCTCTGAAATGAAGCCTTGGAACTCTGACTTTTGTCCGCATGGTGATCGAAAGTATAAGGTATAAATGTGTAAAATAATACAAAAAATTGGGGAAATCTAGGATTTCTTAATGTTTTAGCATATATCAGCTGATATTAGCAATATTTTCATGGATACGAGGATATCCTGCGTGGTCCAGGAGGGTCATATTCTTTGGACATGCTTGAAATTTGAATTGAAGCAAAATTTCTGATGGTATTTGTGATTTTTTTTAAAAAAATTTTTGGGCTCATCATATATACTCATGCAAACAATCCTGAACATAACCTTGTGCCAAAGGAAATAATCCCCTCACAGTTCAAACAGTCTGACTTCTTGAATGTTAGGTTCCCTTCAATCTTATACCTTATATTTGCTTGAGTTGGGATTGTGCTTTGGTTAATGCAAGGTGTATATTGCTAATGGAATGGTACCAAACTTTCACTTTTGGTCCATAAATTGGTAATTGGTACTTATTCCTCTCCATGTAGATGCTACCTGCAACAGAACCATCTTTCTCTAATGTTTATCCCATGTAATAGGCGTCTGCCTCATGGCAATTCGCTGATCGGCGCCTGCTCATCAGTGGTTTTATGTTGATCATTTGCAAGATCTTTACTGGTTTATCAAGTGATTACGTTTCCTGGGCATCTTGTTCCAGGATTACATTTCAAGCAGCTTACTCTGTTTTCTGGATTTCAATTTAGCATCTATTTTGACATCTATACAGCTCATAGTATGAACGAACTACAAACATAAATATTTCCCAGTTAATTAGATTTGCTTTTTTAATGATTGACTTCTCAAAGTTTGCTGCCTGTCCATGATAGTCCTTCGGCTGGACTCGAGAGAAACTGGTTAAACTTATCATTAATGAAGCAAATGTAGTCAATTAGTTAGTGCATGGTAAACACTGCCCACCATAGAGCAAGTCTATTAATGATATTGAAAATTATATATGCAAGCTCCACGAGTGAGTTCAATCCATCACATGCTAGTTTTTGTTCTGTGTCGGATATATGCTCATATGCTCAATCAACATAAGAAAATGTTATTCTCAAAAGAAAAAACATTAAAAAATGTTATAGCGATGACTTTAGACATCAACTGGAGGGATTGCAAAACATTAATTGCTTGTTGGTTTGGATTGATATGTGAATATAAGTGACTATGTTTAGTTTAGGATCACTCTGGAGAGGAAGAATGTGCTTGGCTAAAGGAGAATATCACACCATTAATAACTTGCAGTTGTTTTGTGGGGAGAATGTCACAATAATAAAATCCTCGGATGATCCAGGGAGCTATTTGTTAATATTTGAAATAAAATCTTAGAGATGGGGAGAAGTGGGCATTTTAGCAAGAAATCTTAAGCGGAGGACATTCTTTGAGTGGAATGTTGCAAATCTGATATGAGTGTCAAAATTGTGGGAATTTTTTCTGATAATGATGTCTTTTCCTTTCCTTTTTTATGTCATTTTTTTGAGATCTCAAATGATTGTGTGATATGGAATACGTGACAATTTTCACATGCTCCCTTCCTTCTTATTCAATCTTCTTTTTGTATTATTTAAAACCTTGGGTGGTTCAGGGAGCTGGGTTTTACCTCTTCAAATGAAAAGTTCCGTCTGGAGAACTGTGATGCCTTAATAAATCATAAACTGAGGAATTTGCACAGTTGTACTGTACATGCTTTGGGTGGTATGGTTGTGAAACAATGGCACAGAGAACAGAATGGTTCAGATGAATTTTTTGGGGGAGGTTTTTTTTTTTTTTTTTTTGTTTTTTTGATTTTGGAATCTTGAATGCTTATGTGTGTAGTAGAATGATGTAGATTGGTTGATAATTTTCGCGTGCTCCCTTCTCTTTTCTTTGCTCTCTTCTTTCTCCATCTATTCTTCTCTATTCATTCTTCTCTCTATCTCCTGTCTCTATGCTTGTCTGCTGTCGGGCACGCTCAGGATGCAGAGCCCAACCGAATTCTCTTAGTTACAATTCATCATCTGCTCTATCCCATAACTGTGGAAGTGCTGCATCAAGTTTTTTCTCCTCATGGATTTGTAGAGAAGATCGTCACATTTCAGAAGTCAGCTGGTCAGCTTCTTCAAGTCTTCTATTTCTCTCCCTTTCTCTATTTTAATACATATAACTTGTTTGACTTGAAAGATTTGATTGGACGGACTTAATTCTACTGTTGTTGAGGTCCTCTTCAGCCCACAGCTTTAACTTTATTGAGTACATGATTTCTTCTAATATTCAATTAAGATGTATGTCATGAAAACTTGCATTTGATGTTGTGCATCTACCTCTCTTGACCGAACCAACCATGATCTGTGTAGCCCTTAAGTAGTTTAGTTTTGCCATGTAGGATTTCAAGCCCTCATCCAGTATCAATCACGTCAAAGTGCAGTTCAAGCAAGAAACAATTTACAGGTGAGTGAACTATAGCTAGCCAATTTTCTCTTCTTCTTCTTTGCCATCTTCCAAATGTTTGTATGTTGAGATTTATTTTCTGGTATTCTTCACTTCAGGGCCGGAACATTTATGATGGTTGTTGTCAGCTGGATATCCAATTCTCCAAGTATGCCCTTTCTTATGCATTTTTTTTTTTTCAACTGACTACTGTGGATTCTGCACCGCATGTGATTCTTACTTGTTTTCTTCTTTCTGCAAATCAGCCTCAATGAGTTACAAGTGAACTACAACAATGAGAGATCTAGGTAAAATCACTTCTTAAAATATATTTGCTTTTTCGTGGTTGGTAATACTGCTATTTGAAAGTCTTTGTCTATGAACAACTTACCAGTCACAACTCAGATTATGTTAATTCTTTTCTTCCCCCTTATTATTCAGAGATTTCACAAATCCATCATTGCCTTCAGAACAGAAAGGTAGATCCTCTCAGGTAAGGTGCTTACTTTAAGTAATCACTGGTGCCTCTTTTTGGTCTAGCTCTTTGGTTTTTAGTGTGAGAGTTTTATGTTTTTCCACATCTTTAGTTTTAGTTTTAGATCAAAGGATTTCAGAATAGAGCATCATGCAACTACTGATTTGTTGGATTGATGTTAAAATGCTTGAGGTGTGTTTTGGTTATCATTTTTGCAACAGCCTGGTTATGGTGATGCTGGGAGTCTTTATGCACTTCAAGGTTCACGGGCAGGTGATTAATTTGTGTTTTCCTAGATTCATATGTGGTTGCTTATCATCCATCTCACTGATCCACTATTTTATTGCTTGTTTCAGTTGCTTTCACACAGGTAAGATTGATTTGGAACTGTGCCGAGTTCTGAAACTGTGATGATCTGGTTGTACCTATCTTTTTAATATGAATTTACAATTTTTTTCATGTGGAAAATTTTCAATATTTATACATATATGACCTTACTTTTTGTTGTTTGTTGTAGATGGGAAATGCAGCAGCCATTGCTGCTGCATTTGGTGGAGGCTTGCCACCTGGAGTAACTGGCACCAATGACAGATGCACGATCCTTACCTCTAATCTGGATCCCGATGTAAGTAGTTTAATGACTTCCCTGTCCACGTCACTTCTTTTCATTGTAATTTGCATGACTTCCAATTTCCAAAAAAGTTCTTGACCAGACTTTTGGATTTGTAATTTGCATATGTTGAAGTTAGAAATCCTTGACCAGGATTGTTGCCTTCTAATTTGCGTGCTTTAAAGTTTGAAATCCTTGACCAGAATTGTTGGCTTGTCAATATTGTAGTTGTATTGATATACAAGTAATAAGTTAAATCAACAGATTGTTTGATTGTAATTTTTACCTTGTGTCTTTGTTTAGCATTGAAGCCTAGGACTGCAATTTAGTGTTGGGATGAAGCTTAGTTGATGACGATTAAATTTCTTCTACTTACGTGTGGATGAACTTTATCATACTTTTAAAGCTACTGTTGGATTTTAACCTTTTACTGCTACTTGTTTGGCTCTTATCTACAGAAAATTGATGAAGATAAGCTTTTCAATCTTTTCTCTCTTTATGGGAACATTGTCAGAATTAAACTCCTCCGCAACAAACCAGACCATGCGCTCATCCAGATGGCAGATGGTTTCCAGGCAGAATTGGCCGTGCACTTCTTAAAGGTTTGATTTTACTAGATCTTTCTCGTACACAGCCTGTGATTAGTGGGAGATATGTTTACATCCCCCCATCAGCACCAACACTGGAAATTTTTGCTCCTTAAAGTTGTGGTTCATGAATCAATTCAATTGGCATGTTTAATGTAGGTTTCAGGAGTGTCTATTTGTCATTTACTGGCTGGCTGACTTCTTACATCTCTCTACAGGGGGCGGTTCTCTTTGGCAAGAGGTTGGAGGTGAATTTCTCAAAGCACCCTAACATTACATCAGCTCCAGATACTCGAGAATACTCTGGTTCAAGCCTGAATCGCTTCAACAGAAATGCAGCGAAGAACTATCGCTACTGCTGTGCACCAACCAAGATGATCCACCTCTCTACCCTCCCTCAGGACATAAATGAGGAAGATATTGTCGCCCAGCTAGAGGAGCATGGCACCATTGTGAGTACTAAGCTTTTCGAGGCAAATGGAAAGAAGCAAGCCCTGGTCCTTTTCGAGAATGAGGAGCAGGCAACTGAAGCCCTTGTGTGCAAGCATGCTAGCTCCATAGATGGGTCGGTTATCCGGATCTCCTTTTCGCAGTTGCAGAGTATCTAAGAAAAAAGGAGAATATAGGACCTAACATAATGTCCTTTGGAGGAAGATTGGCCCTGTCATACCATCTCGTGTTGGTGATGTGACCTTCCATTCAGAAGAATGTTTGGCATGCATCTCAAATACTTGAAAAGATGTGGAACAACTGCATGGATGTATGTTGCTTCTATTTGGGATTTTAATTTCCATGTCTATGCTGTAGAATATGAGCGTGATTAGTCTTATTTTGATCTGCATGATTGTCACGTTGTTTAGACCAAATGTTCGCTTTCTTGGTAATTAAGAAAGTAATGTTCTCCAAAAAAAAAAAAAAAAGATTATTGCCTTTTGCAAAGAATAAAGATAATATTGTTTTCATAATTTTCCGTGTAATATGACTTTTATAACTTTACTGAAAGCATAAATTGAAATGTGGAATTAGGCAGCTGCACTTCTCACAGTATTTTTCTCACATGGATAAATGATCCTACTAAATTTACTGTGTTATAATATTTACTCGAATCGATATGAAATTTTAAATGCTTTCAAATATTCTTTACATATGACTAATAAAATTGATTCATAATTTCCTAAATAAACATGTAACTAAAACCGTCATCAAAAGAAATCTATCCTGTGGTGGAGCTACCCCACTTACATTTCCTACTGGATAATTTGAAATTTCATTTGCAAACTGTTACCATTGATCTAGGCCGTCCAGTTTAGTCACGAGTATCCATCTATGTCAATATCTAATATCGTCAGAACTGAACCAGTTAACAAGTCGGTCAAGGGACTAGTTCTGATTCAATTGGTTCAATGGTTTTTTAAAACTAGATTGAAACAGTTTATTAATAATTTTTGTAAGATCTGTCATTGCCTGACAATATAAAAGCTTAAAAATTCAGATATAAAAAATTATGTACTTACTTTCATGTTGTTGATGATCTCTTTGCCAACATTGAATCCATTTGTTGCTTTAATTTACAAGAAAGTTAATTTACAAAAGTTATAGATAATTTTGACGTAAAATTTTAATTTTAATATTATCTAACAACTTAACATTCGACCAACATGGCATAACCAATAGGGCTAGCAAGTGGCAACATATAATCTCATACAAAATCAACCATGGAAGCAGAAATGTAGATAATTTCATACGTATTAATCAGCTGTGGCAACTAGCAACATAGCATTACAACTGGACAAATCTAATATGCAATATATAGGGGCATATTCAGCAACAGTCATGCAAGCAATAATAACCATATACAGCAGCAATCGTGGAAGCAAAAATGCAAGTACCGATATAAAGGGAGAAATAAATAAATGGTAAATGCTAAAAACCATAACAAGTGCTAGTCGAATCGTCTCTGTTATTGGACGGTTGAATTTTGGGTTTAAAAATGGAGCTTAAGACGATTATCTTATTCTTGTTTCCCGCAGGCTGCAGCAGGCTTTCTGCTGCCAACTGATTCTGACATTGAAGTCATACACGCATTACTTTCATATCCCGACGGGGTTTTTGCATTTTTGACCCCTGTTAACTTTACAGATTTGCTTTCTAAACCTCAAAGTTCGCCTATTTTGGAGAGGGTATTTTTGGAGATTTCATATGATTTCTGTCGGGGCCCAAGGTCTAAAATGCAGCAAAATCGAACTTTTTTGAAGTTCAACATGCAAAGAGGCAAATATCAGTGTTTAGAAAGCAAATACGTAGAGCTACAAGGTTCAAATATAGAAAACCCCATATCCTCATTATTAAGTACGAGTTTGTCAAAAGAATACACTTATAACAGCAGGCACTTTAAATGATGATCTGGCAGCCACAAAACTGAGCCGAGAGACGAAGGTGGAAATAAGGTGCACTGCCAAATTCTAGAAATCATTTGATGCGGCAGGCAACGATAGAAACATGTCGCAAGCTTTCCATCTGTACGCCTAGAAAAAAATAAAATGCAAACTGGAAGAACAAAATAAGTAGCAGTAAGCCATCCATCTCGTAATGGTATGAGCACAAATGGGGTCAAATCTTGATAAGTTGTCCCGTTGTCCACAGAGAGGCAGACCCAACTTGTAATTTTGATTAAAAGAGCAGCATGCAGGAACAAATTGAAAGAAATTGCAAGTTTGGGAGAGAAATGAGTAGTAACTTAGACTAACAAGAGAGGATCCACAATGAAAACACACCACGCTGCCTAATAGCAATTAGTGAACTGACAACAAGGAGGCAACCTCGTAATCTGCATTATACAAATCTCAATCCGTTCAGCTACAGATAGTGTCAGACAAAAATTCTAACAATGATTAGACAAGGCATACTTCTGTTTTCTTGATAAATGAAACCTCAGGTGGTAATTGTACGCCATTGAGAAGGAATCAAAACTGAGATAAGATCCATGTTACATGGATAGAGTTGCAACTGGTGTGTTCATGGCATTGATCTACCATCATCAATGGTTAGCTCTTCTCTAGGTAATCAAACAGGTGAGTTTAGGGCTTCCAGTTGCTTGCGAAGTTCTTCAAGATCATCACTCACGGCATTCATCTCCGCTGAAATTGCTGGCTTTTGGAAGTCGTCAGCACTGGGCAGTTCATGGACAAGGCCATCTGGAAGAGCATCTGTCAAAAAGTGGAAGGATGAGAAGGGGAAGGTAAGTGTTAACTAAAAACCAAACAATGGTCCAATACACCAAACTGCATTTCAGTAAAGTTAATAGAGATAAAGAGAAAAGCATCTATTTGAGCTATCTATGCCACAGGAGTGCTGCTAGAATGTTAAACACTATGACAAACTGTACAGATGAGACTTTAGTGGTGGCTGGAATTTTAGCAGGCGTGGCAATCCATAGGGACACTTGTTTCCCTTAGCATTGGGAAATGTGCCGAAAGCACATTTTGATGAGCTGTCAGCATAATAGGAAGCACTGCCAGAATGCTGAAGGTGAGAACAAGCCTCCTCATGGTTCTTTTGGGGATTGGTTGGAGACTAGTTCTTTTGTAGGCTTATATTGAAATGAGTGCTGCTGGAATGTAAAAACTAGTTTTCGATGGGGCAATATTGGAAGACTAGCAGTACATTTCATGAGCTATCAATGTAGCAGGGGCCAGGAGTGCTGCAAGAATGTGAAAGGTCATAGCATTCTTCTTCTTCTTGAACGTTCAACAGAACATCCCTCATACATACTAGCTGCTACATGTAATCTTTATTTATTCTGGCATTGTTTAACAGCTTTTGCAATGAAGGTGGTAAGAGCAGTACCTTCTGTGTCATGGCTGGTTTCCATTTATCTGTTCTTAGAAGAAGAAGGGGGGAAAAGGGGGGGAAAAAGTATGAAATATCACCTGAAATTTTACAAACAACAGAGTTTTCCAGCTCCGTATCATCAACAACACTGCACATATTAATGCAAAAAGATTTTCATACGATCAGGCACATAATTTTTTGCAGCAATCTAGAAAATTGTAATGTGTATACTTCAAAGGGTGAAAACTACGAGGCATCTCTGTTAATGACACAGATGCTGTAATGGATGACTGTGAAGTACATAACGCGTGAACAAAGTGACTCAGAAGGATGTATTGTTAGGCCATGCAATGGGACCAAGAAATGCGGCCAATGGGAATGAGATACTGAAGGTTTTATAAAGGGACTAAGAGAACCCCCAAGAAGATAAGCCCATGAGTATGAAAGGCTAACAATTCATACTTCATATAGCTATGATATAAGCACAACAGGGGATGTTAAAGACATCTTATACAGCTGATTTCAACATCTTGAGAACAGGGCCTGGCAATGAGGCCTAGAAATGGATGTGATAACATGACAGATTTTTCAGCCAAACTTTCAGGATGACACAGCAGAGTATTTATATGGCAAAGAAATTCTCTCACCATAGGTCTCGTCACAATATCTTTCCAGTTCCCACTGTAGGTCTTATAAAAATATCTTTCTGGTTCCCACCAACTACCAAGACATGTTCCCAATTTCTTTGTTCCCCATATGATCATGTGACTAAGACAGCATTCAAGGAGTTGAAAACAAATTACTTGTAGGGCTATGATGCACGTTGTAGTACATACAAAATATTTGGACTGCCTCATCTAGCAAATAATTATGACGTGTTTTATGGCACATATCACAGAAATGAACCCTCCAATGTCGAATCAGTAGTTTGCTCCGGTCAAACTTCCCAACTCAGCTTTGCCAGTAAATTCAAACATAGATTGTTTAGTTAATCACCTGTTTACGTGTTCATTGCCGCCTAAAGCCCCACCAGACCATTTTTTCCCCTTTTTTCCCTTATGATTTAGTGTACATTGTTTATACGTATCTACATAAAAAAATATATATCTACCTGATGTTCCATTCATTGTCAACATGAACTGGGTCTTCCACTTTGGATGATGCTTCAGCCTCCATCTTTGCTCTTGCTGCAGCCTCTCTGGCTGGCTTCATGCTAATATACTCCTTCTGAAGCAATATAAACCAACTTCAATCATCAGTCAGGAGATGCAAAAAGAAATGCTGGAATTTCGAATTACATGCCCCTGAAGTAGAGAACCAGCAAAGGATATTCTAGTTGCTAATTTGCTCAAAGTTGGGTGACTTTTCAGAAGAAAGGTCATTGCTATTGTCAGTATCCACCATGGATGACACTTTTTTCTAGGGTAAATTCCATATGTACCCACGAATTTTACCTCTAATTTCACCCATAAATTTTCAAAAATTTCTCTCATTCCAACGAATTTTTATCCTAATTCCACTTATACTCACGCCATTAGGGATCCGTTAAATGGACCGTTGGCCCCTTGTAAAATGACGAATATGCCCAAACTCTAATGTAATTTATGGTTGTTTTGCTTAAAGCTAAAGATTCATTTTCAAACAATATATGATTTTATAGTTATAGAATTACTAAACTTTCATTATAATACGAATTTTTAGCTATAAAATATAATTACGGATGAGCATATTTGTCATTTTTCAAAGAGTTAACGGCCTCTTTAACGGATCCCTAACAGTGTGGGTATAAGTGAAATTAGGATGAAAATTCATAGGTATGAGAGAAATTTTAAAAAATTCATGGGTATATATGGAATTATGGGTAAAATTCATGGGTATATAAGGAATTCGCCCTTTTTTACATTGGGTCACCTACCTTGGATGACCAGGTACTAACAAGAGTGCACTCCAAGAGAGGGGTAATGAGGCCATTGTCTCCACCCAACTTCGAACCTCAGACCTCCCTACCTTAACACTCTATGCATATTCATATCAGCCACTTAGTCATCAAAGTGGTGATACCATGGATGACACTTGTAGGTCTAATCAATTCTAACATTTTCTTAACAGGGAAAAGATGACAGTTAAAGAAAGAAATTCAGGCAATTTTCACAATCCAAATAATGAGAGAAGTCCCAATGATCTTCAGACCTGGTAGAATTTTCATGCATACCATATGTGATGCATCGGGATACAGATTTAGGATACTAAATTTACTAAATTGCAACTAGTAGCAAAACCTAATTATATTGTGTATCATACATTGCTGCCCAAAACACTCCCTTGTAAAATTAGATTTCAAGCTGCGACTCCTAGCCAACCAAGCACCGCATCTCTAGAAGAAACCACCTACCTGCTGTTCTAGACAAGCTGAGTTCGAACATTGGGGATTTGGCTTCATTTCCATGGTGGGGAAGTAGTCTTTAAGGGCATTATATCCCTGCAAAAAGCAGTATACTTCATAGTTGTCAACTTGTACTCACTGAGAAAATTTTATTGGTTAAGTTTGCGCCGGCAAAGGAAAAATGCCAGCAAATCGCCAGTAGATTGTGGAATGCAATAGTCTAAGATTTCGATCTACTCTCACATGTTTCAATATAAGAATATCAAAACATATGGCTACTTATCAGGATGAGAGAGAAAACAGCAGAATCAATATTGTCAGAACCAGAGTGGACATCTGGTCTCAACTAGAAAGTCCCAGGCCAGTCAGAAAAAAGAAAAAATGCATCATCATCAGCATCATCATCAAAAAAATAATAATAATAAACATGGAAGAATCAAATCAATCATCATTTGTCTAAATCTGGATGGGAAAATGGTTGATATGAGTGCGTGCGCGGGCATGGGTGTGTTAAGAGGTTCAGGGTTCAAAATCAGGCTGGGGCATTAGCCTCCATCAATCAGCTGCTCAGACTGGTAGACCAGTCAACCAGTTTGACATTATAAATAAAATTTTGTGAAATATAATTCAAAGCTTCAAGATGTGGCTCAGAGTCAAGAATTAGCAGTTTCCACTCTTTGGAAGGAGGATCAAGTGGCCTTTCCTCTAACAAATGCTTCTTTTATCATAAAATAAAACATTACTCGCGGAATTTGGCCATCCTGTCCTAGCAAAAGCTAGAGCATTATTCTGCCAATTACTATTCAGATGTAGTCCAAAACATAGATTAATAGGCACAATATCTCTGTGTGAATGCAAGATCAAATTAGCCAAGTGAAACTAAGATGAATAAGCGATCTTAGGAATTTTAAAATAAGGTACAACAAAGAGATATGCAATAAAAGAGGAGAGCAATTTACCAAGTATGGGGATACTACTCCAAACTTGAGCAAGAATTTGAGTGTGTTTTGTACTAGTAGCCCAGCAACAATTCCCTAACCAGAAAAATGAAA
Source organism: Annona squamosa (assembly GCA_035584095.1). Lineage (NCBI taxonomy): Eukaryota > Viridiplantae > Streptophyta > Magnoliopsida > Magnoliales > Annonaceae > Annona > Annona squamosa. The sequence goes on along the minus strand of JAXCLR010000073.1, from coordinate 12,941,743 downwards.
CACCAGTATTGGCATGAGCATTAGAGAACAGCAGAAAAAGCACTCAGTCCTCAAAGAATGATAGCTCAACACACTGAATGTTTACTCTTCAACATGCTAGGCTACAAAAATATATAGCTCAACCCTAGGCTAACAGCATAATTACTGGGAAATTAGTGATGGTAGAGTAGAAGCTTAAGCAAGGTTTGCCAAGCATCACAAAACAAATAATGTATCTCCCTCCATCTCCCGTGTCCTCAAGTGACTTAGCAGACTTCTTTGACAAGAAGTTACAGCAGCAGCGTACAACTAAATCTAAAAAGGTACTGAACATAGCCTGTTTGATATGGAGGAAATGGATGAAACTTTTTTAAGCCTCACGTTTAACTTGATGAAACATTTACCTATCCAAGTCGACCTATTTATAGAGTCAAACTAATCTTTTTCATCACTAACTCACATTTTTCACACAAAAAAGATGTTGAGTTTGTAGATATCTATGACCTGGTTGCTATCATTTTCACTCCTAACATTATTTACAGCTGGTATCTAGAATCTCTCTGTTTTTCCTTTTTATGCATCTATCGAAACAGACCCTGTGCAAATTTGAACACGGCTCATGGGAAGGCAACAGGTGCAAGCAAAGTAAATGCTGAGGGTTTTCAATTGCAGATCATTTCTTGTGGATAACTCTCACACAAAAGTAGGAGCATATGCAAAGCTCTTTGGGCAAATAAAAAATGAGAAGCGTTGCCCAACCAACTATTAAATGACATTGAGGAATATTTCCCAGCTAAAGTCTTTAGCAGAGAGCAGTTTTCTTTTTCTTTTTTTCAAAAATTCCAATTACAATATATGACAATGTACGAGGAAAGTAGAAATGACATAAGATTAAAAAAATTACATGAAGAATGTCCCCAATGTTCTCCAAAATATGGTGCCGCTTGACATCCCACATTATTTAAACTTCAAAGAAGTGAACTTATCATAAAAGTATGCTTGAGAGAATTTTAGCATCCAAAATCAAAATTAATAATAAAAGAAGGAATCGTCACCATGGTAGTTGGCAATGATGCTGCACAAACCCCTTCACGCTTCAGGGTGCGTTCATCTATTCCAGATGCCACAACCTAAACAAAATTCCAAAAGCTCACATAACTGCTTCCAGATATAAGTTCCATGACAAACAGAAATTTGAAAGTCCAAAGCCTCCTCAGCAAGCAACTAATAAAGTACAAAGAGCATGCTGAGAAAGTGATGGGCTTAGCCATTACATGTTAATAAATAAGTTGCAGAAAACTTTGAGATGGGACCTCACAAATCATCTACAGATATAGCTAAACTTGTCCTTTTGCAACTTCCTCTTTCTCTTTGACAAAACCACCCCAAAACAAGCTTGGTTCTCAGTTTTCATTGTGTATGACCAAACTATCTAGGTCTACCTCCTTTCATCTCATTATCTATTGATCCTACTTTAGATTATTTTAAATAATATTTTCAAACTTATTCTTTCCAATCTTATGAGGCATTGACATCAACATCCTCAATCTGGCTAAACTCATCTTACAGATGTTGTTCCTTAATTTGTCAACATTCTATAGCATATAATGTAGTTTAACTTATAGCTACCTGATAAAATTTGCTTTTAATTTGATTGATACTTGGTCATACACAAAATTTCCCAAGCACAACAACATATTTAGACAACAAAGTGGTCAAAATGAGGAATCTTGACCAGCAATCTTAGCCCATTATCATTGCTATGGCTGCTAAATTTGCATTTCTCATGTTTAATTTGACTTATTATTAAACCTTTTACACTCTAAAACATCCTTCTATATCCAGTTACACATTTATACTCCTATTATCACCTCTATCAGAAGTATTTCATTCACAAACAACATTCTCCAAAGCATCTCATTGTATAAAAGTAATTAGAAAGTCACTCATCACTAAATAAATAAAGAAAAATCCCCACAAGCATGCATGTTCTTACATATGAAATGTTAATCATAATGTTGTTAGGAATAATAATAATAATAATAGACACAAATAAAGAGTAGGATTTGAACTTGATGGAAACACAAATAAATATCTCATTTTACTTTTACAAATAGTTAGTTTTCTTCTTTTCCGTTTTCTAAACAATTCAATACATCACATTTTGTACTATTAAACATTAATGTACAACAATTCCTATTAACAACAAAAGCTGCGCTATGGAACTTTTCATGGTTCTTCACATCAAATAAAGCAAAACATACCAAAGGTGGAACACAAGCAAAACAAGCAGTTTCACCAGGAATTAGCAATTGTATATGACCTGAAACTGCATCTTCAGATACACCTGTCAAAATTATAGTGCTTATGAAATAATCTGTATCTCACTTTATAGAAACAAAATTCGAAAAAAAAAAAAAAAAAAGAGTCATCCACAACCATGCAATTCAACTCTTGATGGTCAAAATACAAAGATGTGAACTCATTTCTCAAGTTCAATACCAAACTCAGACAAAACAACAAACGAACACAATAAAAACCATGACCTACTAAAAAGATTTTGGAATACGTTAAACATGATTCCTCAATCCGGTGAAATTTTTGTGATGCATTCCAGGAAAAAAAGGCATTGCCTAGTGCTGCTATACCTATAAGCCTGTTTGATTACATCCTTGGCAGCCTAGGTTAGTGTTGCAAAAACAACCTATAAAATACTAAAGGTAAGGTTGCGTACATCTCATTATATCCCTAGACTCCATATTGGCAAGAACCACTTACACCAAGTATGGCCTTTTCTCCCATATCAAGAAAGAATTTAATTGTCTAGCATTATCAAGTACCTTCAGTTATGATACCATCACATGCCTTAGGAAATAGACTAGTTTCACTGAAGCCTAAATCTGAAAGATAACTATATCATAAGCACTGCAAAAATTCAGCCTCGCAAAATGGTAAGTATGGGGAAACTTAACTGCCACTAAGTACGAGGGGAAAACCACACGCTGTTAGATTCAATAACTTCATCAATCACTTAAATGTTTCCCATGACAAGTTCAACAAAGGTTTCTTCCAGAATCATGAAGTTAGCTCTTGAATGGCTATCATTGCAGCTAGCAACATGAAAAAAAATTTGCTGTCGACACAGAACACAATCTAAAGATCATTGAGAGAGAAGAACTGAAAAGGAATGGATATCTTACCGGACTCCATCCATGTTTGATTCAGCTCATTGCAAGCCTGAATAACCACAACTGCATCAGATGCAAATAAAAGGGCTTTTCTCCAGTGAAGCCAGGTGCAGATAGCACCCCCTTGAGTTTCATTATTTTTAATTTTTTATTTAGATCCAAGTCATGCATTGCATTTAAAAATATTTGTTTAGCCTGAATGTGCAAAATCGACTTGATTAAATATAAAACGTTGACTAGATGGAATACTTTTGTAATTTATAATATTGAAAATATACTTTTATAATATACAATGTTAAAAAAATATATACTATTATAAAGAACCTCATACACTTGCACTTGCTGTGGATTACAAAAATCTAATGAAAATAATTGTTCACATCATACAAATATCCATGGAAGAAAATATGACGGATGGATTGGTTCTAAAACAAAATTTTTTAAATAAAATGGAAACCCAAAGGGGTGCAGATTGGACCTGACTCCACTAAAGAAAAGCTGGAAATAAAAAAATAGTCAACATAAACTAAACATTAAACATTGTCCGCAAATTCCTATTTCTTGAATGGATAATGGAGAGAACAAATGTTATAACAAATACAATGTCAGGTTCATGTAAAAATTGTCATCTTAATATCAATAAGTAGAAAAGAAAAAGCATCTTCATTTTATTCATTGTAATTGCAATTACCTGGTTCACAACCATACGAGCTTCATAATTATCTACACAGCTCAAAACAAGATCAACCCCAGTACCCTCCTTGCTTGGACGAAAGGTTTTATTTTTCAGGCTCCCAATGAAAGACTCAAAACCTTCGACAGTCGTGATATTAAGAGTATAGCTCTAAAGACAACGCGAAACAACTATTATGTCAGCAAGTGATCACGAAAAGTAGAAGATTACAAAAGCAATAATGTAAGAAAAATATATTGGAAAATTAATTGTATAAACCAATATAATTTGTCAGCAAGTCATAAAGTGTCTACCAACATAGCCCACCAAAGGAATTCACTCAATGCTGAGAAAAAGATTGCACCAGAAGAGTTCTGTTTTATGTTTAAAAAAGGAATGACCTAAGCAAAATTTTAAGATAGCCAATATTAAGCACTAAGATAGAATATTTTCCCTCAAGCAATAAAGCAGCAAATATCAAAAGCAATGCCATTCCTCAGCATTTTGCTCATGCCAAAATTTGGTGGTTCTTGGCTGCCAGCTATTGCAGCAATGAGCTTGAGAAGTTCACCATTTTCCCTTGAAACAATAGATATTTTACTATTAAAAAAAAAATAATGTCCTGTGTAACCACCATATATTCTGCTTGTTGCCCTTTTGCCGACAAGCTTGAAGAGCAACTTGAGCTGAAATGAAATGAAAGTTGAGCTAGAATTCCCAATATTAGGCTCCCATTAACAAATGTCTGAGGCGACTGCCAATCCAAAACATAGATAATAAACCTCAGAAAACCACTGGAGAGGCCATACTATTGAATGTCAGCTCAAAATTCAAACTTCACTGAACAATTTTAGCAACCAAACTGCTCATAGAGTTCAGACATCTAACAATGTTATTGTTAAATCCCAATTTAATGGCCAAATGGTGATCCAATGTGAGAGTGTCTTCACTTGTAATCTTTAGGGCCTAAAATGCAGATCTTGATGTGCATGAGCACTTTAGATGTTCCTCACAATCCATATCCATCATCAGTCTAGAGATAAAACATACAAAGCTTTTTATTAGAATCCAATTTGTGTCATAAATTCACCTCTCCCTGCGAGATCATTGTCTACCAAAGTTTAGTCCTTTAGGTCGTTTGCTATACAACCCGTAAACAACCCACCAACCCATTTATTAAATGGGTTAGGGTGGAAGTTTTTTTAATGGGTTAATAAACGAATTAGGGTTGAGATATTTTAAATAAATTAGGATTAGGATTAACTCCAACCCAATCCGTTAACACCCCTTGCCATAGTCACACGTCCTACCATGTCCATGGACCTGTATTGGTATAAATGTGAGATGGTTCTAATGAGGATTGCACAAAAACAAAGCCAGCGTTGATGAACCTTAAATGAATCATGCTCTGCCAAAGATTCAGAAGTAGATTGTTACCTCAAGAACAACATCAGGATTAATATTAGTAAGGGTCTGAACAGCAGCATCTGTCTTGGTCATCCCAACCTAAGTTGGAAAACAGAAAAAATATCAGATACAGTCAGTCACTTGGGAAGATTTTCCATGAAAACAGTTTTAGGCATTAAATATTTTCTTACATCTTCCATTATTGTAAAAACCACAGGTGGAACAAAGCTTTTTCCACATAAGGCTAATTTAAATTAAATTTCTATGCACTGAAGCACAATAGGGAACTACAAAAATTGAGAATTCAAGGACTTCATGCCTGCTCTGGACGAAAGAAGAGTCTATTCATGTTAGCTAACTCCACTGAGTCATAATCATACAACAAAAGACGACCTATCCCGCACCTTGTGAGCATCTCAGCAGCAACACTACCAACCCCACCTATGCCCTTTACCACCACATACAATAAAATAGCAGAATCAGCATGGTTGAAGTAACAAGAAGAGAAATATATCAGAGAAAAAAACTGAAGAACAATTTGATATTCAAACCTTTTGCAATTACAACAGATCACATTGATATATATAACACAGATAAATCCAAGATAAGCATCGGACATGGGATTTGAAATGACCAATATTCATTAGAAAGGATATAGAAAAGACTGAGCTACCTGAAGGGCATAACCCAAGATAATAATAATAATAATAATAAATAAATAAATAACCAATAGCACAAAAAAATCCGCCCCGCCAACCCAACTTCAATAGGACACAGCTTATGAACATGATAATGATAATTAATTTAATTTGCTTGATCTTAAAATTAATAAGGAAAAGAATTGCACTAGAAGAGTTCATGTGAAATGGGATGACACAAGCAGACATCACAATTCCTCCTTATGGGGGATTTCTTTTCTATTTTTTCTTATTTTCTTTCCTTTTACTTTCAGTTAAGTGCTATTGGAAGATTTCTTTCAAGTCAACTTCAATGTTTCAAAACTAAAATCCAGCCTTATGCATGTACTAAAATTATATATTAAAAAATTCAAGTGTCTATAAAATGTTGCATACTAAAGTAATTCAACAAATATAGAAACAGGGGAGATGAATACACACAACTATAGCAACTGAGAACTCCCGTATACTTTCATAGTTCTCCACAATGCCCATTCTCTGCAATGCCATAAGCCTACTGTAGGGGTTGCTATCTACCACCTCAGCACTCATATCCTGCTCTCCATTTCAAACAATGTACATGAGCTATTTACCAAACAAAAGAGATGGCGTTGCTACAGAAAATAAATATACCTTGACTTTAGAACGCTGTACTGGCACAGAAGCCATGGGATTCGCAAAATCTTGTAGACACGGTTGTATCTATCCAACAGAAAGCGGACAAATGTAAGCACAGAGACCAGATGCAATCAGAAGACAAAAAATAACAGAACCAAATGAGGAATGACCACACAAAGCAAGACGATTGTTGCTCACAATAAGTTGAGTGTGTTCTCTATCCTCGTCATAAGAGTGAAAAGCATGAATAGCAATCAGGACGGAAGATAGCACTAAATGGGTTGATTTTCAAGCTGTTACTATTTGAAGGCTAGTAAGGAAGACAGAACAAAACAGAAAGTGTCAAAAACTTCAGCAATCACGATCTCTTTCTTTATTTCGTCTTCTATTTTTTTCTATTTCTTTTATTTTTTATTTTTTTCTTTTAAACCTCCTTTACACATCCTCTTCATAAACCCCAGTGATAAAAAATAAAAAAATAAAAAAGTGAACAATCAATCTCTCGATTTCGTTAGCTTGGTCCATAAACAGAAGATTAGGAGTTCGAACTACCGGTGACCATGCAATACATCGAAACGACGTCAATTCATGGACTTCAATTTTCCATTTTTTCCGTTGCTATGTTTATCTAATGAAGAGGGGAAAAAAATATATCATAAGATGTTGTCGCAGGAAGAAGATAGAAGAAAGCCACCTGCTCCTGGAGCAAGCGCTGTTTTTCCCGCGGAAAGCGCCTCTGCGAGCGAAGAGACAGAAACAGATGGTAAGATCACCGCAAGGAAATGAGATCTCCGGTCACCAAAAAGAGTGAGACGCAGGAGACACCTTCTTTCGAACTCGTGCTTAGTAATAAAACCTCGTGCTGGCGTGTTTTTTCTCCCCTCACTGACCGGCAACCGCTGCGACCTTGGGACGCATTTCAATTTTCAATCCCTTGACGCACGAGGAAGTGCAAATTTTTTTACTGGCATTTTATATACTGGAACATCTAATACTGCCACCAAGTACCATAACTCTCACCCCATGGAGAGAATTTTTACCTCAGGAGGAATTTGTAGAACGCCCAAAACCGGAGAAAATTTGCTGTAACTCACCTGTGTACAGCAGGAATCGAAACCGCGCTCGCTGGTTATTTGCCTCTGCACCTACGAAGGAAGTGCATTTGGCTGCCGGCTCTTTTTGGGTGTACATTTGTTCTGAATAGTTGAAAGAGAGGTGCCTGTTATTCTGTCAAACTTTCCATCTAAAACTTCTCTACTATCCTCAATTATTTTATTTTTTAATTATTTTTATATCTTTTATATAATTATTATATTTTTCACAATTATTCATACAACTATCCTATCTAGTTTTGTTAACTTTATTTTCACTATTATTCTTATCACATCGTATAATATAATTTCTCTTATTTTAAAAACTTTTATACCAACAAATTTTTATTTAAAAGCTTTATTCAATATTAAACACACCTTAAATGCACCCCTTTATTTTTTTCTTTTCAAAAAATGTTATAAATATTTAATAGAGGTTTTTTCCAATATGTCTACTATTTTAACCCTAATTTCAAATATACTTATAATTTTTTCAAAATCCTAAATATATCTACATGTTGGCATTTAATCTAAAGAATACCCAATTCATGGGTTAATGTCATTAGTTAATATACAAAATTACTAATATATTCACTAAATTTAGGATGAAATTAAAAAAATTAAATATCATAAGTCATTGATTCTCTAATTGAACATTTAGAGAGCTTTAATTTTATTTTATTTTTATTTATTTATTTAGTTATTTATTATTTTATATCAAGGGCATTTTGTGTATTAAAAAATTTTAACTGATGGTTTTTAACAAAATGGATATTTTTGAAATTAACTGTACACATAGTGAATATATATAGAATTAAACTCAAATATAGTAACTATATTTAGAAAAAATCCTTTTTAATATTAAAAACGCTTCAATTCTATAAAACTTCTCTTCTATGCAATCTATTTTATTTTTAATGTCTTGAAATATACTTTATCTATTATATTTATTATTATTTATATTGTCTTGAGAACCATTCCAATTGTTTACTATCAGTCTATCACAATGCACAAGCCTCACTTACAAATATGTAAACTCAACATAATAAATTTGTTTAATGTTAAATATTAATTTTAAATTCATATTTCAACATCTAAAATTGTTTTAATATAGAAATGATTCTATTAAATATTATTATATTTTGATATAATTACAAATGAATCAAAGCATTTTTGGTCATTTACGTAGGAAGTATTATTTTTACAACCGAAGTTATTTCATTAATGTGAACCACGTTTATAAGAAGTAAAAAATCTGCTATGATTAATTAATTGCGTTGAAAATACTTAAACGCTACGTGGATTCTGACCCTCAATTGGATTTTTGCTTCTTTTTGTTTTGATTTAAAAAAAACAAAACAAAACAAAACAAAACAAAAAAACCTCAATTGGATTGGGTTTATGCTTTTAACATTTCACCCACGAGACAAGCCAGTTGTTGGCCTCATGGAATGACCACCCAACTCGTGCATGGTCACGCCTGGACACTTAAATGGGCTGGGCCCAACGTCTTCCCTTCATGATCTTGCTAAAAGTGTTGCATACGATAGTATAATTGGCGTGCTTAAACCTAATAATGGTTCAATACTTCAGTGAGTATGTCTTTGATTTTTTTATTTTTATTATTTAACATATTTTGTTTCTCTTGCCATCAAAAATATTTATTTTAAGGTAAGAGTATATTTATTTAACGTTTATTTATTTCAAAGAATATAAGATTCTTAAATTAAATTTATATCATTTTTATCGAGACAGTTTTCTAATTCTCAAAACAATTCTTTTAATCTTCAACATAACTTTATGCATTCCCAAATCACAATACAATTTTACTCATTCTTAATACATATTATTATATTCTCATTCCAAATGCAGATATGATCTAAAAAATTATTATTATTTTTCTATTAATATTACATATTACATATTAGGCTCTTTCACAATTCTCATAATGGAAGGACATTTTCATAAATACTCTTATACTTAGGAGTACTCCACATTGGAGGGCAATCGAATAACATTACTTGCATAATGTTGGGGTTAAACCCAAGACTCTTGTTAAGGGCATTATCCCATGCTAACCGATTCAACTAGTTAGTAAATTTTGTATTGTTTAAAACACACTTAGCTTCTCAAACCAAATTTTTTTTAAGGGATGTTTGATTAGAGATAGAACTTTTTCACTTAAAATTTTTCAAACTAAAACATTTCTTTCTTCATAATTATCATATTTTTTAATTATTTCTTTACATTTTCTATAAAAACTATTCTATTTTTTTTATCATTAATATATAATTTTTCATACATTTAACCTATTTATTTTAACTTCATTGTATTTATTCATCGTAATTATTTCTATTATATTATATTATTTTTTCTTTTCAACAATTGTTACTTAGGGTGTGTTTGGTAATGAATAAAACTTTTGATGAAAAATTTTGAGGAGTAAAAGTTGTCAAATGATGTGATATG
>JAXCLR010000073.1:12912917-12931541 GCA_035584095.1 Annona squamosa | reverse complement strand
GAAAATGTGAAAAAATGATTAAAAAATATGATAGTGATGGAGAGTGAAAAGTTTTAGATTGAAAAGTTTTAAGTTGAGATTTTTTATGGCTTGCCAAACGCATCCTTAAAAAATTTTTTATTCAAAACTTTTATCACGCAACTGCCCACGTTTTTCAGTCATTTTTTAATCCAGCACAGAGTGGTCACGTACGGTCTCATACGTAAAGTACCGTGGCCCCCTAAATTAGACCGTTTAACTGCGGTCTGCATTTATTACTGCCACACTGACGCATCATTCCAGTCTCCCTCTTTCAAATATTTCTCGTTTGTCGCGCCGCTTTTTTAAATCTCAACATCTAAGCACAGATCAGAAGAAAACGAAATAGCGTCAGAAAAAAAAAAAAAAAGGACACGAGTAATAGAACTTCATAAATAAAAAATAGAAACCTCTTCCTCTACTCCTTTTTCTCCTTCTTGAGCGCATAAATCATAATGCGCGTGCGAATCACATTATTCGCTGTTGCTACTTCTGCTTCTTCTAAGTTCAACGTCTTCAACGCGATAAGAAAAAACTAGCAATGGGAGATTTAGAGCAGCCATCTCTAGTCCCAAAGGAGACGGCTATACAGGCCCTCAACACCATCATCCAGCTCCACTTTGAGAAAACCCTAGAGAAGAAGAGGGCCGTCGATCTCCAGAAGAAGGAGCTCTGGAAGTTCTTCCACGTCTTCTTCCTCTTCCTAGCCCTCATTCTGGCCACCCAGGCCCTGTCGCCCAAGTTCCAATGCCGCCACTGCTGGATCCCTATCGGCCTCCTCTCCCTCTCGCACCTCATCTTCTACGTCTCCGTCGCGCAGACGCTTCGCTGCATCAACGGCTTCAAGTACCAGCGGCGGTGCCACAAGCTCACGCTGGGCCTCGCCACAGAGCGCCTCAAGCAGATGAGGATGAGGAGCGGCGTCGGGATGGAAGACGAGGAGGATTTCGAGATACATTATCAGGAGCCGCCGGAGAGCTACTTCGGCAAGTTCAAGAGGAATTGGGCGCTCTACTTCGCCTTCTTTATCCTCACCTTCGTCTTCATGGTCTCTTCCTCCGTCGTCATACTCTGCTTTTAAGACACCCCTGAGGATTCAAGATTTCAACTTAGGCGGAAACGGCGGCGTCTGCTACTGCGGAGCTTAGTTAGGACGAGGGTGGAGCGCTTTGTAGCAACTTGACTTTTTTGCATTCGTTTATTCCTGGAGAATTGATGTTTCTGGTGGTGGTTGTTGATGGTGCGTGCTTTGTCTCTTCTCAAGTAAACAGAAACTTGAAACCGTTAGATTTCTGGATAATGAGGTATATTAGTTTGTCGTGAACCGTTTGACACGCGAGATTTGGTGCAATGTCAATGGCGGAATTGGTAATTGCAATAGAAGTGGATGGGAGTTGAAACTTTGATTTCATGGAATTGGATTTAGCACGACTCTTTGAAAAAAGGGAGCGTGGGACTAGAAAAGGTCGATTTTGGAATGAGTTTACCCATCTTTCAAAAAGGGGATATGTTTTGGGAGACGGCAACTCAACCCACCCATGCTGCCAAAAAGGAAATATCTTTTGGGAGACAGCATTTGATTTTAGAGTTATAGGTTGATCGTGGTTAATTTCGAATAAACGAGTTATTTTTTTTAGGGTGAGGAGTGAGGAGAGCAACACATTGCCTACCAATTAAGGGCAATGCAAGTCCAGTAGTAATACCAAAGAGGTTCACCGTCTGTAATTCAGGAAAAAAAAAAAAAGACGTTCAACGTCACTTGATTTCCATGAGGATCGACGGAAAAAAATATATAAAGACTCAAAGGGATGAAGAAAAACAACGAACAAATTAAGTTGGTAAATTGAACTACAAGAAGCTATGAATAAGAATATGGTTTCGTAATTACATTCATTGGTTTGACATCTGTTAGGTTGCCCACAAATTCTCCACAAAAGATACAGGATGCGACAAATAAGCTAAAGATTATGTAGCGTACCGCAATAAGCATAAACTTGAAAAATATGATGATTGCATGCATAGGCCCGCCATAGAGCGGTTAGCTCGCCTTAAGTCCTGACCAGAGCACGTCCTTCCTTTTTCTTCAGGGCACCTCTGTTTTAAAATCCATTTCCTTTTCAATGGGAATGTTTGCCACCGGGTTTGAAGGACCGTAGTCACAATGTAATCATCTGGTTCGCACCTTCGACTGCGTTTGGACTCGTGCTAATACCTACACCATCAATCATTTACTTTACGCATTTCAAATAACGTCGTTTTAACACAGCCTCTTCCATATGCACTCCATACAAACATACAGGTTTTTTTCTTATATTCCTTCGTATATGATCGTTTGACGAGTAGGAGATCAAGGGAGAAAAATATAATTGCAACGATACATGAAACCAAAATCAACCCGTCGTCCATTTCACTTCGAAATTCGAATTGCTGGAAACTTTGTCAAAATATCTCCTCTTCCACCATTCCTAACAACAATCCACAGAAAGCTTCTGTTCCCTTCTACAAGTGGCAACTTTCACCGAGGGAGCTCCAACATGTTAAAAGATTTTAACAATATGCCAGCTACACAGGAGCATTTTCCCACTGTATATTCTGACAGTCCAGAAGAGACCAAGCGTCATAGGTTCCTTGGCTCAGATTCACTTTCAACCATCATAAAATCAGTCTCCTCCAAGAAGCCCATTTTTGCCTTTTTCTCCACTTCTTTAAAATAATGACAAAAGAAATGTCCACAACATGATTAATCCTGCAATTCTTCCTGGCAACACGTCACAGTTTAAACACCTGTTACTAGCTCGGGATCAGCGCATCAACTCTACCAAAGCGGTTATGAGAACCTGATTAATGTCAACCATTGCCATTATCTTTAAATCTAAGAAACAACACAATGAAATGATAAGAAATATTTGATGTTTTCACTCTCTTTCCACCCATCCGACTATGACAGTTTGAAAATGTAATATCCTGAGAAAAAAAAAAATTAATAGGTACAATTACCTTGACCTAGTGGGGCCGGCCCCGCTTGCATAAAAATAGTTATCGCTGCACTCACAAGCATGGTTACGACTATTAACTAGAGCATAGATAAGCGGTGTGACGTCCAAATGTGAGTATTGATTCCGGCTTCAAATGCTTACAGGAGTATAGTCTCCATTGTAATCTAATAGAATAATAATTAAAAAAGCATGGTCATGATTCCACTGCATGAGATGGGCTTGCATTCATGAACGTTAGCCAGGGAGAGCATGGTCAATGAAAAGGGCATGAGTTGCCTTTAATGCAAATCTTATAGATCAACTTGGAAAGGAGGAAGCAATGGTGCTTTTGAGAAAAATAATCTGCTTTTTTTTCTGAAGAGGGACATATGGTGTGAGCGCTGATTTTTGGGTGGAATGCTTGCTGCAATCGTTGATTTTTTATTTAGAAAATCCCTTTGTAAGTGCATCATCAAGTGCTTAAATTGATGTAAGTGAAAATTTATGCTTGAAATGATGATAAATTGTTAGCAATTTGGTTTTTGCAGGATAAATTGATTTAGCCTAATCTATAAAAACTCAAGTGTTTATTTCTTAAATTAGGCTTACGAATAGAATTTATATAAGCCTAAGATTACAAATAAGAAGTTAAACACCAAAAAAAAGGAAGCTAAGGGTAGCAATCATGGTTGCCGTGCCAACCAGTGACATCTAGCAACAAGAAGAAAGGCCTTCATTTCCTTTTACATTCTTATGGAACTTCTACAGAAAAATCTTTCGAAAACCTATCTTTCCACACACATGAAAAGAACTGCTGGAAAGAAATTGAATATCCTTCATGATTAATACTGAGAGATGTTGATGATCAGCCCTATAAATGATGAGGTTTGTCGTGGTCCATTCAAGGTGGAAATGTTGATTACTATGCAGTAAGCCTAGTAGACCGTGAATAAATGTTTAGAAAAAGAAGAAGCAGATGAAACGCAGTTTATTTAGTGTGGATTTTCTCAAGTAGATCCTAGGCTTAACTAGAAGGTTATCCAGCAGTTGAAATAACGATAAGTCCAAACCCAGTGATTGAGTTATAGGCAAGTGTTAAGTTTTGCTAAAAGGTTACCCAATTTGTGGTTGAAGGTAAGTCCAATACTTTGCCATAAAGCTATCCAATGATTGGATTAAGAGTAAGTCCTAAACTTGGCTGAAGAATTACCAAGTCTATGATTGAGGATAAGTTCTAGCCTTGTCAAAAGGTTACTCAATGATTGAGTTAAGTCCTAGGAGTTGTCGAAATGTTGCCCAGTGCCCAGTGTGTGGTTGAAGGTAAGCCCTCTGCTTTGTAAGAAAGTTAACCCAATGTGTGATTGAAGGTAAGTCCTAAGCTTTCTAGAAGCATACCCAATGTGTGATTCGAGGGTAAGTTATAGGCTTTGTCAGGAAATTTGTGCCATGAACCCTCTAACTATATATATTAGCATTTTAAACCTTGAAGTTTACGTATTAGCATTTTAGACCCTACCAAGTTTCAAACTTTGCATATTGAATCCTTGCCCCTTACAGCACTGAAAAAACTCCATCATATCATGTTAATGACAAAAATACTCAATCAATTCTATCTAGCGTAGCCACATCGAGTGTTGTCGTCACTAGTTGCCTTCACCAACAACTACACCAACCACCCCTTTTTTCCTCAATCGAACAAAAACCATCATATTAGATTTGCCCCAACCACCAAATCACTATCGCATCTCCTCTTCTCCGTGCACGATCCGGCTTGCTGCCTATTACCGCCTGTGGCCAGCTAGGGCCTAGGAAGTTTAACCGGAGACATAGGAAGGTGGCCGCCACCAACAGCTCGAGGCCCGCCTCCGCGGCAAGTGGAAGTGGAAGAAGATGCTCTCCAGGCAGAGGGAGTGCTAGAGGACGGAATACACAGCAGTGATTGAGTTGCAAAGGTACCCGACATCGAGCGTGAGGGCGTGCGGACGAGTGAGGGGTCACAAATGTGTCCCCTCTGGGCGCGCATTGCTCGACATTGCGAAATGTAGGAGCGCAGCAGAAGGCAAGAGGATGATGAGCACCATGGAGACAGAGAAGAAGCCAAAGAAGCATATGATCTAGAGGATCTAATTGCGGCAGTGACGATGGCAATTTTTAGCAAGAGCAGGATGGGAGAGATGGAAGGAGAGGAAGGCAAAGGTAGTTGCTTCAAGGTCTATAACAGCCAAGGCTAGAAAACAAGAAAAGGAAGGGAGGGTAGGATTAGCTAGTCATGCTTATCCGATTTTCATGGCTTAAGTAGGATATGAAGATCTACGTAGTGGTGTCATTCACGGCAGCTTCCTAACCAAAGGAGCTGAAGTAGATGAAGATAGTGAGGTTTTGAGCTCTAACTTCGATTAATTGGCTTGGATTATCTTATCAAGGACCAAAAAATTAGATCTTAGATGAGTTTAAGCATGGGGCGGCCACCAAATTTCGAGGATCTGCTTCCAATATTGATCAATCTACTCACCATGTCAATTTCTCGCTCAAACCTAAGCTCTCACTCAATCTTATTGCATTTTTTCCATGGAAAGCACACTTCCTACACTTGGTCCGCTAGTACTCTCCATCCGCTCACAGCTCCACTTCTTGCTAGCACTTGAACAATGAGTGTTTTTATCATTACACACAGCCTAATAGAGTTTTTTTTTAGCGTGGTGAGAGGTGAGAGTTCAGTGTGCAAAGCTCAAAACTTGACAGCATTTAAAACACAAATACGCAAATTTCAGAGTTCAAAATATTAATACGCATAGTTAGAAGGTTTACAGTGCAAATTTCCTAGGCTTTGCCTGAAGGTTACCCAATGTGTTATTTAAAGGTAAGTTTTACGCTTTGTTATAAGGCAACTTGATAAAAACCATGCACGACAAGTGTGATTTTATTTGCATTTCCATGACTAGAAGCTTATTGAATGTATTTTGCTATGTATATAATAATGACATTATCCATTTGTATTACCATCAACAGTTGTATAAATTCCTACTTACTAGCCACACATAATTTTCTCCTTTTTTTCCCTTAAGTAGAGTTGAGCCATTTGGCTAATAAGCACATGACAAGGGGGTTAGGCAGGAAGTTCCGGTGTGGAAAAAATTAATTTTATTCTACTTATTAAGATAATTTGTGATCAAACTTTTAAACACAAACCTGTAATAATTATTATGTTAGTTGGATCCCATGGACGAACTTTAGCTGTTGTGCTTATGCATTAAGAATGAATAACGTTATCAAATGACATTCAGGTATGATTAAGGATGTTGTGGCCTGTGGGGCCAACCCGAGGCTTCACCTTGGGCTGTTGTAGTGACAACAAATTCACTCATTATCAATGCCAAAGAATTAGAAATGCTTGCTTCCTCCACTACACAAGCTATGTGCATGGTGTGCAATCCTCTGTTTGAGTAGGAGGTGTAAGTCCATGGATAGGCTATCCTATACATAAGCAATTTATATTGAGTTTCTCAAGCTCCCTACTTGGTAATGCAAAGACAAATGCCATAACTAAACAGAATGAGCATCCTTAGTATCTCTACGGTCTTGCATTTTGTTAACTTGACCATCGACTTTATTAGTTGTAGGATTTCCTATTTTGTGGTTATCACTCATTCAGGAACAGGTTTGCCTTATTGGGGAGATCCACAAGAGGGTGGCAACCTCTCCTCTTCTTTTGCCGCAACTGATCTCACCACCCAATGGGTCCCTATGCCTTGATCTTAATGGTGAAATTCGAACAAGGTACATTGGAGAAGAACGAAAATTTCTTAATTGAAAGCAAGAAAATGCCGATAGGTGCCATTACCTCATATATTAAGGGCAAAAGATCAGGTGTTTGCAATTGGCAATAGGAAAACTCTTCCACAACAGGATCTAGTAAAAAGGGCCAACAGGCACAGAACTGGAGGAACATCTATGACATTTTGCATCCTTTCTAGTACTTCAACAGAGCAAAACAATGCAATGCACTAACCCATCACGTCCACAAACGACTAAGTAAATTTCGTCACAGCATTGCAAAGAGAGATTAGAAACAAATCTAGTAACAAATACTAAATTCGAAGGATTTTGAAAAAATATATATATTCCACCAGTAACATGAACTGAAGGATTCCCAAAATTGAAGAAGAATCCTGACTTTGTAAATCCACAGAACGTCATAGTTCAATTACTTCTATACTCAATATGAAAGAAGAATCCGAACTTTGTAAATCCACTGCATGTCATAGCTCTATTACTTCTACTCAGTATGAAAGAAGAATGCTGACTCAGTAAATCCACAGCATGTCATAAGTTCTACTACTTCTACTATTTTCAACAATCCAAACTTCCATAGTATAGAAAGAAGTTTGCTTACACGTTAGACATCTACTGCTGAACATTGAGCATGGCCTTTGCCTCGATTTGCTCTTCCAGAAGATTGTCGCTCGTATACTTGCTCAATAGCTCCATCTTCTTCCTCTCCAAAACAATTTTCTCAATCTCCTTCTCATCAGGAAGAGGAACGTGCGCCACAAACTCCACTTCCTCCTCCTTGCTTTCCTTTTCCTCCTTGGCCCGCCTCTCCTCTACCACCACATCCTCCTCTCCTTCAAAAAGCACAGCAGCAGCCGCGCTTTCCGTGACCACCGCCACCTCTCCACTCTTCACTCCCTTCTTTGCCTCCCTGCTGTCATCCACCAACCTTTGCCACTCCTTGACCAGCAAGGCACGCACCTCCGCCTCAGCAGGGCCCTCCAGCTTTTCAAGAATCCCATCCTCATCGTCCCTGTAACCATAGTAGCTCGCATCGATCCGCTTAAAGATGTCATAACGCGACCGCCTCTTCTTGAGCTCCGGAGGCTTCTCGAAGAGCTCGCGGACGCCGGGCAGCTTCTTGGCAGCCCCAAAATATCGATAGCCAGGGCCACGGCCACTAGGGTTGGGGACGTCCACGATGTTGCCCTCGAGATCCGTCATCTTGGCGGCGTGCTTGGTGTAGTTGGGGCCACCAAGCTCGACGATGCGGCGCTCCCAGTGGGATTTCTCCCGGATGAGCTTGTTGATCTCATCGTTAAGGTCGCGGAGGCGGTGCTCGCCAAGGCCTTCGTTCTGGATGTCCGCGACCTTCCGCCCGATCTCTCTCATTATCTGTTGCCGCCATTTGTCTGCTTCCGCGAGGTCGCGGCACTCGGACGCCAGGAATGGGCGCCGCTCCTTAGGTTTCTTCTTCTCCTCGTTCTTTAGGGCGATGAATCTATTCAGCATAGACTGCGCCTTCTCCTCGTTTCTCGCCATCTTTCTCTTCCTCCCTTCAGGATCTCTCGCTGCCCCTTATTCGCCTCGGATATGGGCACAATCACCGCCTCGGTCCTCTAAGTGAGAACGCGAGACTCTGGGTGTGTTTTTGAGAATGGATAAAACTTTCGATGAAAAATTGTAGAAATGAAAAGTTTTCAAATAATATGATATAATAGAAGTAATGATGGAGAATAAATAGAATAAAATTAAAATAGATAGGTTTGTTATATTGGTAATTGTGTAGAAATGATTGAAAAGTAAGATAATTGTATAGAAAAATGTAAAGAAATAATTAAAAAATAGAGTAGTTAGGGAGAATGAAAAGTTCTAAATTGAAAAATTTTAACTTTGACAATTTTTTATTGTTAACAAACACACCCTGAGTGTGTTTGTAAAGTTCAGCGGTTCAAAACTCTTTTGGTTAAAACTTTTCGTTCTTCGTAATTATCATATTTTTTAATTATTTCTTCACATTTTTCTGTACAATTATTCTATTTTTCAATCATTTCTACATAACTATCAATATAATTAACCTATATATTTCAACTTTATTCTATTTATTCTTCATCATTACCCCTGTCATATCACATCATTCGATAACTTTTATTCTCTACAACTTTTCATCAAAAATTTTATCCATTTCCAAACACACCTATAGACTGTAGAGCTGATGCAATTAAATAGGCGGAATCACATACGGACCTGGATTTATCTACTGTTTATTTCGTAGGCTCCGCCTGCATGATCCCAGGCTGACAGTCCAAAGTGCTGGCTTATATTCAAAGACCTATCGACTGGAATGTAAATTTACCACTAGTACTTTTGGGATTTAGAAAGTGGTAGATAAAAATTTTTTAAGAGAGACTTTTTGAAACCGGAAAAAAATAATGTAATATGAAGGGATAATAATAAAAAATAAAGAAAAAAAAGTTAATGTGTATTTAGTAAGTGATAAAACTTTTTTTATAATAGAAGTGGTAAAAATTTTAAATAAAATGTTTTAACATAAAAATTTTTGAAATGAAAGAAAATCATAAAGGATAACAGTAAAGAATAAAGAAAATAAAATTTAATAAGTAAGTTAGTCGTATTTGTAGTTATGTGTGAATGATTGAACTAAAGTAATTATATGGGAAAATGTAAAGAAATAATTTAAAAATATAGTAGTTGTAGAGATGAAAAGTTTTAATATTAAATTTTTTTGATTAATAAAACACGCCCAAATATATATAAGTTAATTGTATCGATAATTATGTAAAAACGATTAAAAGAAAATGTGAATAAATATTTATAATTAAAGTAAATCATGAAAATCGAAAAGTTTGAACTTGTAGCCAAATATGCCTCTATTTTTTCGTTTTGAAGAGGTTTCGATTCGACACCTTGGACGAATTCGTTGTTTTGCAAAATCAAATAGGGACGTGGGTGAGGGTGCGCCCAGGTGCATGCCACTTGCGCTAAAACGTGGATGCAATATACCTATAATTTAATTCTTAAGATTAACAAAATAATTTTTTATTTTTTAATTAGGATAATCTTTGATGGTTTAAATGGGGGCAGTCTTCTATGCACACATTCACTTATTCTCTCTCACTCTTACTCTGGTATTAACCTTTAGCTGTCCCACAAATCCTTTATAATATCTCTATCATTTCAACGGTCAATTTCAATTTCTCAAAAAAAAATAAAAAACCGTCAATTTCAAACCATTTCATTGATTCAAACTAAATTCCAATTACTTTACAAAAATGTAGAGTTTGTTTATCTTTTTAAAGTCATGCATATAGTAACTTTTAGCGTGTTTCTTAATAAAACCTTTTCTATTTAAAATTTTTTATTTATCTATAATTATCTAAATTTTCTAATCATTTTTTTATAACTTCTTATACAACTATAATCAAGTATATTAACAACCCTCACACACAATATAGAGAGAATTTTCCAGCAATACTAGAAAAATTTATATAAATACTCTTAGACGACGTGGGAATGTAAAACCTCACAGTTCGATGAGACACATGTAAAAATTACCCATACCATTAAAGGGAATCAAACCTGCGTTGGCTCCTTGTGAGCCTGTGCTGGTTTTCATGATCGTTGGCTCCTTGCGAGCCTGCGCTAGTTATCAAGATGTATTTACTACCCCATTTATTTTAATTTTATCATATTTATTCTTTAGTACTAACCCTATCATATTACATGACTTATCCGATCTTAAAAAATCTTCAGCCACTAACTTTTCATTTAAAAATTTCATTAAATACCAAACAAACATAATGAATTGCCTGTGCGTGACTTAAAATGACCAAACTTGGTCAACAAGCTTCCCGTCTCCCCTCACTGTAAAATTTTCGGTCTTATCAAAGTTTCATCTATGCATTAAGGTACTCCGGTCATCCGTGAAGATTAAAAATTACTCAAATTCTAGTGGTTTTCGACTAAGGGTATGTTTGACAATCGATAGAAAATGTCAAGTTAAAACTTTTTAATCTAAAACTTTTCACTCTCCATAATTATCATGTTTTTTAATCATTTTTTCATATTTTCCTGTACAATTATCCTACTTTTCAATTATTTCTACGTAACTATCTACATAACTAATCTATCTATTTTAACTTTATTCTCTTTACTACTCATCATTACTCCTATCATATCACATCATTTGACAACTTTTTCTCTCCAAAATTTTTCATCAAAAGTTCTATTTATTACCAAACACACCCTAAGTCATGAGAAAGCGTAATCATCTTTTGCTTTGCTTATTGTTTGGAACGCAAATTCCGACAATGTTGATGTTGTTTATGTGCGATAGTATGTAATATTAGGGAGTAGGCTATAATGACTAATATATTAGCATGCTAATGAATAGTCCACCATTCAATAGATACAACGTAGCATGTGAACAGTATTAACGCCAGTATAATTTATATTAAATTATTTATTATTTATGTGTTGCATGTGAACAGTATTAACACCACTATAATTTATATTAAATTATTTATGATTTATGATTCTTAGACATTTTGTACATCCATAAAAAGGCTCAAAGTCGCAACAGGGAGCTGTGCGCTTAAGTACTTTTGATAAACTACGAAATTGAGGTAAAGTGGTGTGGAAAATGTCTCATCCTCTTCTTTCCTACAAATTATTTATCCAATCATACAGATTTCAAAATATCTTATTTTTCATTTTTTAATTCATCCCACAATCCCAACACAATATATATGAGGGATAATCATATGCGTACAGGCTAAGAGCCCGGAAACTTCTTCCACTCCACGTTAGCCATTCGATGGTGTGGCATGAATGCAAGCTATCAGATTCAAAGTCTCGACATTTCCCCCTGTAGTCCCTGCGCAGGGAGTTTTTTTTATAAAAAAGAAATAATGTGCCCTTTCCCATTATCGCACACTGGCTGGCTTTCTGTCTCATTAGCTCCTTTCTCCTTGCCAAATTCTCTCTTCTCTCTCATGGCAAGCTCTTTTCGAACTCTCTTTCTCACCTCTCTCACCTCTCTTGTCTCGTTCCGTAGCATGATTAAATGGAGAAGCTATGAACTTCTTAGAGAATGTTGAAATCTAGGCGTACCTTAGGTAGACAACCACGAAGCAAGCAAAGTGCCCAAGAGCAAAAACCATCAAGGGAAAAATCCAAACCAAGTTGGGCTATATTTGGACGAGAATAAGCAGATTATAGGTCAATTCCGCGATGCCAAGCTTTCGTGGTTTGCTTGCTCCACGAGTTCTGGGAATTAAGCAATCTTTGTGCAATGCCGAACAACTAAAATGCAAAAATACTACAAAGTCTCTTTCCACCAGTGTCATCAAGCAGGGGAAGCAAATTAAATGCCAAGGCAAAGCAAGAGTCAGGATTGGGGCCAGCTTCCATAGCAGCCCTTGATTTTGCCCAGCAGATGGGATTGGGCCTGGCTTCCATGGTAGCCCTTATTTTTGCCAAGCATATGGGAGGCCAACTTAGTATGGGGATGTTGTCAAATAAGATTGCTAGATTTTAGGGATTGTGACCTTTTGCGTTGAATTTCCTAATTAACTCAAAATTGGCCTTTTTTGTTGACTGACCAGATATTTGATGCTGTGAATTTGCTAGCAAGATGGCCTTAGGGTCGGCTTCATGAATTCACTTGTTTTTTTATATTGTCTGTCAAAGAAGCTGTTGTGGAGGTTTTTTTAATTTCTTCCAACTTCGCCAAATAATTGGTTTCATTTATTGAGTTTGGGATTGAAGAAAATAACCCTTGCAGTAGAGAAGTTATATTTGCATTTATAACTGATGGATTGTTTCTAGTGCGGGTCCTGTTTTAGTTGCAATCACATTGGAGGACTGATAAACTGGCAGCTATGCTATAGCTGCATTAAAAGTTTAACAAGATGATGGTTGTGCTATAGCTGCTTTGAAGGTTTGCGAAGACGGTAGCTATTGAGGTGCCGAGAAGTAAGTGGATGAGACTTTGCAATTCTTGGCGATGAACAAGCTCTGGCATGTTTTTGTGACATGCCAATTTCGTGGCATTAGTTAGGTTCAGTCAAATGTTTATGAAATATAATTTGGCTTTTAGATTTCATTGTAACTTGGTTTTCATACTTTAATACAATTTAACTTTCAGGCTTTTAGCATAGACAAAGTGTGGATTGAGCATTTATAGGTTTTCAATATATAGAAAGTGTGAATCCTCTTCAAGATGGGACGAGATTGAGCCATCTAAATCCTAACAAATTTTAAACACAACAGTTTTTTCTCTCTCCCACACTCATAGCCCCAAAAGCGATGGAATTTTAGTCTACCATCATCATTCTTCTCTGCCCCCCTAAACCTAACTATCCTCAGAGGAAAAATTATTTACCTAACAACCCACAACTGCCTACCTCCACTAACTTAAGGTGACTCTCATTGTCTCAAAGCTCTCGATGCAAACAGCGGTTGCGCCACCAGGGCAACCACCAGCACTAGCACATCATGTTGTTGAAATCTAGTTTCGGTGAGGATCAATAAAGTAGTCCTCAGAGCGGCAGGCTAGCACTTACAATATCTTGAACTCCAAAACATCTCCTCCTAAGGACTAGGATTCAATCATTATTTTGAGAAAATGACTCAACTCTGCATAGGAGAGAAGGGCCTACAATAACTTTATGCAAATGGAATTCCAACTCAAGCAACCAAAAGATCGACATCCTTCATTTCTTAGGTTCGCGGCTTTTCCATTCAATAATGCTATGGAACAAGATGAGAGGTAAGAGAGATGAGAGTGAGAGTAAGAGTTCAAAAAGAGCTCGCTACGAAAGAGATGAGAGAGCTTGGCAAGCAGAGAGGAGCTAATGATAAAGCCAGCCAGCGTGCGATAATGGGAAATAGCACATTATTTTTTTTTTATAAAAAACTCCCTGCGCAGGGACCGCATATAGGAAATGTCAAGACTTTGAATCTGACGGCTTGGATTCGTGCCGAACCATCGGACAGCTGACGCGGAGCAGACGAAGTTTCCGGGCTCTTTGCCCGGACGCATATGATCATCCCTCTCTCTATATATATATATATTTCAAACATCCTTGAGGCCCTAAACTAGCTGGGCAAGAGAGGGGTCGAGACTCCAGTGGGAACCCCGCGGGACAATTGCGGCAGGTTGAGGCTCGTTAGTTGCGCGCGAACAGCAGACAACTGGACGAATGGGATGCGATCTTATGGGGCCTATGGAAAGATCTGCGGTTATCTCCCTGGGGGCTTCTTGCTATCATAAAGGAATTCTATTAAAACTCATGGTTTTCCCTTCTTGTTGCTATTATAAACCAGAGATCCGTCTTGAGGATGATTCACCTTCCTGAAATGCTCGCTGGGACTTCGTTTTTGACGCCGGCCTACGTCTACGTCGGTCAAAGACTCATATCCCATTCAATTTCAACAAATGCTCTGTATGACCCTGCAATGACGACAAGAGGCCCCCAGAGAAAGTAGCATCCTCCAGACATCAGCCAGTTTTTCTAACAAACCTGGCGAACCAAAATTGAAGGTATAAGTGACCAACTGAGTCGTGCTCAGTTAGTGGCCACAGCGGTAATAGGGCATTTGCGGAGCTGTGGTCAGGGGTTCGAATCCCACGTTGGGATTTCGGCCCGAAAATGTTGTGGGAGCTGTGGTCTCCCTTTGGCTTGGTGGAAGCTATGTCTTCCTAATTCTTTAGTGGAGCTGTGTCTCCAAATTTATTTGGGGGAGTTATGTATCTCCGTATTTGTAAGAATGTCTTAGAATTTCAATGTAATATGTGTTGAGATGTATGTAAATATAATCATCAAAAAACTACTTTTTAAGGGAAGTCTTGGATATAAATAGGAGTGTAAAGTAGATGCAAGACACAATTTTCCTTTAAAATGAAAGATTCTAAGAAGAATCTAAGGGTGATCTTAAGAGGAGTTGCTAGAGAAATTCTAGACTTGAAGACTTCATGGGATGTTATTATATATGTAGAC
This sequence comes from Annona squamosa, assembly GCA_035584095.1. Lineage (NCBI taxonomy): Eukaryota > Viridiplantae > Streptophyta > Magnoliopsida > Magnoliales > Annonaceae > Annona > Annona squamosa. Next base: position 12,916,753 of record JAXCLR010000073.1, on the reverse strand, counting down.
GTGTTGAACTGGTTTAATTTTTATTTTAGTATTTTTCTCTTATGTTAACTTGATGTTGATTATGATCAAAGCAAGATGAGTGACTAAGTTGTTAATTACTTCAACTAGCCACCAGGACTAAGATTCAATCTAGGAGACAGTTGCCATACTGTATTACTGTAGTTTATTAATGAAGTTGAGTATTAGAATCTAATCCTTGTGTGATTAGAGAGCGAAGTAGGTTTGAGGTGACCAAACCATTATAATTGCAGTGTCTTGTAGTTTGAATGTTTTACTCTGGTTGTCTATGTGATTAATTCACCATTCTTGATGTAAGTCTTTTACATAGCTATTACATGAGGCCAACTTATGTAAATATATCTAATTTACAATTGAATATATATATTTTTAGCAAATCTAACCCTTACATGTATTTGATTTAGGTGAAAGTTGGTCTCTTAGCTAAACAAATGATATTAAATACAACGAATGAATTAAATCCCCTATTAAGCATAAAGATATTAAAAATGGAGCGATTTATGTTGATACCGTTTTATTATTACCACTATATTAAAATATTTTTACAACTTGTCATACAACTATTTTCTTGATTCTGTATTTTCTTAAGTTGTGATCATTACATATAATTATCTTCTTTTTTGAAATTTATACACAACTTGATAATAATAATAATAATAATAATTTTCTTCGTGTCACGAGTGAGTTATGATTCAATGAAAATGTGTGCATTGAACACGGTTGCATGAATCAAATGTTTTAAAAAAATTTGACTTACATATGTGGGTCCTATTTTCATATATGCAAATTTGTTCTTAAAACTTTTGAAATATATTTTTTGAATTTCGAAAATAAAATGCTTTTTGATGTGCCGATACATTAAAAAGAGCATCTTTTTGGACTTTGAAAATTCAAAAAGATTTCAGAGGTTCAAAAAAAAAAATTCACATGGGAAAATTACATGCTTGGACCAATCATATATGCGTACTTTACTTTTTCTTAAAGAATAAAGAAATAGTACATGCAAGCATGTGCATTGAACATAAAGCACACATATGCATTGAATCAACTATGGCATATGTTATGGTCCTCTCTCCGTAGTCCCGACAGGCGATTCCATTGCGCTTGGGACTGAGTAGAGGTGATCGAAAAGGTGTCGGCGATCAGGGCTGGTCTTCGGAGGGCGTCGTCGATCAGAGTGGTATTGTGAGCGCCGTTTGGGCAGAAGAACAGATGTCCGACCAGACCCAAGCAGCTTCGAGCAGAGGGCAGCATCCGAATCTCGGGGATCTTTTGGGAGTGGAAATGTAGACTCTGGCGATTTTCGGCGACGCCATTAAGAAACTACAGCCTTGCGATGGTGGGTCCATTCTTTGCTCCCTTTGGTCGCAGAAAACGTACAATAGGGAATTGTTCAAGACCATGCTGCGAAGGCTGTGGCATACGAAAGGTACGTGTTTGTTTACGGAAATTGGGGAGAATCTCTTCCAAGTCTCCCTCTCAAAGATGGAAGATAAAGAACGTATTCTTGTGGGGCGACCATGGCTCTATGAACGGAATCTGGTGCTTGTCTCTGAGTTACAGGAGGAAACAGATATTGCTCAATTGGTGCTCGTTAAAACGCCTCTATGGGTGCACATGAGTGGGATCCCACATATAGTAGACAAGGACTACTTGGGGCGGAGCATAGGGAATTCGTTTGAGCAGGTGATTGAAATTGTCGCCACAGGGAGTGACCTGAAGCTGAATGTTGTGATTGATTGTCGTGAGCCGTTAAGGAGAGGATTGTTCATTAAGATAGGTGGCCAGCAGAGAAGATGGGTATCTTTTCAATACGATAAGCTCCCAATATTCTGCTATATGTGTGGCAGATTGGGCCACGCTCATCGTGAATGTGACTGGAGCTTCGGCTCACCCAAACCTGATTCGGAGGCAGCCATGCCGTATGGATGCTGGCTCAGGACGAGGGTGAAACATGTGGTGTTCCATGATGGGTCCATGAGGAGTAGCAGGGTGGTGCCAGTGAAATACCTAGGGCTATCTTCTAGCAGCGATCGGCGGCAGTTAGGCCATTCTCCAAGCAGCGGCAGCAGGGAGGTGCGGTCTGGTAGCAGACGGGCAATCGGCTCAAGGAGTGGGGGAGAAGTTAATGAGGCGGGGCAGGTTAAGGACCGGAGTGGGGAGGAAACGGATGAGGGAATGGCGAGGTTAGCCTGTTACAGATGGAGTGTCCGGCGGGGAAGGATGTGCCTCCTTCTTGGGAACTAACGGATGGGGGCCCCTCTTCACAATCTGGGCAGCATGTTGTGTTGCCACAAGCAGGTGGACATTATTCTGCATGCCCCAAGGAGAGCCCTATGGCTGGTGGCTTGCTAAGGGATGGGAGCCTTGAGCTGCCTAACCGTGGGCAGATTGTGACGATGAAGCAATTGACAGCAGCTGTCTTCACGGGGAAGGATGGGCAAAAGGCAGAATATCCACTTGGGTGTCTCCCAACGCAGATGGAAGGCGGGAACATGCTGAAGGCTATGCATGCTGTTTGGCCTAGGCAGGAGGGATGCGGGAGTGATTACGAATTGGTCTTGCAGGAGGTGTTTGTGGAGGTGGTGGAGGAGGAGATGGCGGGCTGCGCGGAAGGGGCTGCCACCATGACAAGGGGTGAAGCTCGACGGGATAGTTCTTTCACGGGAGTTGGCGGCCATTGTGATGGCGGAATGGAGGCATTGCACTTGGGTAGAGGGGAAACCTTCTATGCTAACAAAGGTAAATGGAAGCGGAGGGCGAGAAAAGGACGGGAACCGGATGGGCCTTCCCCGGTGTTGGCTCAAGTGAAGGGTGGGGGAAAAAGGGGTCGAAGTGGCAAGGGGAAAGAGCGGTTTGAGGCTCCCAAAAGGACAAAGGGTCATAGGGAGGTGAAAAGAATGAGGCGGTGGCGGGGGAGGGCTCCCCGGCCCGCCTCCGCTAGAATGGCTATCATAGCCCGGAATTGTCGTGGGCTTGGGAACCCACGTGCGACCCGTAGTCTTCTTGACCTCGTCAGGAATCAAGGTCCCTGTTTGCTCTTTCTTTCTGAGACGAAGTGCATCTCTAAAGAGATGGACAATGTTAGAAGACATCTCCATTTTGATTCTTGTTTCGCAGTGGACTCGGATGGGAGAAGAGGGGGGCTGGCTCTCATGTGGTTTAATACTAAACCGGCAGCTATCAAGAGCTACTCCTCTAACCATATTGATGCGAGTTTTTTGGGATGGAGGTTCATGGGCTTCTATGGTCATCCAGAAACACACAACAGGCGTCACAGCTAGGAGACTCTAAACTTACTGAGTTCTGATAATGCGGAACCATGGCTTGTTATGGGAAATTTCAACGAGGTGATGGACCATAGCGAATATGCAAGTTGTAGAAACCGCCCGCAGGTCCAGATGGATCTCTTTTGTGAAGTGGCCGATAGATGTAACCTACATGATCTTGGCTTCAGTGGGCCGATGATGACGTGGACAAACAACAGAACGGGAAGGCAAAGGGTGGAGGCGAGATTGGATAGGGGATTGGCGTCTCCTTCATGGATGAATTTTTTCCACAAGCTAAAATCCTCCACCTAGCAGCTTCTACATCGGATCACAGTCCCATTCTGATGACATTCAGCTCTACTGGGCAGACGAGGAAACCGCCCCGAGAGTTTCGATACGAGCTTTTCTGGGCGTGTGATCCAGAGGCCTCCAGATCATTAACAGTTCATGGTCCTCACAGCCTCCGGGAGCTGATCGGACATCTAATGCACTTGGGCGGAAACTGAGTCACTGCAGTTCCGAGCTAGATAAGTGGAACCAAAGGAGGAG
>JAXCLR010000073.1:12890394-12901637 GCA_035584095.1 Annona squamosa | reverse complement strand
CATAAATGTGTGATTGATCTTGGGAAATTGCATTAAATACACGGCCCGGGATCACTTTTCTGGACCGGTATGTTACACAATCAAATCGAAACTTTTTTTTTTTAAACACAAAAGACATGAATTATGGTTAACCAATTTTTTTCTTAATGATTACTATATGGAATATACTATAAATTATTTGCAATTAAGTTTTTTTTAACAATTAAGGGTACATTTGTTTACCTCAAGAATTTTTTGAATAAAAACTTTTCATTATCTATAACTATTATATTTTTTATTTTTTACATTTTTCTATAACATTATCTTATTTTTTGGTTATTTTTATATAATTACTCATATAACTAATCTATTTATTTTAATCTTATTCTCTTTACTTCTTATTGTTACTTTAATCATACCATAACATTTTTCTTTTGCAAAAAAAAATTTCTTTACCAAAAATCAATATTTTTGTAGTGCATGCACATAACTGACTTGTGTGAAATTTGGTTTCTAATATGGTGTCCATGCCTACGAAAGATCCTCTATTTTTATCTTGAAAATTCATAAAAGTTAAAAAAAAATATAAATTTCTATATATAATTTACTTTTTTATGGTACTATTGTAATTCACTTAAGCTCATGTTTCTATGCAAAACATCAAAAAAAGAAAAAAAAAAAAAGGTAATTTAAGCTTTCACGTTTGCATTAAACCACCACCCAAGTACGAAACAATACTGAAACATACTTGACTTCAAATGGATTTTCAGTTGGGTTTTCTTAGTTTGTACTGAATCATTTTGGCTCATGTACTGAATCATTTCCCATTTTCGTTGGTATGCATGAACTCTTTCTGATCAGGTGTTAGTTATGCGTCCCGGTCCATCCACTGAAGACCTTGAGTTTTTCCATCGGGGGAATTTCTCATTATTTTTAATTACTATTGTTGCAATTAATACTTTATATTTGCCATTCACGTGGGCTCCATATGTACCGGTGATTTAGATCAATCAACATGGCGCTTCCTTCAAAAGCCGAATATTTGCCAGAATGATATACGTCGCCAACAGCATTCGTTTGGCATAACATTCACCCTCCCCTTTTGTTATTACAACCACAGGCAGGCGTCCACTGAAATCCCAAAATTATATAATTTTACGTGGGGTTTTAGAAGATATTTTAAAATAATTTTTATTTTGGCATAAGTATTCCCTCTCGAATAATAATATATTTCCTTTATGTTAAATTGTCCTGCTCTCCAGAGTTCTTGGATCCTCCCCTGCTGATGCAGGGTACTCGAAAATTTCTTAAAGCACTTTCCTAATGGAAAACAGCCCCACCCACATCCCACCCATCCAAACAACCATTAGAATATTCCGCGATAGATGGAAGTGCTCAAAGGGCTTGGAATGTCAGAATCTGAGATGATCATTTAAGCAGTCACCCCTGCAAAATCATGTCGCTTCCAATGAAATATCTACACAGTCTGTAACTCTGTTGATGGACAGCACTTGTAAAGGCTCGCGTGTACGAACTGAGTCTCAATATATCCTGCAACCATGTTAGTTTTTTTATTTATTTCGTAAACCTTGTTAATTAGTTGACCATGTATGACTGTCCATTCATGACACAAACTAAAACACCTAAGCATTTTGAGTAGATCTCTCAAGCAACTCAGATGTTGGTAAAGCAAAAATCTAAATAATACTCGACATTAATGAATAGGGTAAAGTTTTCGTCGAATTTTATTTTGATCATGAACATTTTGATTAAACCAAACCGATTCCAACATGAAGGATCAAAGCTGGGAGAGCCGGCATTCTAGGATCATGACAGACTATTCGTGCATGATGGTAGAGAATTAGGCCGAGGAACTGATTTAGAACGGTCGACATTAACGATTTTATTGTCCATATGTCATGTGGTCCCAAAATGAACTGCTGCAAGTTCCTGAAGAAGGAAAAAGTGGATAAGGGTTGCTGTCTACTCGGCAATCCAGCGAACTAATTTTTTTTTACCTAGCAGCGCGTAACTCTGAGCAGATGACACACACAAGCTGGGGTGTCAACCGATTGGGTTTGAATCTAATATCAATCTCAATTCATTTAAAACATTCTAACTTTAATTCATTTATTAACTCATTTAAAAAATCTTAACTTTAACTCATTCACAACTCATTTAATAAATAGATTTGTAGGTTGTTAATATATTATACAACAAATGACATGAAAGTCTAAATTTTAGCCGACGATGATCTCTCTGGGAAAGACGAAAAGATGTTTTCAATGTAGAGGAAATAAAAACAAAACAATAATGGAAAACTTAAATTAGAACAACAATTGAAAAATGAAAAATAGGTAGCAGTGAAAAATAATTATAAAGTTCATTCATATATATATAATTTTAATGAGTTAAACAAGTTAAATGAAGTTAAATGGATTACTAAACGGATTGACAGGTTATAAAATCTCAATTTTAATAAATTTATTTAATTAAATAATTAAATAAGTTGATAAATCATAACCTATTTATTCAAAAATTTTAACTCCAACTCATTTATAAATGTGTTGGACAAGCGAAATGACTAGTTGACTATGATCATTAAGACTCCTGCACTTAAAGATGCTAGCACCACAACTTCGGGCCAAATTCCATGGTATGATTACCGAACTGGATTCTCGACAAATTAGAAATCGAAATTTAGATGGTCAGGAAGTCGCTTTCTGCACTTTTTGCAGACATGAATTGGGTGCAGTGGTTAATTAGGACTGCTTGATACGAGTGATAGCCTCCTCCTCAATGCCTTCCTACCTGGACCCATAAAGTGCGTGCTAGCAGTAAGTTCAGGCGAGGATTGTTACTGGATTGTGTTGGAGGGGCCGCAAGCATTATTGATGAGAAGTTGCTGGGGGGATGTTAGGCATCGTAACAGAACTTGTCTATTGCCAAGAGATTCGCCCAATCTGTCGTTACTTAGTCTGCCATGTGCCTCCTTGTTTTTGATTTGCAGGGTGTTTGCGTCATGTCCAAGAGAAAATTAGACCACCTTCCCGAACATAAAATAAGCAGCTGATGCGGAGAAAAGAATTTCTAAGGGAGAGAAGAGAACCCTGCACGGACAGGTGGCCCCGAAGGTGGGCGTTTATACTGTTGTTGGTGGGGATTCCCATGCTCGCTCATTCGCTATCTTCCATCAAATTCACCCAATCACCCGATCCAAGAGAGGAAAAAAATATGGCTCCTGATCCAATATGTACGCGGTACGCCTGGCTCCCCGCATCCCCGTTCCCACACATCACACGAAAAAGGCCCTCGCTCTCCGCATCCACGCATCATGCGAAAAAGGCCCCCACATGCATTTTCAAATTCAGAATTGGGACTACTCTCCCTCTCCCTCCCCCCCTCTCTCTCCCCCCTACACAACCAACACACACCAAAAGTGAAAACCAAGTTCTCAATTCAGCAATCAAGCAGCGACAAGTGTTGATCCAGTCCGTTGATTTTTTACATTCCGCTATAGAGTGGAAACCAAGTTCTCAATTCAGCAATCAGGCAAGGACATGTGTTGATCCAGTCCGTTGATTTTTTACATTCCGGTATAGATGGACAGACCATATTGCGTTTTGCGGAGCTATTTGAAATCGGGTTCATCTCAGTTCTCGTCTTTAACCTCACACTATGGCATCAGCCATTTTCCAAATCTCGATAGCGTTGGTTCTCCCAATAGATTGCTTCTTGCTAGTTTCTTGCTGGTATGTGATGATTGGACCACGAAGATACATTCATTCCGATATATTGGCATGGTTCTTCTATGGTTGCTTGAAGCACAACCAACCTTCTCTAAGTCAAAGGATATCATATTTTCATATTTATTTCAGTAAATCATTTTTATTATATTGCACTAGTTTGTTTTGTATGCCATCTCGTTCATGATCCGACGGCACATGCACCCGCGCACAGAGCTCGAGAATAGAAAGCTGGCTCCGTGCGGATGGTCGGGCGCAAATGAGCAATAAACGTAACAAATCGTGGATTTTATTGATCCTCTGAGGCATCATGGCAAACTTTTCATCACGGATGTCTTTTGGGTATGATTCGATTTACAAAAACGATGCAACTTTGAACTGCCTTGATTCATTGATGCATATATTTTTACCCATCTTTTACGATCATGATTTACCAAACCGCTTACGTCATTTTGATTTAGGTAGTGTTTAGTAACGCGGTTATATGTTGGGATATCTGGAAAATGTGTAAGGGGAGGAATATTTTGAAAAATCCGTACATTATACGATATAATTTGGGGAAAATAAAAATAAATAAGATAACTGTGAGAAAAATAATTAAAACAAAAGATAAAATTAGAAAAAGTAAAGTTATCGGATAGTTAAGATATTATGATTATTACGACATGTTTTGTTAGATAAACCTTTCAATATGAAATCTTTCATTTTTCATAATTATTCTATTTTAATTATTTTTTTATATTTTTCTAAATAACTACTCTAATTTTAAATCATTTCCACATGACTATCAGCATAATTAACTTATTTATTTTATGTTTACTTGTCGTCATTATTTCTATCATTTCACATTATTTTCTCACATTTTAAAAATTTTTCATTTAAAAACGTTATCACTTTTCAAATACACCCTAAGTCATTTATGAGATAATATATAGGGAATAGAAGAAAATTGTGAGAAACTATGTCAACTCATTACCAAATGTATAACCACGTTTTGGTAATCATTTTCCGTGGTTTCCTATATTTTTCTTTTTTTTATGACATATTCTCTCATAATTGATTTAGGGGATGTTTAGTAATTTGAAAGTCGTGGGATTTGGTGGCAAGTAAAAATAAAATATTTTAAAAATTGTGTGATTAAAATAAAATCATAGAAATAAGGATAAAACAAACAGGATAATCGGAGTGTAATAGGAAGGAAAGATTGAAATGTAAGGGGTAAAAAGGTAAAATATTATTATTAATTAAAGAATTAACGAGCTTAGGAATGCGTATTCCTATGAATTCCCATCCCACTAATCCCACACCAAATACCAAACGTCACCGTGATATATTAATTATCTAACAAACCTACTTTTTCTAACTATACACTTATACTTTAATCATTTTTCTCACAACTACTGTGTGTTATTCCAATTTTACCCTCATAATATCAATCATTTATGTACTTTTTAAAATATTCTCATTCTAACTTTCAACACTTTCTCACTGTCATATCATGCAAACTGGCTACAAAACGCCGCCTTGGTTGAAAAAATGAAAATAATGTAGAGATCAACAACGTGAATGCAACAGATACGCGTCAGCATTGAAATACATAAAGAAGGTCAAAATAGATCAATTAAAATAATAAATACAAATATCAATAAAAAAAAAGGATAAGAAAAAAGTTACAGCAGTTAAGTAAAATAGATGTTAAATTTATTAGGGTTGCTTGCATTTATCTCCACTTCTCTTTATCATGATTTTGTAATTTTTAGCCATAACTATTAATCTTGTAAAAGCGCTTTTGTTTTTGAACTTTATTTGCAAAAGCAGCCTTTACGACAGTAGATGAATAAATACAATGAATTCAAGAAATTTCATAGTCATATATGTCAATGATGATGAGGAAGCATAGATGTAAGCATGCTTTCCACCATTGGAGAATCCTGTGTAGTGTGTACACATTCATGCATTCCCCACTAGCCATTACTAGTGGATAGAGCACTCCCCAATAACAAGTGGGAAATATAGTGTAAGAGAAGGTTCCCCAATCCACATTGTGACCTCTGACCATGAACCCGTAAAAATGTAAAACCCTTGAATGACATCAAATACTTTCTAAAACCTTTTTGAATTTTTTTTTTGACCTCTTATTTCTAGCTTGCACTGTATCCTTTGAGTTCATTGTTATTGTTTTTTGATAATTAGCTCAGTCAACTGTTCAGCACCCTCAGTAACGGTTGCCGTTGAGTCAACAGATTCAATTCATGGAGTAATTGTTCCTCCCTGATACGTAGTTCAAGACTTTTCTAAATCAATATTCTCCCTTCCTTTCAGCGTTGCCAGAAATATTCATTTATTATTTTGATCGGAGAATGCGTTTCTTTCAAACTTAAGATGGAGTCCCCCTTGGCAGTGATCATAGACATAGTATGCCGACTGGAGTGCTGAGATCACATGGTGTAGCTAATTTCAATTGTTCATTGCTTTTTGCTGAAGTATATCCTATAATTAATATTGCCCCGGCCAAGCATAAGCCGATTAGTAAAAGTCCTAGCTTTTGAGCTTTTTCCCTGCTGATATATATTATTATTTTTACATACCAGGCTTCAGCAGAACATGAGGAGGGGACTGCAGACCCATTTAGTCCAAACAAAATTCTGGATAAAATGTGGGGGATCCTTTCCCAGAACTACACAAAAAAGAATTCATATTTTGTACAAGACTATCTCTAAAACACAGAAGAGTAAATTCTAACCGCATACGGCCTTCCCTATTTAGACCCACTGTCAGGAATGAGACTCGATTTGGGTTCGACCTGAACCCGATTTGAAGTGGCATTGAAATTTGTTGTTGCTTTACCTGAACCCAAATTATTGAGTTCAACCCAAACTTTTTTTTTGATTCATATATATGTTACAAGGATCTCAACAGATATTACAACATAGTCATGAGATATTCTTACAAATTTCCTAACAACATTCTGATAACCATCTTACTAATCAACTCAGAATTTTCCCTAAACACTTTTTTTTTTTCCTCCAACCGGTGGACACAGGTGAACACACCCACAACCAGGGCAGAAATAACGCTACCCAAAGTGCCACCACACGCATTCGAACAGCAAACGCCCACGAAACGGGGCAGTCTTCTGACCACTGAGGCAATGCTTCAGTGGCAGTTCAACCCAAACTTAAATTTGAAAGTTTGAAATAGATTCGATCACGGGTTGATGTAAACCGGAACCCGATTTATATATATCAATTATATTTGTAAATTACTCATCTAATTTCCATTTAATATATAATATATAATATCATACCTTCTAAACATCTACGTATCATAGTTTATAATGAAAATAAATAGCTTTTAAAAGTTCATACTTGCTCATGTAATATTATTTTATATTAATTTTTAATAAAAGCAAATACCTTAAATTTGTTCACCTATCTTAAATTTTCTTAAAAATAAATTATTTTATTATATCATTAATGGAATTAAAAACTTATTGGTACACTCTTTATATTAGTATATTGTTGAATTATGTGGAATTAAAAGATACATAATCTCTTAGTTAATCTTACAATATTATAATATTTAGTTGTTATTTAGTCATGCTTCTTAAGTAAAATACACAATACTTGAATTAAAAAATTAAAAAATTAGACATCTTTATTCTCTAAAATAGGGTAGAAATCTACTCGATGCAGAGACAAAATCTAAATGAGATTTTCTTCTTTTAATTCTTAAGTACTTTTTTTGCTTTAAAATAAAAAAAATGTTACCTTAAAATTTTCTTTAGTGATAATTTTGAAGTTAAATAAACATAAGATGAATAATAAATGTATATTGTTGAGATAATATTAACCCAAACACAAATTTCGTGAATAGAGTTAGGATTTAAGTTTATAAATAGGGTTGAAGCTGAAATGAATTTAAATTTTATAGTTATACGTTACCCATTTTGCTAGAGAATAAACATAACAGTTCTTCATTTTGAGTACATGAGAACAAGAGTAAAACGACTTGTTTAAAATGATTTCTCTTATGCCTCAACTGGAACAAAACATAAGTGATATAGTAAAAGAAATAAAAGAAAATTGCCTAGAAAATTAAGACTATATTTTGATGCAACGCATGTTTGCTTAAGTGCCTCTTAGTAAAAATTCTAGGAGCTTAATAGAACAGGAAAATGGAATGAAAATATTTTATATAAACGAAAATGAAAAATTATATTAGATCGAAAAAACCTACTTTGAGAATAAAAATTTCAACATATATACATTCCATTCAACCCCATGGGATCCTTTGGAATACGCCCTAGCTAAGGCAAATCTACATACACTTCAGCGAGAGAAATTGCCCACACTAAAATTTCAAAATTATATAAAAGTTCTGTAGTAATTAAAAAATATTACAAAACTATTTATTCTAGCATGATTGTCTTTCCTCAAATGATAATATAATCTTTTTATGTAAAATTGCTCTCGTTGGTTAGAGGTCCAGGATCCACCACTGCCATTAAGATTTGACATTCTGCAAATGGATGAAAATGAAATAGAACTTACTCTTCCTTTTTTATGATTTAACGTCTTAATTACTGATTATTTTATTTTTTATTTTTCGTTTATATCCTAGTCTTTTTTTTTAATTTTTTCCTGTGCAACTATGGGTGTGTTTGTTTAGGGCAAAAAAATGTCAACTAAAACTTTTCAATTTAAAACTTTTCACTCTCCATAATTACTCTATTTTTTAATTATTTTTTCACATTTTTCTATACAAACTACTCTACTTTTCAATCATTTCTACACAACTACCCATACAACTAACCTATCTATTTTAACTTTATTCTCTTTATTCTCATCATTACTCTCATTATATCACATCACTTTCTATTGAGTTGACAACTTCTACTCCAAAAACTTTTCATCAAAAGTTTTAACTCCAACCAAACATACCCTATCTATCTACTTTAATTTTTGCCCCAATAAAATTTCGTCGATCTCTGACTTTTTAAATTTTTTTTTATTTCATTACCACCGTCATAGAAATGCCAAACACTTCTCCTTAGGACTGGCGCTGTCGCCTGATATAGTTTGAGTTCTTCAACATGATGATCGACTTCTCATCAATGTTCATGGGCGTCCATCAAATTGCACTCGGCATCCTAACAATTTTCTTTTTGAAATTCCACCCCTCGAGTTTGATCATTTTTCACAAATATTTCCAATGTTCGGGGCCATTAAGCAATGACTATTAAGTCAATAAACTGCATTAAAATTATATAAGTTGTTGAAAACAGTCCGGAAAATTTATAATCCAAAGATCTTATCTTTGTTGTAAGAAATTTAACTATTTATTATATATTTTCATTTTTATTTTTGACTATTTATTTGAAAATTTTATAATCGTATCAATTATTATTAAAGTTATGATTTTTTCTTTTATTCTCATCAACTTACATTAAATTTACCTCCGTCTATTACTGACGCCTTGACTCAAAAAGTAAAATGTCAGAAAGAATTCACTGTCGTGTTCACAGATTTTTTTTAAACACTTTAATCTCTTACCACTTCTCTCATAGCCAGAATCATATTACGGGCTTTGGAATGAAGAAGACTGATTTCTAACTTAGAACAACAGAGAAACCCTTACAAAATGAAAGCCCAAAAGTCAGCGGGATCCTGAAACGGGACCATGACCTGAGTAGATGATAAAATTCGAATGACTATGGGTTGGAATCTAATTTCTCTTACACGACAGTTTCAGCCCGATACCATGGATTTTTTCACTTTTTTGATCAAAATTATAAGGTGGGTCTGGAAAATCTATAACAGCAAATCATCCTAGTACACTTCATATGTTACTAATTTGACACCGTGCCTACGCCCAGCATTAAATATTGGGGAATTCTGCATTTCTGCTTGGTTGCTTGTACCATGTTTAGGACCTTATAAGCTAGCTCAGGAACCATCTGAAATTACACACTAATGAAAACAGATGGAACAGTTAATGCGTTACCATCCAAATTAAAATCTTCAACAACCATCTATTGATGAAAATCGAGGAATACTCTTTCAGTTTTCACCAAGAACAAAGCAACTCTTGTACAGAAAAAGCACCCCTTCAAAAATCTAGAAGCTGCTTCTGCACCAAGACTTGGACAGCTCACATATGGGTCTAATTCAAGAGGATTCGGGCATCATTTCCTAATATAGGATTCGGGCATCATTTCCTAATATAAGAACATAATTAGTGGTGCAACTCGGGTTCATGAAACTCGGATTTACCTCAACCCTAATTCTATATGTAAAACTTAATCCCTAACCCTATATGTAAAATCTAAACCCTAACCTTATTTTTGAAAATCGGGTTTAAATTGGATTTCGGGTTGGAATTTAGGTTGATAAATTTACATTTTATTTAAGAGTGATAGGTTTAAAATTTTATATAAATGTATAATAATATCAAATTATGTAAGTAAACATAACAACATGCAATCAAACCAAATATTTTTAAAAAATATAACAATATAAAGAAGATGAGTGATCCTGTTAACCAGGACTAAATAAATATCTCGCTTAGCTCACATCAAAAAACTCATTTACAACAATTTTTTTTCTCTTCATATATTTGTTTATCGAAGTGTATTTAACATAAACCAAAATTTACCATTTTTGAATATCTGTATATATTTTTTTGAGATTTTCGAACATCTATGTATATATGTATATATTTAAAATATTCTTATTTTTAAAATTCTAAAAAAATATATACACAAATCAAAAAATTATAAAACTTGTTTTATGCATTAAATACAATTAAATATACTTAAATACAATTAAATAAATAAGTACATGAAAAAAAATAAAAAATAGGCTAAGCGGGGCATTTGCTTAACCCGAGCTAATAGGATCATTCATCTATAAATAATATCTTTAGAAAAAAATTAACATAAAAAAAGATAAATGAAGAAGATTATAAAAATAAAAGATAAATATAAATGAAAATAATATATTTTATTTATAATATAATTACAATATGTGAAACATGCATTTAAATATTAATATAAATAGTATAAAATACAAAAAAATATAAAGAAATATTATTTAGATATTAAATATAAAATATATTTTGTAATAAATATAAAAATAAAATCGAGCTCAGATTCTTTGGTCACATTTATGAATCGGATTCACCGGGTTCAGGTTATAGAAAAGCAAATTTTAACACACTTAAAAATTGAGTTCGTCAGGCCGAGTTGGGCTCAACCCAACCCAAATTGCACCCTTGAACACAACTAAGTACATATCTAATTTAAAATCCAATGAAACCATAGACAGCAACCAACAACAAATCTTATAGCAATTATGGCACTAGACACAAGAAAACAATTCAAATAAGGTTTTGTTGGGAGTTCCTGTCATCTTTTTGCATCTGTTTTAGGGTGTGTTTGGTTAGAGGTAAAATTTTTGATGAAAAGTTTTTGGAGTAGAAGTTGTCAAATCAATAGAAAATGATGTGATATAATAG
>JAXCLR010000073.1:12877732-12888924 GCA_035584095.1 Annona squamosa | reverse complement strand
GTTAGTTGCATAAGCAATTATGTAAAAATAATTTAAAAATATAAAAGTTGTATAGAAATATGAAAAAATAACTAAAAAATAAAATAATTATAAAAAGTAAAAACTTTTAAATTAAAAAAATTTAACTCACGTATTTTTAACACCATCAAACACACCTCAGGGTAAAACCGCGTACCAGCTCACCAATTAGGACTTTCCGTTGCGTGGCAATGGGTTTGTGAACGAGTAAAATAATAATAATAATAATAATAATATCCTACGAAGGAGAAATTTCCCTAGCCAGGGATTTGTAAACGGCGCGGGACCAAAATCCGCACGCCTTTGCGGATGATCATCATCATCGTCGTCAATTCATCATCCGATCCGGGAACGACTTCCTTCGGATATAAGGGGAAAAAAAAAAAGAAGCTCCACAACAGTGTCACGCCCCTTCCCCCAACGATTTTGTCCTTTCCATTATTGGTCGGATGAATATAAACGAACGCCGGCCTACTCTCTCTCCCTCGCTCTGCGAATCTGAAGGAGATTGCTTATCTGCTTTCATCCGTGCTGTGTCTCCGACACTAATCTTCCTCTCGAATGTCGACTGTTCGACTGAAGCCTGTCTTCCTCGCGAGCCGCAGGGAAAAGCCTCGATTTTGCCACAAATCGAGCGGACCGAAGCGTCTGAATTACATCTGTAACAGTCGTTTCTGCGGTAATACAAGCAAGGAGGAGTCGCTAGCCGTTGACGCTGGGGATTTTCATAAATTCAAGCGGCAGGGTGTTCATCCCATTCGAGCTGGCTCGGCTGACACGGCATTTGCAGAAGCCGATATTGGGACCGATGGTTTATATACTGAGACATTCGAACTGCAACGGACTCAAAAGGTGAGGAATAGAATCACTCAAAATTCCCATTTCCCCGACTATTTTCTTTCTTGCCATTTACTTTTTCCCTTTTGTTCGTCTACCGTCTGATGTCATATAATTCATCCCTTTGCTAACTATTTAACATTAGAAATGACTGCCTCCACGGGCAAAGAGCACCTCGCGATTTGTCGAATCTAGAAAACTTTGTGGAAGTATTTGAAAAGTTTCTAACTCGGAAGCATAAACAGCCTGTTTCTTGTTTTTCGAGTGCATGCAATTCGTTGCTCTGGTGTTATGCTTTAAGTGACCAAATGAGTATCTGGAAATGGTATCAGTTGTTAGCACTGAATTTGAAGATGGTGAAAAGCATAGGCGCCGCGTAAGTTCAGAAATATATAATATTATACAAGCCCCGATAAGTGATTACTTGATTTACTGTCTATTTTGTGAATCTTAAAATTGTCTCTCTATTTTTAATTTTCTCAAACTTTCCTCTAATTCTTTCAAAAAATTTGAGTTACCTGGTTTAATTATATTTTCTCCTTGTTGGTTGCAGTAGCACTGGAAAGGACTAAATTGCCATGTTAAAAGCAATTCTTTGAACATGCTTTGAAAACTGAAGCACATAATCTCCCCATCCGGTATCTGTAGAGTTCAACTTGGGTACTTTGTGAGAATGAAAGCATGTTGGGAGAAATATGGCGATTTATTAAGGCATTTGGTCCTTTAAAAAGCAGTCTTCCTTATGCCCTAGATGAATTCCATTAGTTGAGTCATTAAGTGTACTAAGGAGAGATCACCTAGCCTTTGATGTTGTTCTGTTTTTCACTTTTTCTTTCTTTTTTCTTGCTCGTCATGTGCCCCTGACATTTCCATCCGTAACTCCACCTATCAAATGCCTTGGATATTTTAACTCGTGTCCAAAATGTGAGCTGAATTTTGAATGTGTGAACTGATCATGGATGCACGTTGAGGTCAGGGTTATTTTTCCTATCATGATTCTGATAGTTCTTGTTGTTATTCTTGATGCTATGATTATGCTTTAGCGTTATTATCTGAATTGGAAACTGTAGGTTGAAGGGAAGATTTCTGTGAGGTTAGATCCATGGGAAGGGGAAGAACATTGGCAGCTTACGATTGGGTGTAATCTTCCCGGGAAGTGGGTTTTACATTGGGGTGTAACTTATTTTGGTGAGAATGGCAGGTAAGATTTATTTCTACTTTGTTGCTTGATTATTTTTGTTGCCGCATACATATGTTGTTGATGGTTTAGCATCCAGTCAATTAACAGTGGTTGATATTGAACAATTTGATCCACTTGGCTACATTCAGTCTTATGTTATTTGATAAATAAATAATTGTTTCAAATATTCTTTTTTTTTTTAATTCATATTGTTTCAAATATTCTTGAACCACCTTGCAAATCCTTTCAAAATGGAGAGTAATTTTCTAAGATAATTGCAATTCGATCCACTTGGCTACATTCAATATTATGTAATTTGATAAATAAGTAATTGTTTTAAATAATTCTTCAACCACCTAACAAATCCTTTAAAAAGGGACACTAATTTTCTAGCCATACGTGGAAATGCATGTGTGTCTGAGTGCGTGGTGGGTCATGGGTGGGCGTGAAATTAAAAATATGATAATATTTAGAGGGAAGATAATGAGTTCATGTCATAAGATTTATGATGCATCAGGTTGCACATTGATTGGAAGCAAACTGAATTTTGATTTTCTCCACCATTTTGTTATTTCACTCAGTAAGTACTGTGACAATCATTTTGGCAGTATCCTAAGGCATCTTTTGATAGAATGAATTGGGAGCTTAAAGAAATATAAAAATTGCTGACAGCTACCAGGAAGCCATCATAGCCAGCATGGGCTGCACATAATACGTTGATATCTTGTCGTCGCACTGTTCATGAAGTGACCCAAAGACAAGGTTTGTTGAACAAGTAGGCTGGCCATGTTCTTTAAAAAGCTGGGCCGAAGAATGTCTCTATTACATTTATGATTATTGAAAATCATCCATTATATAAAGTAGGCTTTCGGACTTCTGCATCTTAGCTTTGATATTTGAATTGGAGCCTTGTACGTTGTAACCCATTAGCCTAGTGGGACATTGAACTTGCATTTTGTTTTAGTTAATTTCAGCTGTAGCAGTCATGTAATTTTTTACTTGTGTTATTAACTGCTAGTTGAACAATATCTTATGATGTTTACTTGGGAACTTCTCAGTGAATGGGACCAGCCTCCTCCTGCAATGCAGCCCCTAGGTTCCATTGCCATCAAGGTTGTTATTAGTCTCCATTTGTTCTTTTGTCAAGCTTTCATATGTTGCTTGCATAACCATCTATTTATTTCTTGTTTGTGATTCAGGACTATGCAATTGAGACCCCTCTGAAAAAAATTTGTTCTTCTGAAGGAAATCTATTTTATGAGTTGCAGATTACACTTAATTCTGGAAGTGAAATTGCTGCTGTACATTTTGTTTTAAAGGTTCTTATTTCCAACGTTGATAGTCCAGAATCTCTATACTGGTTCTTTTTGAGTAGGCAGGCTCTTGAGACATTTCATCAACCTGTTTGTCATATGAATCAAAATTTGTGCCATAGGAGGAGGATACTGGCTCATGGTATCAGAACAAGGGAAGAGACTTCAGAGTGCCTCTTATAGATCAACAGGAAGATGAGGGTATTGCTGGAGGGAAAAAAAGCTTCCACATATGGTCAGGTTGTATTGAGTTCATGCGGCAACTTGTAAATTCCAGTTTGCCCCTTCAATACTTTCACAACATTTATTGTCTCATGATTTGTATAAAATCATACTGGTCTACATGGCAGAGTAGCTTTTTAATGCTATCCTTACCTGCATGCAACTGAAGTTCTGTCTTTATGTGTACTGTCAAGCTGATCTTATCTTCTGGATTGAATTTGGTCTTTGGAGCATTTTGATTCCATTTGAGGTTCTTGCCAACAGCTATAAATTAGCTTGTTCCTTCATTTTCCCCTCTCATTTTGATGTTACTTTTCTTCTCTTTTGTATTTTTGTTTCCTGTTCTTCTTCAATTTTTTGTGTATCTGAATTTCCTGAGTCGGTGGATCACATTCTCTTCATTGTCCTAATCCTTCTTCTCCCTTGACCTTTTCATACACTTGTTTCTGTTGTTTCTTTCTCTGAGCTCTGGAATCTGTTTCCCCCCTTTCTTGACTATTCATTCTAAATTTGCTGCCTTTTCTAGCATTGAGAAGTTCAGTTTATTTTGATGATGTTTGAACCAGGTCTTCATCAGTTTCAAAAGACAGACATTTTACCATTAAAAAAAAAAAAACAGACATTTCAGGCCATTTTTCTGTCTCTGGTCTCCTAAATCTGATAGGATCTAGTTTGTATTTTTGGTTCCATGGGGTATGGTAAAGCACAAGCCTAGCATGATTGAGAAACTAAAATAACTGCGTAACTGTAAGAACAAAGAAGTAACCAAAAGTGCACCCATGCATATAGCAATGGAGTACAACGAGAAAAGTAAGGTATCTCAACCTGAGTTCCATTAATCATAAGTCAAATCACCACAATTTTGGTTCCTATGAGCTTGGCAAAAACTCATACACACTACTAAGTTTATTTGAGCTTACTAAGAATTCAATATGACATTGCTACAAGGATGATTCTCTTATTGGCAGACCTTCTAAAAACCAAAGAGAAATAAAATGCGCAAGTAAGAGTGCCTTACAGGCTAATTTACACGAGACTTGATCCTGTTAGCCTGCGAAATAAGCTATAATTTATTTTTTTTTATTGTTTTTTCCATAAACTTGTTAATCTAGGCATATTTAACTAAATCAAAATTTACCCTTTTTGGAGATGTATATATATTTTTTATATTTTTAAATACAAGGTTATTTTAGTAATTTTAACCACTGAAAATGGCTAAAATACCATTACATTCAAAAATCCAAAAAAATCGATACATATCTACAAAAACGATAAAATTTGGTTGATATATTAAATAAATCTTAATTAACAAGTTTATGAAAAAAGCAAAAAAATTAAAAAAATAAGTTTGTTAGCCTGAGCTAACTAAGCCATCACTTAGCACGGGCTAAAAGTATCATGCCTCAATTTATACAAGATTAAAGCATTAAAAAATGAGAAGTTATAGCAATTAAGGAGTGGATGAAGAACTTCTTGGTTGTTGGAAGTTTTTCTTATTTTGATCTCCATAGATAACTGCTATTTATGTCTTAGGATGTTGCATTTATAGTCCTGGATGTCAAAGGACTATATCTAGCTTCCATTTCAATGGGCTTCTTGCTTTTTTAATACTCTTTAAAAAAGCTGTTAGAAGTTATCATTAGAGGGCAAGTCTTTCTTGTTCACAGACAAGACTTTGCTGCTTTCTTTGTTCATTTGTCTTCTCTGAAATGTCCTTTGACGGATGTGGATACCCTCTATTTCTTACTTTGTACATTCTAGCTTAAAACAAAGAAGGTTCCAAAGCATTGGACAAGCTTTTATTGATCCAGGTGTTTCCTCCATACCAACCTCTGAATGTTGTCTTGCTTCTTGGTTTGCAGGAGATGCCTCTGTTGATCTGGTTGCTTTTTGCGTTGCTGTCTTTCTTTGTCCGAAGTTGAGTGGTCTTGATTCTAGTGGACTTGGTGTGTCTCCGAGGGCAACAGTTCTGTCATTCCAAAACTTAGCAAGACTCATTAGCTTTGAAACTAAGTCGTAAACATGTTTATTACTATCAAAACCACACTTTCGGAGTCAAAAAAATATCGTGGCCATTTATTTCTTAATGATGCAAATCAAAAGGGTAATCAAGTTGAATGATAAGAAAAATTTAACCTTATTTGTCTAAATTGAAGATTTGGCTTTCATAAGAGTGGTGCATCTGCAGTCTAGGGACATGTAACACCACGAGTAAGGGGTCATTATATTTCTTCCATTTAGCTATTTTATTTTCTTGTTTGTCAGCCATTTGAAGCAATTCCAACTTGATTGACTTCTCCCTAGTGGAGGCTTCCAACTTCAACATCTTGAAGAGTAAATTTTTTCTCGATTACTTCTTTCTCTCTCTCTCTCTCTCTCTGATCAATTGATTACTTCTCTTTTGATGTGCTGTTAGTAGTTTTCTTGATTATAATTCTTGTGGAGTACCTTTAGTAGTTGGATTTTTAGATGAGAAACAAAAGAGGCTAGTGAGTGATGTATCTACTCAGGGATTAGCGACTTCCTGGCAAGAAACCTTACTCTCTAATCTGTTCTTTACCGAGCATAGAAAACTAAAAGAGGCTTTGAAATGCACTCCATGGGATCTGGTCTGCACAGTTTTGCATTCATACTGATGAAAATGGCAGGAAATCTTTGAATTTTGGGACTGTCTTCGAATACATGATCCAGATTCTGGACATCTTCTTTTTCTTGGGTTGTGCAATATAATTTTTATTTTCTTGTTTATGGTGTTTAAAAAAAAGAAGCTACACTGCTATGGCTTGTCTTCTTTGTTTACTTTTTGTAAACTTCTTCTTACACTGCCTTCATACGGCTGTTTTTTCCGTAGAAATGTGCATAAGCAACAATTTAATGAGAAGTTCCATACATTTTGACTTTCAGCCTTCAGGAGCACTGCTTTCATATAGCTGCTTTTACACAGAAAATAGTGAAAATAACAACTTACTGAAAATTTCCATACTTTTTGACTTTCAGGAGCATTTGGCCAAATATCAAGCATGCTTCTCAATCCAGAAGGGTCTCGACCTAAAGGCGAGGAAAATGATGGAGATTTCAAAGATACTTTGCAACAAAGAAAGCAGAATGCAGGATTCTATGAAGAGTACCCTATTTTCAAAGACGAGCCTGTTTATAATTTTGTGAAGGTTTCTGTTGGAAGTTCTGGCAGTAGTAAGAATGTAATGCGTTTTGAAACTGATCTTCCAGGAGATGTTATTGTTCACTGGGGTGTTTGCAGAGATACGAAAAAGAAATGGGAAATTCCAGCTGCTCCACATCCACCCGAAACCAAAATATTCAGGAAGAAAGCATTGCGCACTTTAATGCAGGTATAGAAAATGGGAAGTCTTTCCCCCTCCTCCTGAAAATCAGAACATTAAGACACTATCTATATTTAAAAATGTTGTAATTTCTGTGTTCTTCTTATAGTGGCCCTTGCAGCAATTTTTTCCTTTTTGAAGATTTTTGCAATGAGGTCTTTTGTCCTGTCTCTGGGGAATCAATGGCAGTGTTCATCCCTGTAGTTGTCATAAGAGCAAACATCAACAGATTGAAATCGTTCATTTGAGCATTGCGTGATAGGGTAACTAATAACTGTAGGGTAAGGCTAAAATCGTGCATATTATTTTTGCAAATATCATGCAGATATCGTATACTCTGTATGTTAACTCCTATTCAAAATTATTATGAATGATGACACATATTATTTTTGGGCCATCCAGGCTATTTCATTGTAATAGAAATATTGGTTATGCCTCACTTTTAGAGCCTCAATTTGCATTAATATAGTAAATAATAGAAACTTGACACTGAAGGCGGGACTCTCATGATGTTGGAAAAATTTTAAAGGACCGTAATGGCATATTTAGTTTGGACTTGGTTCTCTGCTTGGCTAAATCAATAGATATCATTAGAAGTGTCGAAAAGCATCACCATATTGGCAGTGTAAGTCCCATTGTTTATCATGTGTCCAAAGTGAGGACATTGTGAATAGAAAGGTTAGATGCAATTGAATCCAAGCAACCCTGGATGACTGAGAAAAATCTGAAATGCTGGTTGAGGTGGTGATTCAAGTTCTGACAACATTTTATGAGACGGGGGTGGGAAATCAGGGTTCATGCAAATTCTGCACATTCTTAGGAATTTCTTTCCAAAATAAATAAGCAAAAAAAGGAAGAAGAAAATTTTCACCATTTTCTTGGCTTGTGATTGGTGTGACATATGCTGTGGCTTTCTGTGAGGTTCTGATTTTTCTCTAATGTGGAGCTGTGGGGTAGGTTTAATATGCCGCCACTCAAGTTCTCATTATTTTGGAGGAAAATGTTCTGCAGGCCTTTTTTTTTATTATTGAATTGAGAGTTCTGAAATTTTGTTAGATTCAATCGACCCTCTTCTCATATATAGTGTACCATGAAAATTTTTCTTTTCATTGTAGATAAGGCATTCTATGCATATTTTGAGGGTTGGAAACTTGGAATAGCAAAATTCATTTGAAGATGATTTCACCGTATTACTTGTGTGGATATTTGACCGAATTCTCTGACTGGAATCACTGCAACATGGGTAATCAGGCACAAAAAGCTAAAATGAAATACAATTTCTTTTGATGCTTTTTGTTCTTTTACATAAATGTCACCTTGTACCTCAGCTAAGTAACCCAGCTTTTATCAAGTAATTCCATGTGATGTTGGAAACCATGTTCTTAGGAAGGCTTGTTGAAAACCCTTTGTTCGGTTTTTTCTCATCCATGGCTTGTCTATGTCGTCAAACCCACAATTGAAGGATGTTAACTTAACATTCTCAAAGACAGTGAAACTCTTATGAACTACTAGTTCAAGATTCTATTTGCTGATTGCTTCTGTTCTTTCTTGGTTTTCTTGAAAATATTCTTTTAGACTGATGATTGGATAGTTAAAATATGCGAGGAAGATTACAGTTGTATCCTGCATCCTTAGCAGATCATATCAGACGAATGCTTGGATCCAGCTATGCTGCCAGTGAATGCTGGTGATTTGTTTTGTTGTTTTGCTCTAATGACTGTTAACAATGAAGATATTTCTGGAATGGTTGCTTTGAAACCATTACTTTCAAAAGATCATTGAAAGGTTGCTCCCTTGTAATTGTCACTAATTGAGCTTAGGTCCCCATTTTGACAGAAAAATAAGAATGGTACCGGAAGTTGGGGATTGTTCCATTTGAATTATGGATTTTCGGGGATGCTGTTTGTGCTCAAACTTAATGAGTACACGTGGATTAATAATAAGGGCAGTGACTTCTATATCCCGCTTATCAAAGGGGTTGAAATTGAAAACGAACAAACTAGTGGGGTGCTGGCGGATGAATCTATTCTTGAAGGAAGTGGTTCAACCTTGAATGCTGCACAAGAAAAAAATGTAGATGCAAATCAAGTAAATGTACCTGCTATCTATACTGGGGCAATTATTGATGAGATAAGGAATTTGGCAAGTGATATTTCCTTCAGGAATAGTAAGAAGACAAAAAATAAAGAGCTACAGGAAAAAATCCTTCAAGAAATTGAGAAGCTGGCTGCAGAAGCCTATAGCATATTTAGAAGTTCTTCAACAACATCTTTTGTGGAGCCTGTTACTGAGGAAGACACATTGGAACCCCCTGTAAAAATATCTTCAGGCACTGGTTCGGGCTTCGAAGTACTTTGTCAAGGGTTTAACTGGGAGTCTCACAAGTCGGGAAGATGGTATTCTCAGCTGAACGAAAAGGCCAGTGAGTTAGCATCACTTGGGTTTACTATTATATGGCTACCTCCACCTACTGCTTCTGTGTCACCCGAAGGTTACATGCCAACAGATTTATATAATTTGAATTCCAGGTACTGATGTGACACCAATAATGCTTTTCTGTGGCATCAATTCACAGCATCCCTGAACTAATCAAATTTGATAAAGGTGATAGTCTGCCGCAAATTGTGCATCTTCAAGATCTGCACCATGATGCTAGTCTTAGGTCTTGCATTTACTTTTCTCTTCTGGATTTATAAAACCAATAGTTAATTTTTTTTTCTACCTGTTTTCATATGAGTTAATGACTCATTTGTAGTATTTGGAAGTGTTGGTCATCAAAGGCTGTCATCGTGTGAATCCTTGGGTTTGGAGGGAAGATACGTTTAAGGGAACCAACTCATGTATGTACCATGCAGCTAAACTGGTCAAAATGTTTCATATCTCTAATATTTGACCATATCTATATCATAGTCAACTTTCTTTTTTTTCTTTTTTTTTTCTTTTTCTTTTTCCCAGTTGGCCTTCTAAACATTGGAACACTGGTTTTTGTAGGTAGACATATTAAAAACATGAAATTTCTGCCATCTGCACATTCAAAAAGATGGAACAAGAATTTCCATGAAAAAATTGACAAAAAAAAAGTAGACTTAGTTTTTAAAGATGAAAGTAATGTAAGTCAATTCATATTTGGTGTAAAGAATAGTTGTTGAGAAGATGATGTTGATGGTGGTCGGAGGGGCATATGCTTGACCCTGTGTTATTTGGGTATCCAGATATGGGAATATGGAAGAACTAAAGATTCTTGTGAAGAAGTTTCATGAGGTGGGTGTTAAAGTACTTGGTGATGCTGTCCTAAATCATCGTTGTGCTCAGTATAAGAATCAGAATGGTGTTTGGAATATTTTTGGTGGTAAATTAAATTGGGACGACAGAGCAGTGGTTTGTGATGATCCACATTTCCAGGTATCAACAATTCTTTTGTTATATTCTTCATTTTCATAAAGTAACTGATGATGCTATTAATTGCTGAAATACCAAGCTGTTTTTTAATTTATTTTAATGCTTTTGTTTACTTCATGACCTCATTGAATTTATATGCATACTGGACAACGTTGGTCATCATTTGCCAATTCTACTGTACTTGCAACTTTGGAGATGCGTTAGGTGGTGGCTGTGGAATGATAATTATACATTAAAAATTTGTTGTAGATTGTCAATTTTTTGTCTATGATTTTTTAAATTTTATTATTATTTTTATATTCTACAACTGCAGTTCTCACGTTATCTATTTTACAATCCTTTTGACCTGGTACACATGTCGATGATTCTTCCCTCCTACCTATTTATCCTTCAAAGGATCTTCGGAATGTCTTCATCTCTAGCACTCAAAAGTCTTCATCCTGCAAGCATTAAAGTCTTCATCAAAAAGGCAAATTTCAAATTTCTTTTACCACTAAATCTAGTTGTAGACCATTTGAAATTTGCCTTTTTGATGCTTTTCTAATGCTTGCAGAAGGTAGGTCTAATTGTAGCTTTATGGGAAGGCATGTAGAAGAACTTAATGGTGGCTTATTAAATAGTGACTTATTATTAGGGTATGCAGTGTTGCTAGTATGCACTAGTGACGAAGGACACAATATGAGCCCTGTAGCAAAGGCCTTAGATTTAGGTCGTCACTATGACATTTTTGAACTATTTTATTTAGGATTTTATATATTTAATTATTTAGATCAAATTGATTCTTGATAAGAATTTTATCTTTACTGCTGTATATATATATATATATATATATATATATATATTTTATAAATGTAATACTCTACCACACACATTTTATTGGGA
>JAXCLR010000073.1:12829883-12869080 GCA_035584095.1 Annona squamosa | reverse complement strand
AAATTTTTCAATTTAAAACTTTTTACTCTCCATAATTACTTTATTTTTTAATTATTTTTTCACATTTTTATATACAAACTACCCTACTTTTAAAATTATTTTTACACAACTACTCATACAATTAACCTATCTATTTTAACTTTATTTTCTTTACTCCTTATCATTACTCCTATTATATCACATCACTTTCTATTGATTTGATAATTTCTACTTCAAAAACTTTTCATCAAAAGTTTTACCTTAATCAAACACACCCTTAAGGAGAAAGGGTAGGAGTGGAGGACAGTGGGTACTGGATATGTGTGCCCAGTTTCCCAGACGATCGGATTACTTGACGGCTTTTTTCTGTTCAAGGAAGAATTCTCCAATTAAGAGAGAGGATCGCATGACTACAGAACATTTTTCCACCCATTTTTTCTTGTAAATTTCCTACCCCCATGGCCTTTCATTTCCTATTCCTACTTGACATTGAAAGAAAGAAGCTAGATCCCCTTCTTCCGAGCTTGAATTTCGAGACGAAACGAGCTGGTTTCACCAGCATCGCAACCAATTTTGAGGCCCATCTTGCATGCCGATAGCTATTTCTTTCTTTTCTTTTCCACCCCACCTCACCCCCCACCATCACCCTCCCGGGGTCTTTGTTCTTATTTGTACTCAAAGCAAGGACTATAAATACGCATTTATAATGTGAAATCACCGAGGCTATGCCTGGTTCATGGCATAGTCTGCATACATTGCGGAACCTCAGAAAAATGTTTCCATGGCCAATTATGTAAAATCCGAGCCGATCATTATAGTTAGCATTACCTCCTTAAACTAAGATAACCGAAATTATTTTGACTGGAGTCCTCCGTCGGCGTACTTTCTATAATAATATAAAAACAAGTAAAAATTCGCATAGGTCCATTTGCACCCATGTCATAGTAAGTCAACTGATCTGTCCTGGTTGACGGTTGGAATGATATAATTACCTGCATGCACTAACTGATATTGATTTGTTTTGTCCTAGCAACTAATTCATTCTCTACATGCAAATTTGGCTTGTGGGTTAATTAGCTGCCAAAGATCAAAATAAGGTGCTTAATTAGTTTTCAGCGACTAGGAAACTCAATTGTGTACATATGCATGAGAGAGAGAGCGAGAGAGAGACCAGTGAGATCAAGGAGGAGAACATGAGCAGTATCGTCATGCGTCCAATCAGTTGGTGGCTTGTATTCTTCAGATGTGGGCCGAAGGGCTTGCTGACTCGCTCCACCTTTTCGAGCCTTTGCAGCGTCCACGTTCATTTTGTCGGAAGATGGATGGATGGATGGATAAATGGATGTGAGAAATGAATGAATAGATAGATTGATCCCTCATGGTGACGGGCACTCAAATTTATATGAGGGGCTTGATTGTAACAACAAGCTTCGTTTTCCTCGGACGAAGGTATCTGCTTATTCCCTGCTCTTTTCTTGTCTAATAGCTTGCATCGGCTCACAGTTTAGGCGGTTAATTAGGGAGCGAGGGAGGGAAAGGTAGGATTCTTTGCTTCCTTGTGCATTTCTCCGTGCTTGGTTCGTTTCCCACGTTTCGGTCATCCATTTCATGGGTCTAACCTTCATCTTGAGTAGAATGGTCTGGGCACAATTTGCAGGCACGGCACACAAGTTTTTTTTTTTTCAAATACTGTTCCCAAGAGGCTTCTGCATCTTAATTGAACCATTTCGCATGCAGAGATCAAAATATGGATTTTTGTTGTAAATTTTAATTTAGAAATGTTATTATTTGCGTTTTTCATCGGCTATATCCATGTGTTGATCAGTCGAGACAATTTGGTGGAGAACGGAATACAGCCCTTAATAAAAGTGACAAACTTTATCTTAATTTTTTTTAAAAAGATAATAAGATAGAAAAGGAGGAATCCTTATTACCAGTTCTCCGCAAAATTTCTATAGAACCTTGCTGCTAAAGTCCACTATTCCACTATAATGTTTCGAGTAAATCAATTAAGAATATAATTTATTATATTTGCTTCACTATAAATATAAAAACATCTTAAGAAGAACTTCAGACGTTCCACGGCAACTAGAACTCATAGAAACACGTTCCAGAACATCTTTATAGTCGCTACAGGATAACTCATACTAACATATTCCTATTATTGTTATTGTTGTGGAGCTTTATTTATACACCTAAAAAAGTATACAGGAAGACTATATCAAGAAGAAGAAGACAACGACGACAACTAATTATTTTCTAATAAAAAAATTTAGGTGCCTCGAGCAACCGAGGCTGATAGCAAAGAGATGTACGACTGCTACGAAAATGATAAGATGATGAAAAGTATATACGAAAATGGTGGAATTTCAAGCCAAGTCAAGCCAATTACCAAATAAATCATGAAAAAAAGCTCCCGAATTTAAGAACGTGGTCCGAATTTTTTGGAATTGGATATAAGCGGCAGGAAATTTTTGAGGGCCCAGACATGTTAGTCTACTAATGCACATTCGAGTTATGAACCCAAAATCAGCTGCATCGCAACAAAAGAATTCGGGACTTTACATCGTTTGGTTACTTTTTTGTTTCCTACTTTCCATTTGGCTATTGGTCAAAAATTAAAAAGGAAGGATTCCAACACCCCAATTTTCCGAAGCTAACAAATCGAAAGGGTCATACCTGCAATCCAAATTGGTCCAATGCGCGGATCCTAAAATTCCAATTTTGCAAGAGGCTTGATCGTGTTACCCCACTGGGCCAAAAAAACCTATTTAATTTTTTTTTTTCATAAATTTGTTAATCTATGTGCATGTAATATATAAATTAAGTTTTATTATTTTTTAATATATGTATTTAGTTTTTAAACATGGATTTTCTAATCATTTTCAACCATTTCCAAAAAAAGTTTCAAAAATGGTAAATTTAAACTAATATATTAAATACATATAGATCAATAAGTTTATAAAAAAACAAAAAAAAAATATTATTATTATTATTTTTGCCTATGCTATATAATCATTGCTTAGCCTAAGCTAATAGGATCATACCTCATTTTGCAAAGCTTAATAGAGTGAGAGAGTCAATAAACTCATACCTTCTTAAGGTTAAGAGAAGAGTATATAAGAGCTCATCCTTACTAATGCTAATGCTTACGAGTAAGATGATCCATCTTTGCACACAACAAGGTCAGTAAACATTCATGTTACCAAGTTGGTGGCATCTCAAAATGCCTCCCTCAACTTCTAGTGTTTTCCTTATGTCTGCCCTGTCCATCTTGGTAACATCTTCTCCATATTGAGATTTATTTATTTTTTGATTATGTCAACACATTGGATGACTAGGTAATTTTGAACCCTGTACCTCCAACCCACACACACCACACACACAGGTATTTGCATACTATAGGCAGATGCATGCTGTTCACAGGATATGTATAGGGCATCAGAAAAAGTGTGGAAAGTTAGATACAGGAATTCGGGGAGAAAAGGACGGTGACTAACCTAACTAATAATGTAAACCCTGTACAAATTCCGAGTCTAGATAGTCAAATCCTTCTTAAGAAAGAAAATTCAGAGACCTGCTGGTAAATCAAAACATAGCAGTTAAATTGCTGCAGAAGCTGTGTTCCACATTTATGCAATGCGGTTAACTGAGGATTGCTCGATAACACTGGCAACTAGAGGTACGCATCTAATTGCTGCTGACAGTGTTCTTTTCAGCTACGCAACTACGTTCACTTCCCACTAGTATAAATACCACTGACAACTAGAGGTATGCATCTCATTGCTGCTGACCTTATAAGCAATTTTAATTTATTTTCTATAAGAAAGAGTTCTTTTCACCTACATTCACTTCTAACCAGTATAAATACCACTGACAACAGAGCTACCAGAGCTAAAACAACTAGCTGAACTCCACGCTCCAGACAATCAAAAAGGTACATGATGCAGAATTCCATGTACAAAAAAGGGTATTAGACATAACAAGAAGTCTGGATGGCAGAACAACTAAAAGCTAAGCAATAACATTCAACCATAAGAATTATTTGGATAAACTGATTATCACTCAAGCAAAAAATCTCAATGTCAAAATTTCCAAAATATCCAACTCATTGAATTATCACTGCTAACTCGAAAGGGATCCACATAGTCCAAAATCCAGAGAATTTCATAGTAACATCTACCTAACAAAGGTAAACGAATACAAGGTAATCCAGAGAAAAACCAAAAGCATCCGCTCAAGCTGTTAGCACGACGGCGCCACCAGCCTCTTTGATCTTCCTCTCCGCAGCCTTCGACACCAGCTTCGCCTTCACCACTACGGGCTGTCCTTGGGGAAGTGATCCCTTCCCCAGCAGCTTGAAGTAACCATATTGGGTGATGTCTACCAAAGGCGCCTGATCAGCAGCTGCGGATTTCGCCGTCTCCTTCACGTCGTCAGGGATCAACGACCAGAGGCGGTCGACGTTGACGATCGGGCGATAGAACTTGTTGCGGAGCTTGTGGAAGTAGCGCATCCCGACCTTCCCGAAGTATCCCGGATGGTACTTGTCGAAGAGGATGCGGTGGTGGTGCATACCTCCGGCATTTCCACGTCCGCCGGGATGCTTGCGGTGCTTCCCGATACGGCCATGACCGGCGCTCACGTGACCACGCTTCTTGCGATTTTTCTTGAAGCGGGTGGTCATGGCGGCAGCGCTGCAGCAAAAGGTAGACTAATGCTAGGCTTTGGGAAGAAAGGCGCTGCTTGACGAAAAAGAAAGATAAAAATCAATGCAGGCTAGGGTTTTGTCCGGAGATTGACCACCTGCGCAATGCTATGCACGGTTATATCCGCAGCTTCTAGGGAAAACCGTGCACATTTACGGGTATGCAATACCGTATACAACGGGTTTGAATGAGAGTTAATTTTTATTTAAAATTTTTTATTGTTCAATACATAAAAACTTTATTGTTTACATTTTTAATGCTATTTTTTCACTCTTAATAGAATTTTTAATTTTTTTAATGCATACAAATCTTTAATATAATTTTTTATTTTCCAATGCACGCTAATCCCCGTTCATCGACCTTTTATCACATCCCTTCTTATACTTCTTTTTATTGGGATTTATAAAAAGTGATAATTTATATTATAATCAAGTACATTTGCAACTCTCACAATAATGACATAATTTTTTCCTACACTCTCCCTATACTAGGAAAATTTCACTTACAACTCCTGTGTCTTTAGGGATGACAATTGGGGCAGGTTATATCGAGTCAAGATTTGCTCAACTATAACCTTATTTTTTAAAAATTTGAGTTTAATTCTTTTTTTTTATACCGGGTCGAGACAAAGTTGATTTGATCATCACTTTTTTTAATAGGTTACAGGACAAACTTCGAGTTGGTATCAGATCAGTTTCGAGATATCGGGTCATGCCAAAAATGCAAGTCAAATAAGATAATTTTAAGAATTTATATACTAAATTTTACTAATTATTAAAAATACATAGTTAAGAAAGCAAAACATTTAAAAATATAGTATAAATTTATTAAAATAGGTTAATATACAATTACACATAAGAGTTATATATATACAAATTCTTTTTATTGAGTCTTCTATTATTGATTATAAAAAAATGAGAATTTCGAAAGAAAATAATAATAATATTTAGGGCTTTTCCCAAATATACTCATTATGTTTGACTATATTTTCAAATATGCCCGCTACCTTTCAAAAATTCAAAATATACCCACTATGTTTTTGACAAAATTTCAAATATGCCCAAGTCGTCACTGATCGTTAGGTTAATTGATAGAACGACTGTGCCATGGTTGGTAAATTTTCAAAAATGCCCAGATTGCCCTTGGCGTGAATAATAAAGCATGAACTAGTTTTTCACTAGGGTACCCAAGGAGGAAGGAGCGATGCATCATACAGTTGACCATTTGAGCTATTCATTTCATTTTTTTGATGCTTTTGAGCATATCCGAAAATGAAATTGTCTATGCTATTGTTAAATATCAACTCCAAACGTTGTTAAATATCAAAAATACGTCGAATACATTGCTAAATACGTCCATTTGTAAATGCAGATGTCACTTGCTGAATACGTTGTAAATGCAGTTGCTCTACAACTATTGAATTAACTTTGATTAACCTTTTGACTACTTTCTACCTTGTGCTTTATTCTTAAAAATGATTCGATTAACTTTTTGAATACGTTGTAAATGCAATCGTAAGTTCTAAGATCCAATGTCCGGAGTTGATATTTAACAATAGCATAGAGGATTTTATTTTTGGATGCCCAAAAGCATAAAAAAATAAAACGAATATTTCAAATGACCAGCTATATGATGCACCTCTCCTTCCTCCTTGGGTACCTTCCATTGTTGCTCTCTTCAAGTGAAAAACGAGTTTATCTTTTATTATTCACGCCAGGGGCAATTTGGGCATTTCTGAAATTTTACCAACTATGGCACAACCGTTCCGTCAATTAACATAATGGTCAGTAACGACTTGGGCGTATTTGGAATTTTGTCAAAACATAGTGGGTATATTTGGAATTTTTGAAACGTAATGGGCATATTTAGAAATATGGTCAAACGTAATGAATATATTTGGGAAAAGCTCTAATATTTAAATATAAGTTTATAATTTTTGATAAAGTAATATGTGCGGGGTAAATCAGACTCTTTGGGCCAGGACATGGTCGATCTACCTTGACCCTATTTTTGAATTCAGGTTAAATTTTCTGACATATTCTTATACCGGGTCAAAAATATATTCGTTTTCCTCGGTAAAAAATAGGTCGGGTCAAAGCCGAGCTACGGGTCGACCGGTCCAAATTCCCACCCCTACATACCCCTTCTTGGACTTTAACACCTCTTACGTGAACACACCTGAAAGGAAAAAATAATTTAAGCCCATTAGAGATTTTTATGTTTTAAATTATATTCATTAGTCATTAGGCATCACAAGAAGCCAACTGCCGCGCCCGGATTGGAAGCCGAATCCCTTGAGCCCAGTCCTGCAGATAGGAAGCCGGAATCCCTTAAGCCGGGAGTGGCCGATTTGAAACCAACCATTTAAGCCCAGTTGTATCCGGACTGGATGTCGGACCACCCAGTAGTATGACCTTACGTGCTCCATGCAGAGATATGGAGTGTGTTCATTGCGTACAAATAAAACTAAACGGTTCCGTCAGAGAAAAAAAAAATAAAAATAAAAATTACTCGGACATTGATATCGCGGTCATGCGGTAGCGCCAAGCCAATTGGACGCTATAATTGGCCTACAAATGAAATGAGAAATAAAATGAAAGTATACATAATTGGAAAAACGATATAATGTGGGTACGGAAATTAAGCTTGATGCATGTCCACACAAGATTTAAATAAAAAAAACCTAAAGAAAATATTTAAATATGAGATGCAAGTTAGTGAGTTAGCATGATGCAGATCATGTAATATAAAGAGCAAATGATGTGGAAAAGATGTTCAAGATTATATATGTAAATAAAGAGAAAATATATAGACATGAGAGTTATAGAAGGGAGATGCAGATGTTAAGTTTTTTAGATGATGCAAATCATTAAAGTTTTTTTTACGATGCAAAGCTAGTAAAAAAAATATATCAATTAATCGCTGTTAGAAGTTGGCTGAATACATTAAAGAAAGGTACAAAATAAAAAAGAAAAATATGTGAAAGAGAGGTTCAAAATTAGAGATGTGAATAAAAAGAAAATGTGTAAACAAGGAAGTTTAATAAGGGAGATGCAGATGTTAAGTTTTTTAAATAATGCAAGCCATTATAGTTTTTTAGATGATGTCAGTTAGTCAAACACAAACACGTGTATCACTTAGGCACAATTAAAATTAATAAATGCATATAACAACTATAATGCAGATAATTATTAAATAACAAAAACAAAAAAATAACTTTTGCATAGAAAATTAATTGAAGTCACTACTAATCAAATAATGGTAGTTAGATTGTATAAAATTAGGCACTAAATTACAGAAATTGTTCATCACATTGGTCCTAGAAGCACAAAGTAATATATACTTCTTACATGAAAGCTCCGTAGAAAATGACATTCCCTAAGCCTTATTTGAGGCATTAACTCAATCTGGAAGTGTGTGCCAGAATTTATTCTCTAGATTTTTTTTTAGGCCCTGATTGAATCCGGATGCTGGGGGATTTGAAATCTTGTCTTAAAAGAGCTGGAATGGAAACTCTATTTCTGTTATGTTGAATGAGATTTTCTTTATAACCGTTTTAATAATTTGTCAAAATGTGTTCTTTTATATATATACACTGCAGCTCACGCATACCAGTCTAAAGATAGGATTTAATGTGAAATTTTGTAAAACAGGTATGGCTGCTGGTGCATGATTTGAATAGATTTTTTTGTGTTTTCTTTAAATGATAAACTGGAGATGCTACACTAATATTATACTAATGACTGCGGTTGAAATTTTTTTTGTTTAAACAGATGTCCGTGATATGAATGGGATATTATCCTATCACTTAATGCTCCCGGGCGCATTTTATCTCCTTTTTTTTACTTTTTCTTAATTTTTTTTATGAAACTATTAATATAAGTGTATTTAACATGCGTATCAATTTTTACTATTTTTAGAGACGTTTGGATTTTTTTTTGAATTTTTAAAAAATTAATGGCAACTAAAATGCCACTGATTTTTAAAAATCTAGAAAAAATATCTAAAAGTCTCTAAAAATGTTAAAAATTAATATATATGTTAAATACACATAGATTAACCTTTGTGTAAAAAAATTTTAAAAAAATTAAAAAAAGTGAAATGCACATAGGATCAGTGCTCCTGAGTGCACAGGATAACTTACTCATATGAATGACGTTTTTTTCCAAATGCAATAGCAAAGACCTGTTTTATAAATACCGTCATTTCTATGAAATTTTTTTTGGAAATCAACAGCTAAAATTGAATGAGGGGGATTTTAACAAAATTTTTTTTTTTTTATAAAATGAAAACAATGACTAAGTATAATGCTAGAACTCGATGCAGTGCAAAAAATTAAAAAAATATTTTTTTTTGTTTCGAGTTTGTGGCTAAAGTACGTTACCATAGTTCAATATTGAAAGCTCAGATGTAATAAGATGCTCGCAAAATAAATAAATAAATAAATAAATAAAAATCAAGAGGACGCTGGAAAAGAGAGACCAGCTAAGAGAGATTTTTTTTTTTCCAAAAAAAAAAAAGCGAAACAGCAAATGTCGGTTATGCAAATAGCTTGGTCTAATTTTTTTTTTTTTTTTTTTTGACATCAACAGCTAGAAGCAGATAGCGTAATTTCAAAACATATACTTATAACATTAAATTCAACAACTGATGCATCATTTCAATAAGTTTTTTTTTTTTTTTAAAACAACGGCTAAGATAAAAATAAATGCCGGACGAACCGGACGAACTGGACGAAATGCAAGAAGAAAATTTTTTATTTTTTGTCAACGGCAAGTGGTCTGATTCCTTTACCGTTGCTTTTTTTTTTTTTTGGAAGAAAACAAAACACTGCAAGATATAAAAGCAATGTACTGAATGGAAATTCCTCTGGACGGTCAAAGAACTAAGTTGGACGCCATGCCATGTTGGATCTAATGTGAAAAACGTTTTTTTTTTTTTTTTTCTCTAAAGCAAATGCTAGATGTGTAGTTATAATGTAGCCCACCATTATTTAAGACACTTGGTTACTTTAATGGCTTAGATCTTCCATTTGTAGCTTGAATCTTGTAGTTTCATTTTAAATGGTGCAAGTCTCGTATGTCCTTGGTCAAATATAACTTGGCCCTTCAAAAACCCACGAAATGTTAATTTTTAGTTTGATTCAAACCATTCATCATGTTGCTCTTCACTCATTTGGCTTGGGAAAATATTTTCCACTTCATCATGAGTATAAATTGCTCTTGATTATTGTTGTGAATTTGCAACCGTTGCTTCCAAAATGGGCTTTTGTAGGGCTTCAAATGTTCCTACAAAATTTTAGGCTTTCAAATGCATTATTAGTAGAAAAATGGTCCCATCATTTTCTAGGTAGGCTTTTGGATGATAAAAATATTAGCATCACTATTTTTTTAGCCTTTATATTTAGGTGGGGTGCCTACATATGCTTTTAACTCTTTTGTTTTTAATATCTTAATGCATAAATTAAATTTACTTTATTCATTATATTAATACCATTTATTTAGCTAATAAATTAAATTTATCCAAATCATATATATGAATGGTCATATTTGATGAAAATTTATATTTTTGCGTAAATGAATGGGTGTGTTTGAGAAGTAATAAAAGTTTTGGATGAAAAATTTTTTGGTATAAAAATTTTTAAAATATGAAAAAATAATGTGATAAGATATTGGTAATAACGAGAAATAAAGAAAATAAAGTTAAAATACATAAGTTAATTATATGAGTATTGTGTAGAAATAATTGAAAAATAAGGTAGTTATATGGAAAGATGTGAAAAATAATTCGAAAAATAAAATAGTTGTAGAAAGTAAAAAGTACTGATTTGAAAAATTTTTAGTGTTATGAATAATTTTTAAGTCCATTTATATATACATATAACAAAACGGAATAAAATTTTTTTAGAGAAAGAATGAAAAATACTTTATAAAACTATTTATCTGCACAAAGTAATGATATTTTAAATTATTAAATGTTGAAATACAAATTTATTACATATATTTTGCACACTCATGGAATGGGCATCCATAGTATAAGACTAGATAAATCAAAGAGCTTTTATGATACAAAAGATGCTAAATTCCATCAAAGGAATAGATTTTCATTAAACATTAAGATATTAACAAAGAAAGGAGTTATATGGATAAGAGATTTTACAGAAGCAAGCCCATTGATATTGTAATTTATTTAACTAATGCCTGTTGACTTATAGACGACTGTCGGATTACGCCTTAAATTCAAGATTGTCCGCGACTCAATGCGTCCGAGGCTCGAAGTGCATTCAGCCTTATTGCATTTATTTAAATTTTTCTTTCATATTTTTATTTTTTCAAAGAAAAAATTTAAAAGATTGTCAAATTTAAGTGGGCCCACAAGCTTATTAAAAAAGTAGGCATTGCATCCAGGCACATTGAGTGTGTTATTGCCTTATTGGTGAGTCATGACCCTGTCCACTCGTCACTTTTACATAAGTGATCTATTTTATTTTATTTTTAAATGAATTTTGCTTTTTCGTTAATTGGTATTTTAATGCCGTTGTTGTTGATACTGTCACAGGGTTTTGCTTCTAAAAACACTTTTTTGCGACAAACTTTTTCCATGTTTAATATATTAATATTTTATTTAAAGGAATCTGATTATATACGACATGCGATCCTCACCATTGGTCCACGCGGGATGAAATCGGACTGTTGCTTCCGTATTATTATTATTATTTTTTTTAAAAAAAAGGAAAGGCGAAGACCTATCCACCAAAAATCCAAAGAGCCGCTAAGGCCTCTACTAGAGAACAATGAAACCACGAAGAAAAAACCTGAACAACAAACGAGCTCGGCAACAAGCTCACGGGGGTTTACAACCTCCTCCATTAAGATGTGTATCAATTTTTTCTTTTTTGAAAGATTTTTTTGAATTTTTAAAAATTAATAACATTTTACAAAAAAAATTTTAAAAATGAATTAAATGCACTCGGTAAAAAAAATCACGTCCCATATGATACACTCATTTTTTTATAACACATTAATTTAATTTTAAATAGGAGTGAAAACCTTTTGTTTTTAAAAATTATAAAAAAATATAATTGAAAAATGTTAAATTAAAATTTTTTTTTTCGGGGATTGAATCTGAAAAGATCGGCCTATTAATCTGCTCAAACTATAGGGCAGCTTTAGGACGAGAGCGACGGTCTTGATGGTGAAAGATACAGCAACGGATCGAGCATCACGTTCAATTGGAGGCCCATGTGACGTGATGCACAAGCCGTCTGGGTAAAGCTTCCGAGTCCCTACACTAAAGCTTCCGAGTCCCTGCACCAAAGTCAAAAGAGAGTGGGAAAACCTTTATTAGTGCGCGGAAAATGGAAAAAAGTTGGCTCGTTTGGTTGCCCTGCTAGTCAAGTCTTCAGTCATTTCTCATATCGCCCCACCAAATCGTGTTAGACGGGCATGCAGTTGATGTGATGTATGTTTGACTATTTGTCTAACCACTGGTACGTAAAAATTAATAATACCATCCATAACTGTTAACCATTTTACAAATTAAGCTCCAAGGGCAATATTATTCAAATAAAATATACTAACACAATTTTCTTTTGTAATTTACTTTTAAAGGATATATTTGGAAATATATAAAACTTTTGATGAAAAGTTTTAAACAGTAGAAATTGTCAAATGATGTGAAATAATAAAAGTAATGATGAAAAGTAAAAAGGATAAAGTTAAAATAGATATGTTAGTTGTATGGATAGTTGCGTAGAAATAACTAAAAAGTAAAGTAGTTCTATAGGAATGTGTGAAAAAATATGGTAGCTATGAAAGGTAAAAAGTTTTGACATTATATTTTACACTCATTGCTAAACACACTCAAAATCTAAAACATTTACTATCTTTATTATGTTTATTCATGATGTCAAAAGCTACTTCCATTAGAAATTTACATGTGTTCAAAAAAATACAACACCTTTTGAGACAAATATCAACTACTAGTATATGTGATTTTTCTCATCTTAAACAAATACACATGGATAAATGTTATAAATAATTAGATATTTGAAAAATTAAATTTAAAAAAGCAAAAATGTGCTTGAAACATAGCTTACATTATCATTAGTCTTCTAAATATAGGTTCATGGAATCCCACGACACCGCTACAATTAGGAGGCCACCTTAATGATTACTTCGACCATTACATTTGAATGATTTAATTAGTTACGGATTTAATAAAGTTTTATTTGAATCTAATATTTGCAGAGACCATATCTAATGAAAATATAAATTTTAGTAAAATTTTTTATTTTATATATAATTTCAAAATTGTTAATTCAATAACTAAAGAGTCTAAAAAAATAATTATGCAAGTGAATAATGTTACGAATTATTATTATATTCTAATACACATGTAAATGCATTTAAGTATAAGAGGCAACCCCCCTGGGCTAGCCCTGCAAAAATTATTTTTAAAATTTTTATACATTTTCATTAAGTGTATTTTATTTATGATCAAAGTTTTTACCAAATTTAGATATGTTTAGATTTTTTATTTTTAAACAAAGAGATATTGTGGTAATTTTTACCAACATGTTTATAAAAACTTAAAAAATAGATGAAAAGATCATCAAGTGCGGCTAGCCGCACCCAATCATCAAAGAGTATTTCTAAACTATAATAGAATTATATATATTTAAAGCAAGGGTAGCTAACCCAAGAATTTTGTTAAAAAGACTTTTAGCATTATGATTAAATAAACAATGTTGCTAGTTATTTTTGTACTTGATTATGAAGGCGGGCTCTAAATATTCAGGACCTAAAATAGATATGATAAATATTATGGGGGAATATAACTTTTAAACGGCTATATATACTTCGATGGCATTGGTTACATATATTGGGCTCTAAATATACAGGACCTAAAAGAACTACCTTCATAACACTCAAAAAAAAAAAAAAAAAAAAAAAAAAAAAAAAACAAGAAAAAAGAAGAAGAAAGAACTACCTCATGAATCATGATGGCGTTAAATTCACTCCACCTGGTGTATATATCTTCAGAAGCATTTGTTTGACAATGACACCGTTCAGCGTACCTTTCAAGAATCAAGATATTAATTGCAAAATCAACTGAACAAAATTATATTTTATAAAAAAAAAACTTAACAACATTATATTTTATAAAACTGTGAACTCAAGTTCCAAAGTGTCTAAAA
Organism: Annona squamosa; assembly: GCA_035584095.1. Taxonomy (NCBI): domain Eukaryota; kingdom Viridiplantae; phylum Streptophyta; class Magnoliopsida; order Magnoliales; family Annonaceae; genus Annona; species Annona squamosa. The sequence goes on along the minus strand of JAXCLR010000073.1, from coordinate 12,855,193 downwards.
TATTCTTTTTATGTGGATGAGAATAATCTTACCAATTGTTATAATAATTTAATGCAATTGCAACTTTACAAGTCAGTTCAAAAACTATTATCTGAATATCTAAATTGTCTAAAATATTCTTTTTAAAATTATTATATACTCTTTAATTTACGCGTAAATTAATTTAATTGTTTTGTATATTTTACACATAATTGTACATATGTTTTAAGTAGGTATGACTACTCAGCCAAGAGTTTGATTAAAATAATTTTCAGCCAATTTGGACAACTAAGTTTTAATTTAAACATCAAATTAGACCCCATTGGAGAGATTCCCCCGTAAATTCGGTGTGAAACGGGGACGCATGGTCAGCCACTGCCCCTATCCTGAGCATACATCCTTGTTCTTTTGAGTTAAGAGAGGAGCGTAGTAAATAAAATGGGGGTTGGAGGATTTCGAATTCTCTTCCATCTCTTCCCAGAAAACCTTCCCTTTCTCAATTACTCCAGTACTCACTATCAAATGCCAATGAAGAAATTCCAGTATTCTTCTCATCCAATCTTCCTTGCCTTCTTCTTTCACCTCTACGTCATCACAATTTTCCTCCCAACGTTTGTTTCATGCCGATGCCCGGACCATCAGAAATCTGCTCTCCTCAACTTGTTCTCCAACCGCTCTGCACTCCCCTCATGGACAGATGATGCCTCCTCCGACTGCTGCCACTGGGAAGGGATTACGTGTGACGACGTCTCCAGTCACGTGATCGGACTGGACGTTACCGATAGTTCCATTTCGGCAACACTTAATTCTTCAACCTTGGGCAGCCTTCGTAGCCTCCATTTTCTGAATCTCTCTTACAATGACTTCAATGCTTCCGTCATCCCTCCCAACCTCGATTCTCTCTCCAATCTCACCCACCTCAACGTCTCTTATTCCAACTTTGTCGGCCAAATTCCAGCTGCAATCGCTCGCATGGCCAATCTTGTCGTCCTCGACCTCTCTAGTAATTATCTCAAGCTGGAAGAGCCGAATGCTGAGGTGCTGCTTCGGAACCTGTCAAGGCTAACAAAACTCCATCTTGATGGTGTTGACTTCTCGTCTCCAGTGCCCCGATTCTTGTCCAATTTCACTCGCTTGACTTCTCTTTCCCTCAGTGGATGTAATTTAGTTGGTGAGATTTCTGCAAACATATTTGGAATGCACAACTTAGAGATCCTCGATGTGTCTTGGAATTCACAGCTCAGTGGTTCTTTTCCCAGCTTCCCTAGAGAAAATGCTCTACGAATCCTGGATCTATCTCTCTCTGGATTTTCGGGTTCACTTATAGATTCCTTCAGCAATTTCAGTCACTTGACCCAATTGCATTTGCGTAGTTGCGAATTCTCTGGCCAAATGCCGCCTTCTCTGCTCAATCTTACAAGACTAGCCGTGTTGGATCTACACGGAAATATTTTCAGTGGGTGGATTCCTCCACTCGATTCGTCAAAAAGCGTTGGAGATTACGGTAGCCTTCAAGCTCTGGAAGTCCTCGACTTGGGATGGAATTCGCTACATGGAATTATACCTTTGTATCTGTTTACTCTCCCATCTCTCAAGCAGTTGTATCTCGACAGCAACCAGCTCGAAGGTGAGCTACCAGTGTTTCGTAATGCTTCCTCGACACTGGAGGTGATAGATTTGAGTGGGAACAAACTACTGGGCCACATACCTTTCTATCTGTTTACTCTCCCATCTCTCAAGCAGTTGTATCTCCACATCAACCAGCTGGAAGGTGAGCTACCTGAGATTAATAATGCTTCATCCACACTCGAGATGATCAATTTGAGCGATAACAAATTGCATGGCCAAATACCATTCTATCTGTTTACTCCATCTCTCAAGCTGTTGTATGTCGACAACAACCAGCTCGAAGGTGAGCTACCTGAGTATACTAATGCTTCATCCACACTCGAGATGATCAGTTTGAGTGACAACAAATTGCATGGCCAAATACCTTTCTATCTGTTTACTCTTCCATCTCTCAAGCTGTTGTATCTCGACCGCAACCAGCTCGAAGGTGAGCTACCTGAGTTTAGTAATGCTTCATCGACATTGGAGGAGATCAATTTGAGTGACAACAATCTGCACGGCCAAATACCCATTTCAATGTTTGGGTTCAGACGGCTTCAGCAGCTACGACTCTCAAACAATTGGTTGAATGGCTCCTTGGATTTCGCCATGCTTCCACGTGTCAGCTGCCTCGGTGTCCTCGATCTTTCACATAATAACTTGGTGGTCAATGCTAATTATATGGACACTACTCCCTTTCCACAGCTGAAGAGTTTCTACATGACTTCTTGCAATCAAAAAGAATTCCCAAAATTCTTAAGACTCCAACTGGAAATTGAGAGAGTAGACCTTTCGGACAACGAAATTGTTGGGGAAATACCAAGCTGGGTGTGGTCAATAGGAGGTAGGAACTGGCGTTATTTGAATCTCTCTGGAAATTCGTTAACAAGTTTTCAACAGCCTTATAATCTATCATCCAACAGCTCCTTGATGATCCTCGACCTTCACTCTAATCAACTGCAAGGTGAGCTTCCGCTTCCCCTAGGCGGTCTTTGGTACCAGGATTACTCCAACAACAGTTTTGGATCTTCCATTTCATCCGAATTTGCTTCTAGACTTGCTGGTACTGCATACTTCTCAATCTCAAGCAATAATATTAGTGGTAAGATCCCTCCATCCCTCTGCAATGCGAGCTATTTGGAACTGCTTGATCTTTCTAACAACGGTTTGAGCGGGTCAATTCCAAATTGTTTTAGTAATTTAAAAAATTTGATTGTACTTAATATTCAAAACAATCACCTCACAGGGATCATACCCGACTTCCCGGGTGATCCAATTTGTCGACTGAAGGCTCTAAACTTAAATGGAAATCAAGTGGAAGGAAACCTGCCAGAATCTTTGTCCGGCTGCAGCGAACTTGAGGTTCTTGATGTTGGCAACAATCAATTAGGTGGCCCTTTCCCATTCCATCACATTAATGTTCTGTCTGAACTTCGCGTTCTTATCTTACGGTCCAACAACTTTAGTGGTTCCCTCTTTGAGTTTTGCAACGCTTCTGCTCCACTATTACAGCTTGTCGATTTGTCTTCAAATTGCTTTTTGGGTACTTTGCCTTCCCATTGTTTTAGTCGTTTGAAAGCCCTCATGTTCGAAGAGGATGACCAAGATGCAAGCTGGCAATTACAACTCATTGAACATGAAGCACCAGGAGCGTACTATCGAGAAGCAAGCAGGCTACAAGACATTGAATACGAAAAAGTATCAGGAGTGTACTATCAAGATGCAAGCAGGCAACTAGAAGTCATTGGATTTGAAGTATCAGGAGTGTACCGTCAAGTTCAAGTGGTTGTCACAACCAAGGGGTTGCAACTGGAACTCTCGAAGATCACAACCATCTTCAAATATCTGGACTTGTCAAACAACAAATTAGAGGGTGAGATCCCGAAGGAGATAGGGGCTCTCAAATTTCTGCGCGTGCTTAACCTGTCACAAAATTTTCTGGAAGGGCAAATCCCCGCATCAATTGGAAATGCAACGCAGATAGAATCAATAGATCTCTCTGGAAACCGGCTCTCCGGAACCATTCCTTTAGAGATGACTGGACTTACATTCCTTGAGGTGTTGAATGTGTCTCACAACCGACTTGTGGGAAGCATACCAAGAGGCCGACAATTCTCAACTTTTAACGACAATTCTTCCTTCGTTGGAAATCCAGGGCTATGCGGGGAGCCCTTGATCAGGAAATGTGAACAGCATTCCTCCAACAGTAGCCTTTCTAAAGAACAAGGTAAGGATGGTTCTGGATCAAGACCTGTGAATTGGCTAATTATATCGGTCCAAGTGGGATTCACAGTGGGGTTGGGAATTGTGTTTGGACCGCTTCTGTTGCATAGAAAATGGAGGATGTGGTACTTTAAACAGGTGGATATGATGCTGGCATATTTGCAGGAGCGATGGTGGTATTATTATTTCTAGTAGGTAGTTCATATCAGGTCATCATTTGTTTTAGTAGTCGCAACTAATGTATTGTATGTCAGCAGCTTCTGCTTTTTATGCTTGCGCGTCTGAAGTTTCGAATGTATTGTTAGCATACCTACTTTAACGAGGCTTTGTATCTCATCAATAAATCAACACGTTATCAATTTTATCCTTAGCAAAGGTATCAAAAAACAACAGAGAACCGAGTAATTGGGTCACATTGAGCCCAAATAGGTGAGCCTGTCTCATAATGGATTATGCAGGTGTATTCCGTGCACACAGTTTGCGCAGATGTTCATCTTTATATATTGGAATTTTTTGGATAATGTATAAAACGACCTTTCTCTTCAGTCCTTGCAAACTGATTGGCTCTTTCCATTTTACATGAGGATAAAAACCATAAATGGCTCTAGTAAAGCATGAAGAATTTTGTGAAAGGTGCATCCAAATTTCAGACAAATGGAGCTCTAACGTGGCTCTTAGAAACTCTGCCATAAACAAATGCCTCCTTAAGCTCGAGTTTTCAATTTAGGTAGAGGAATTCCGTTATCTGTTGCAGAGTCACTCATTATCAATCAAGAAAAGTACTTCGAAGTTATAAAGATTCAAGTTTTTGAACAAGTTGGGAATTAAGATTGTTATAAGGAATTTACATAAAAAATTAATAAGAAGGTAGGGCCTTGTCGTTGGATTTTGAAAATAATAATAATAATAATAATAACAATATTTATGTGTAAGCTTTGCGGAGGCATTTAAAATTTCCAGGAAAAAAAAGGTTATTAATGTTAAATCCATTCAGGCCAATGAATCAATACAACCAAGTGCATGGAGATATCCACTCAACTCCTTTTTTTTTAATTATATTTTTATAAAAATCTAACGTGACACGGGAACTGTTACAAAATGTGAAACAAGAAGTCCCATAAATTCCCTGGCCGTCTTTCATTAAAAAGAAAAAAAGTCCCCTGTCTCACACCATGGAATTCAGTAGGCCCAATGAATGGTTTGCCTGACTTTTCATGACCATTGCATATATATAATCAATATTCAAATGCAGCCCCATTGAAATGAGCCTTAAGTGATGATCAAATTATAATATACTTCACACATAGTATTTATAATATTGTATTCTATTGTCATATCAATTTTCATCCCAATTAGATATGCGTACGGGCCTTATCTGAAAATGGTACAAATTCAATATAATTAAAATAGTTTAATGTAAATAATAATTTTAAAATAATTTTTTCAGTATGTAAACTATTTTCTATAAAAATTATATATAGATAAATAATAGTACAAAGTTTCATTGCATGTTAGTATGTGCGGGGCTTTTTTTTGGCACATGTACCACTTTTTGGTGCAGTTGTGCTGCAGTGAAATAACCCTTCTCTGTGTGTGTGTGTATATGTATGTATATATATGTGTGTGCACGCCGGACTTTGATGATGGGCTTCAATCTTGTGGGCGAAAATTTCTCCATCCAACGACTAAAGCTTCTGAGGCACTAGGACGAAATGAAAGATTCTTACTCATAAAAACTTTAAAAAGGTAGTGCTAAAAATATGCGTGCAAACCTGTTCAAAAGGCTATTTCAGTTACAAATCATGTGGTCTTCCCTTCTCGCCTCCCCATTTTCCTGGCCTTTCTTAACTGTCTTCACTTTTGAAATCCTTACTACCATATACTTATATACAAACCCAAAGGTTCTCTTATGCCACCAGCTTAACCATGCAGACCCACTTCTAAGCTGTTTTAGCTCCGCCGGTCTGGTCCGGTTGGGTCTTGGTCATTGTTTCATAAAATAACCTGCCCATTACCGCCCAACGGCGGCATTCAGAAATATATATAATTTTTTTTTTTAAAAAAAAAAGAAAAAAAAAGCAGCAGTAGCATCGATATTGATATATATATTAAAAAAAAGGTGAAGAAACAAGGGAGAGAAGATGGAGTCAAGTCAATCAAAACCAAATGCGTTCCTTCTCTTCTTCTGCTTCTTTCTTCTTGCTGGAATCCCATCCCTGTCCGCTCACATCGCCGAATTTGATGAATATTGGCAGAAGCGGGCGAAGCTAGCCCGTATATCATCACTTGCTGCATACAATCCCGATCCCAATGAAGTCATAGAAAACGTTAATACGGAAGTTCATGGGTAAGTTTCTCTTAATGAAGTATCTCCTGCCCAGCTTGCATTGATTCAATTAATTAATTATTATTAATTATATTTGGTGGAAGTGGGTCCATGTTACCCCTCTATTGTTAATGTTAGGAAACTTGATTCGGGTAGAAACGAATCACAGCAGAAGCCTATATAATAAAATATGATCAAAGAAATAATAACAAGATCACACATAAGACACTCAGATTTATGCGGAAAACCCTTCAAAACAAAAAAGGGAAAAACCACTGGAGAGAGACCATAATCCACTATGATAAATAGGTTACAGAGATACACATAGAATACGTCACACATATTCTCTGAATGCCTCACACACACCCTAAGCAATAACACTCTGATAACCACTCCCCTCACGTCACAACGGGATACCTTTCAAGGTTCCACTGAATCCTTAACCGATCCACCTATAAATAAAATTCTTCTAAGCTCTTACGCAATCCCAATACGCAATACCAGTTGTACACAACTAAGCTACTCAGGATACGCAATCCTAATCCCAGCAGAATACAAGACAAACTTAACCGTTAATATGTTAATTATTTTACTAATCAATAGACAATTTGCTCAGTTCATTGTATATTTAGCTAAGAGCTAAGTTTCGTTAAAATAAAAAATGTTCTTAACCTACATTTGTTTAAAAATACATCTATTCGTGTCTAGATTATAAAAAATGTTTAAATCTATTTGTATATGCATTTGAATGTAAAAATACTTTATAAAATCATTTATTAATATATTAATAATGTTTTAAATGTTGAATATACAACTTTAAAATTGCATTTAACATTAAACTATTTTTTATATTAATGTTACGTATATCTTTTGAGATGAAATTTATGCATAATAATAATGGAAAAATAAAAAAATTTGAACAATATAAATAATATTAAATATAAAGAATTAAGTAGAGTTCACCTTAGTTATCAATGGTCTAAAAAATATTATATTATAAAAGAGAAGTTTTATAAAAGCAAAAATCAAAGTGGGTTTGGTTAGGGGAAAGTTTATGATGAAAAGATTTTGAGGTAAAAGTTATTAAATTGATATAAAATAATATGATATGATAGGAATAATGATGATGTGTAAAGAGAATAAAGTTAAAATAGATAGATTAATTGTATGGTTAGTTGCGTAAAAATGATTAAAAAGTAAAGTGATTTCTATAGGAAAATGTGAAAAAAAATAATGAAAAAAATAAGATAATTACGGGAAGTGAAAGTTTTTAATTAAAAAGTTTTTTTGATATTGTTTTAATCCAACCAAACATACCCTCAATATACATAGGATAATATTTAAGTGATAGTATATTTATAATTCCAATTAATTAATTAAGAAATGGTTGATTGTGGTGGTGGTTGATGAACAAATGAACGGAAAGGCAGGTCTTTGGCAAGAAACAGCACAAGGAGGCAGGCACTGAGATACACGGGTACGTGTATGGCGACCAACCCCATAGACCGGTGCTGGAGGTGCGACGAGGACTGGCACCGGCACAGGAAGAGGCTGGCTCGGTGCGCGCTGGGGTTCGGGCGGCAGACGACGGGGGGACAGAAGGGGCGGATGTACGTGGTGACGGATAGCTCGGACGATGACCCGGTGAACCCGAAGAAGGGGACCCTCCGCTGGGGAGCCACGCGAAAGAAGCCCCTCTGGATAGTTTTCGCCACCAGCATGGTCATCACCCTTCAGCAGGAGCTGTTGGTCTACAGCCACAAGACCATCGACGGCCGCGGCTGCAACGTCCACATCGCCCACGGGGCCGGCATCACCGTTCAGTTTGTCAAGAACGTCATCATCCACAACATCCACTTCCACGACATCAAGCCCTCCCACGGGGGCATGATCAGGGACTCCGAAATCCACGTCGGATTCCGCACCCGGAGCGACGGCGACGCCATCTCCATCTTCGGCTCCAACCACGTCTGGGTGGACCACAACTCCTTGTCCAGGTGCACGGATGGCCTCGTCGACGCCATCGAGGGTTCTACCGCCATCACCATCTCCAACAATCACTTGACCCACCACAACGACGTACGCCCAAGATCATCAGATGAGACACATCAGCTAGCTGATGATGAAGTGCGTTTTCATTGACATTGATTGCGTTTGTGCAGGTTATTCTGCTGGGCGGCCATGACAACACTTGGCAGGACGCGGCCATGCAAGTGACGATTGCCTTCAATCACTTCGGCAAGGGACTCATTCAGAGAATGCCCAGGTTTGAATTCTCATATACAAATAACAAACACTAGCTACCAAGTCCAATCCCATCCGATGCGAGTTGGCTTTTCGTGCTTGGTGATCTGCAGGTGCCGATGGGGATTCTTCCACGTGGTGAACAACGACTACACCCACTGGCTTATGTACGCGATCGGCGGTAGCCAGCATCCCACAATCATCAGCCAAGGCAATCGCTTCATTGCTCCTCCCAACAGAGATGCCAAGGAGGTGATCGAGATGTCTCTCACCCATTCATTAATTAAGCATTAGCTACTAATACTAATTAAACTACCTCAATTAGATATTCCAGATCGTCTGAGGAATTGAATTGTTTGTTTGGATTTTGGAAACAGGTGACGATGAGAATAGCCGCTGGCCCAGATGTGTGGAGTAAGTGGACATGGACATCTCAAGGAGACCTGTTGATGAATGGTGCGAGGTTCACACAATCTGGGAATCCCAAGAAGAGGAGATATTTCTCCAACAAGGATGCAATAAAAGCGAAGCCAGCGTCGTTTGTTAGAAGGCTGACACGCTTCGCGGGCACCCTCCCTTGCCAGAAGGGCATGCCATGTTAACAACAAAAAAGGAAACCCAAAAAAACACTCATGTGATGGATTTTAAATGAGAGAAGGAGAGAGGAAGAAGGCTGGCAGAAAAACGTGTCATCAGAGGCTGGAATCTGGATCGTATCTGTTTGTCACATTACAGGAGGAAGAGGGCGACAAGTATAGATATTAGAAAGAGGCCGTAGTGGTTAATCCTTTAGTGTTTTTAATTATTGGCGAGCGTCCAATAATATTATTTTTATTGTATTTTTGCCACTTTAATTACGAATTTGCGCCACATTTCATGTGACTGTACTTTGAAACAGAAATCTGCTCCATACAAGCAACTGGAAAGTATTTAAAGATGATGCAAGTTTAGAAAAACAGCTGCATTCACGCCTCTGCAAAGCCTCAACTTACTCAATTTATCAACACTGCCTGCGAGTAAAGGTAGCACTGCGCATATTACGTATCAATCTCACACTTGTCCCATTTTTCTAATTTCCAACTACGAAGTGACTAATTTGATATCATCCATCGATTGGGCCATAGTTCCGTTACTTCGGTAGCAAAAATGTGTTAGACCAAAGGCAGAAAAGGTACGTGAGCACATGACCAGGTGATTTACGCGACCGTGAGTGAAGGGGGTGAAAAAAAAAGCAGAAAAGGTATAAAATAAGAAATTCTGACGAGTAGACGCCACGGTTGCTTGGAAAAATTTTAAACAAGGCACCAAGGAGGAGAAACCAAAGTACCAAATGCATTATTGGATCAAACAAATCCTCACCCATTAAAGGAAGCCATAGATTGGTCATTTTAGCCATAACCAAAATAGAGATCCAATCAGACATAAGCAGAGTTTTTTAAGGCCAAAAGACAAGATAATTTATTGATGGTAAGTCGATCTTGGACTTCAGCAGCAAATTTTCATTTTTGTCAATGCTAGGTTGAATTATTATTTACGCGACCATTAATTAGACGATTTTGACACATTTATTTCTCCTACATCGTGTCGCGTGTTGCAGAATGCTAATCCAATCAAGTCTTCCTTGGTTTTCTGGAAGTGACAGCTAATATTTTGAGAACAAAGAGAACCGAGATCTACGAGTGACTGGAATACCATCTATAACCTGCCATTGCACGCATTAGCCCATTAAGATGCGCCATAACGGAGCTGGACATACTGTTGTCCTCAGTTACGTTCTATATGATTTAAAATTTCTTAGAAACCATGAAAAAGAAGAAACTTTATCATGTATATTCCGTCAAAATCACAAAAGATGGATAAACCATAATCATTCAATGTGCTAAGAAAGAAAAAACATTTCAATCATTTCTATACAAGAAAAGATCTTCCATGGATGTAGATCTCATCATGTGAAAGTAACAGAACTATTGGTCTTCCTTAAACCATGTATGTACTGCGTAGCTACCTGATGCCAGGAGCAAACATGTGACAGTTGCCCAACTGAAAATACATGAGCCCACCCAACCAACAATAGCCAATCTGCTATTTCCAAAATCAATCACAACTTGTTTGGAGCAAATGATGTTTTTTCATCACTGATATGTTCAAATCTTTCAACGCATCTCAATTAGTTGTCTTCATGCTATGTATTTCTTGATTGCACAAAAGAGGCTCATTGTACCCTATCAACTTAGTAAACTGCAAGTGAATCAACGTCCAAAGAACAAAAACATGTATAATACATTATTAGTACACGAGCATTCTTTTCTACTATATGAATGCACATGAAACTCAAATGCTCAAGGTTAGTGTGAAATAATTTACATAAGAACATTGGGAAAAGTTCCTTTCCCAGGTGGGAAAGCTTTGCAGTACTTTTTAACAAATTGAATCAAATGAGACTATTCTATAGCCTTGAAAGCATTCCAGAAAAGCATTGGGGCTAATCCTATGTGATCATTTTGGGTTCAGAAATATTACAGAGATGCCTGAGAACTAGAATGACCATAGATTATTTAGCATTGAACATTTATTGTTCAATTAGTTTTTATAGCTTAAATTGTGCACTGCATGTGCATTGAGTGGCACAGACATGTTCCCAAGAATGCACTAGCTGTTGCATAAGACCCTGATAACCTTGGTATATTATAGATGAGTCTTTGTGGAGAGAGAGAGGGAGAGAGGGAGAGAGGGAGAGACCTGAGATGCCTTCAAGTTCAATTCCTCCCACTCTGCAGAAGGATTAGTTCCTTCTACTATGCCAGCCCCTGAATAAATCAACATGCTATGGCCCTAAGGTTCATAAAAGTGGGCACAAAACTTTGTTAGAATGAGTCAAAGAATAAAGATTAACTGCAACATAAGGAATCATATAGAGCATACAAGATGAAAATCATGTTTTGTAGGAAATAAAGTTCAGACAGAGTATTAAAAACTTATATGGTAATCATCGCACCAGAAGGATAACTACACTGCATCCCTCCTGTATAAAAATTTCAAAAACAAAAGCTGCTCTAAAGTTTAAACATTCGAGAATTTGTCATTGGTCATCATAATAATCTCGCATGACATCCAATAAAATGAAAGGATATTATGCCATTGTAAATGCTGATTTTCAGATTGTTGGAGAGAAAATATGGTATTTCCACCATTTCCCAGTAAGGAATCATGCTTTCTGGAAGTCAAAACTAAAGAATAACTGCGCTTTTGCTTTTTGCTTTTTTTTTTTTTTTGCCCCCTTTCCTGTTACCTTATGATCAAGGGAGATGTTCATACGAACATAATATTCTACTACAGTTTCTAGGATCTATCAAACTCAATTGGGGCAGATGACAATGTTTTAATCTTGACAAGATTAAATACCTTCTGTACTAATGCTGACCTAATCCCAACAGCGAACTCACTCTCCCCTCCTCCAAACCAACCAACAGGTCCAGCGTACATACCCCGATCAAACATTTCTGTGACATCAATTAGAATAGCATGGCTAAAATCAGAAATCAACAATATAATATTTCAGGATATCCAGGTATTATTCATGAAAAAGAGTTTTGGAACCCCAACTGATACACAACTTAATTTGCAGTGTCCCAAATTCAATTTATTTAGCATGTTTAGATCTTGATGTCATCTAAGAATGCATGCACAAATGGAAACAGTTGTCATTCTCTAGAATAAAGCACAGAAATCTCAGAAACTAAGTACACTATCGATAAACCAGTACCTAGGTCTTCATCATCACCTAAGCGTTGTCCTGGCTAAAGAGGTCAACTAACTATTGTTTACCATTTACAATCCACAGGTATTAAAGTTGATATCATGAAAATTTTCAACAAAAACTTTGTCCCATTTAGCCTCTAGCAGAAATGTATGTAAACAGTTACTGCACACTTTCTCTGGGCAATCCACAAACAGCTGGAGTTGGGTGAAAGAATGATAGAGAGGCCAACTATCACCATCAGCGACTAGTTACAATCCAAAGGTATACAGCTGATATTTTCCAACAGAAATGCTGTTCCATTAAGGGCCTGTTTGGCCACGCTTAACAAAAGAAGCAAAAAAAAAAAAAAAGAAAAAAAGAAAGGCTCAGGGCGTTTTGGGATAAGCTAGGATTCCTAGCTTTACTTAGAATAAATAGGGAAAATTCACTTTCATATGTGATTGCAAACACTCATTAAAATCCATGTGCATTTTTTAAGGCTGCTAAAGGGCTTAACCTGCATAATAAGCGGGGCGAAACAGGCCCTAAGCTGCTAACAGAAATTTATGCAAGTGGTATAGTTACCAGTTTCTGCAATAAAACAGCGTGCAGTTTCTGTGGGCAATCCACAAACAGCTGGAGTTGGGTGAAGCAATGATAAGATGTCAAACTGCAAGAGGAATGTGAGAAACAAAGCTGTGTTATAAAAGAAGCTTAGAGGAAAACAAGGGCATATCAGGTGAGATCTAGCAGGGCAAATAGAATTGTTAGCATCAGTCTGTTCCTACACAGGAATGCTTTGTTTGGCCAGAAGCATGAAGAGGTATCATGAGGAAACATTCGCAAAAATGTTCATGCTTATCACCTCCACTTCCACAACTGATTGGAGCCCAATATCTATGTGACTCATGTTAAACTGCTACCTAAAATCATGGCCTTCATCACAACCATGGTCAGCAAAGAATGTCTGTCTAGCCAGTTCAGGAGTATATGATTGCATGGAATGAGATGCGAATAGAATATCTAGCAAGGCAGCAAAGAATGGATTTCCTATTCCAAAAAAAAAAAAAAAAAAATCTCATTTCCAATACAATCTTTCATTTTCTAATGCATAATAACCATACTTTTCCTATTTCTGACACTATTTTTCTCATTTCCAATATAATTTCTCATTTCTCAATACACAATAACACCTCATCCAATCTCTTCATCCCATTCACATATCATTGCATCCAATTGTATCCTCCCAAACAAGCCCTAAAGCTTTTCTCAAGTTCAACTAACCAGAGTTAGTCATCCACAAATCTTTGGATATATATTTTTTTAATGTTAGTCATCCACAAATCTTTGGATCTGATATTAGTCATTAATTTCAGAGCTTTAGCCCCTTAGCATTTAAGTTATGCTTTTCTTGCATGTAACAGTAGTTTTCATAAACATTCATTATTTTCATGTGTTCTATATCTGTCATATTTTTAATTGATGAGGCACTGCAACCCTACCCAGCATCATTAAGATGTTATTTAGAATCCACTATCTAGAATTACAAGATGAGGAAAAATAACTAGATGACCAAGATTACCCAAATTCATTGAGCTTACCTCATTGTCTTCACATCTTATCCTCCCTGATAACTGGGCGAGTAGATGTTGTATTCTTGGACCTTTACGAACTGCCTTGCTCGGATCCACAAGTACATCATTGCATATAATCTAGACAGAGAAAAACTTCCAGAAGTAAGCAACAAAGAGAAAACCACCAAACTCTCAATGCAATTCAATCAGTAGTCGATGATACAAAGATCCAAGAAGCTAAACAATAGACTGCTAGATATTCTTGCAAAAATAAAACCAACGAAATACATCTATGGAAGTCAACTTACTCCAAGCTTCCTTCTAATGCTTTCTCGAACAATTGTAAACTCAAGAAGATCTTTAGGACTACAAATAAGCAAGAGAAATCCAATCAAAGTAAATTTTTGTGTGTATTGCATTATTTCAGTTCATTCAGTGAGTAAGGATGCATCTGATTACATGCCAGTCAAGAATCAGACTTTACCATGTCGGTTAACTTCAAGAGCCACAAAAAAGAAAAAAGAAGAAGAAAAAGAAGAAGAAGAAGCAAAAGCAAAAAAGGTAAAGAAAGAAAGAAAAGGAAAAGGGCTATGCAAAAACATTCTTCATATGAATTAGATGGCCATCCTAAATTTCCAATAATGAAATGTAATCAAACGACCACGACATTTGAAAAATCTGGAGACAAAAGTAATCTACGAAGAAATCAAATGGCATAGCAGCCATCAAGTGGCCAACCCCAACTAGCATAAAAAAGCCTGGATGACAATGATGATGATGATGATGATTATTATTATCAAATACTAAACAAATGTAAGAAACAAGACAGAATGGAGTATAATGGCACCCAAATTTTAATCAAAGTTAAAACAAAATATGCATTTACAAACAGCATGAATTTTATAAATATCTCCAGAAACATGGGAGAAAGGAAAACCTGGTCAGTAAATCATGCTCTATTTGAAGATCTTGTATCTCGGATCCACCCCTAGCACGGGTCCCAGCTAAGGCCTCGCTAGAAACATCAAGGTATTTACGATGAAATAGTTGCTCTGGCTATTCACAAAGTTTGCATGGCACCAAACAATTAGTTAGAATCAGAAAGAAGGTTCTCAATTTAATTAGGAATTAGAAATGTAAAGGTTCGCTGCTAAATAAGTACAATACCATAAAAACAGAACCTAGCTGCATGCGTGTACTTAGACTCGGTGCACCCGGGTTCAAATACCCATTTTTAAAATTTTTTTTACATGACTATTGATCTAAGTCTATTTGACATGTATATCAATTTTTATCATTTTGGGAGATTTTTAATTTTTTTTGGATTTTTAAAAAATCAGTGGCATTTTTTGTAATTTAAAATTGATACACATATTAAATACACTTAGATTAATAATTTTACGAAAAATTTGAAAAAAACTTTAAAAATGGGTTAAATGCACCTGGGTGGACTCTAAAAATGGTAAAAATTAATACACATGTTAAATACACTTAGATTAACAGTTCTATGAAAAAAGTTTGAAAAAAATTTTAAAAATAGATTAAATGCACCTAGGCGCGGGAGTCTAGTACACCCGGGTGCATTCAATTGGATCCCCATAAAAACACATCTTTGCATTTCAAAGAGATGTATCATCAGCAATGTCAAGCACACTCTAACTCAAAATAGACAAAAAGAAAAAGAAAAGAAAAATACTGCTTAGTGATAACTGCATTTTAGTCATTTTACTTAATGTTGCACTGGCTGCATGAAGAAAAGCATGGTTAATTTTTATTGTGCATTCTAAATTACATACAGTATTCCCAATAAAAGCTGGTGCATTAGGTGGCTGAAGACAGAACTGGAAAGCATCTGGGTCCTCAACCTGTTAATATTAACCACATGTAAATAACAGAACCCAATTCAAGGGTGTAGATAAAACATCTCGATTTTAATGGAAATAAGAGTGAAACCTGGAGGCAAGCTAGCAATGCTACAGGGTCGATGTCAGTCTTGGTAAAAACTTCACTACAGCGTGCAAGCACAACCTAAGTTTCAATCCAAAATCATCATTTAAAAAGATACAATGATCCCAAATAAATAATAAATGTCAAAAAAGTTAAAATAAAACAATCTAAAAGGAGGGCTGTCTTAATGCATTCAAATACCTTATGTAGATCAGAGCTTTCACTCCTTATCATGTGCAGGGCTCTCTTAACAGCAACGTCCCAAGCTGATTTGGTTGGGACATGGTTCATATTGATTATTAGTGTTCCTGGGATTTCCTTATCCAACACCATACTAATGGAGACCTGCATCATAATAAACATTATCAAGGCCTTTTAATATATAAGAGCAGATAATAAATTTGTCTGATATAGACCTGTCGCAATGTTGCTTGCAGCAGCTCCACTGCTTTTTCCCATGACCAATGAATGGCATCATCCCAGGCAACAGTCAAAGCAAGCATAGAACTTCCTTCAAACTCATTGAGCTCAACCTGTTACCAGATTTCTAGCAGTGAGTATCCCTAATGCTGATAATCAGTTATCAAAGGGAAACTTGGAGACATATTGATGACGGATTCACAGAAGAGTATCAAGTTTGCAAATAGTAAATTTCTTTGAAAAATGAAATAAATTATGTACCTGGGGAATGATAAAATAAAATGAGCCAAAACATTCCCATTCAGACGAAATTTTAGTTCTTGCATCGAAACGTATAGCTCCATAGGCACGAATAAATGGGCAATCCGTGGAGAGGAACCTTCAATAGAAAAAGGAAGAGCGTTGGAACCCTCAGTGAAATGGGAAATTTTTAGCATTTCGTTCATACTGCTACTCCTAATACTCTTGTATCTCCTTTGCTTGTATTTCTTGATATTTATGGATTAGCCATAGGCGTACAATGATACAAAGTTGTTTTCAATTTCATTGTCGAAACAAGCTACCTTTTTTCTCATTTATGCCGTACTTACTGCACTTTCTAACTCGTATCCAAGAAGCTCTCGCATTATTTCTTTTCAGACTACCGATTACTGAAGCTCTAAAAAGCATTAACAAAACAAGTACATGATTAATTATGGGAAATTCTTCCTAAAAAGTATCTTCCAAGATGTTATTGCGGGCATGCAACATGAAACAGGGCCAGTTCCATGCCATTTGGCTCCAAAATCCTAAACGAACTCTACGAAGTCAATGCAGAACGAATACCCAAAGAAATCATGCCCCAGCAAACAGGTGAAATATCCAAATAGATTAAGAAACGAACGACATCAGAAGCCTCGTGGAACTGAACATGAAGATGGAAAGCTCCAACGGCCAGCAACGAGTAACCAAAAGGCAGTGGAACTCATGGTGATTGGCTCACCTCCTAATACACCTCCAGTCTTCCGACGCAAAGGGGAGAGAACGCTGAAAGAAAACAGCAGAGCCGACGCCGGCGACGCTGACCATGTTGGGCAACAGTGGAGAATGGTGGTGTCCATTGACATTTGTATTGCCGTTGAACATGATTGCAGCATCGGCATCGGCATCGTCTCGACGGCTGTCGCCAAAGAAGAGATGGGAAGAAGAAACGCAGCCGTGTCTTCTGCCGGAGAAGAAGCAGCGGGGAAGCTGGGTCTGGGAATGAAGCCATCTGATTGCTTCTACTGGCTCGGTGATCGGAACCTACGCATTACGCAAGACGGCAAGAGTCAAGATCCAAAAAGCGTCAGCAGATGCTGGGAAGGAGTGACGCAGAATGACACATGCCAGCATCCATCCCTGACTCTGTTCTAGTATTGCAATTATGTGCCCTGCTTCTATAAAATTATAAAGCACTCGAGTAACTTTTTAGAAAATTACGGATATACCCTATATCATCGTTAGATTGCGCCTATATTCAGGAAAATTTTATAAATATTAAAAGTGGTAATGATTCAATACTGATCGGGCACCCATACAACTATTTTTTATTTTTTTGAAAATTTTTTATACAACCGATAATCTAAGTGTATTTAACATGTGTATCAATTTTTACCAATTTTATATATTTTTATATATTTTTTGGGAAAATCATTCTCATTTTTAGTAATTTAAAACAACTAAAAATGTCACTGATTTTTAAAAATCTAAAAAAATCTAAAAGTCTCCAAAAATAATAAAAATTGATATATCTGTTAAATACACTTAAGTTAATAGCTTCATGAAAAAATTTCAAAAACTTAAAAAATATGTATAGCACACCCCAGTGGCTTGAGGCTCAAGGTGCACATGATTGCACTCTATGCTTATAATAAGTATAATCATAGAGACTCAAAGCTTATCATTATTTTTTAATTTTAAAATATTTCTTAAAAACTTCAATCATTTATGATGTTTGTCCATGTATATTTGTTTATAGTTCTCAAAATTATATGTATTGCACACTTTTATGCACTATAGTCGTACCATGCATTTCTTTAAAAATTTTAATAATTATATTTTTACCTCTGAGAAGATATATTTTTATAATATAGAAGTTTTTAATGAAGATTATTTTTGGTAGCATAATAAAACATGATGGGTTAAATATAATAAATGATATAGATTTTTTTAAAAAATTAAAATTAAAAAATCAAGACTAAGCATAAATCCTCGTACTCATGGGAAGTATTGAATTAGGGTAAATTTCATATATACTCACATAGTTTCATCGATACTGCAGATATACTCATGTAGTTTCATAAATTGCATATTACCCCCACATAGTTTCACCGAAATTGCGTATTACCCCCACGCCGTTAACTGACGTTAATATCTGCTGTTATTTTTTGAAAAATAATGAAAACACTCTCATCCATAGTTTCAAAAAATTGCATATCACCCCATGAAGATGAGAGCATTTTCGTCATTTTTGAAAAATATAAAGGTAGATATTAACGGCGTGGGGGTAATACACAATTTCGGTGAAACTACGTGGTGGTGATATGCAATTTGTGAAACTACATGGGTATATCTGCAATATCGATGAAACTATGTGGGTATATATGAAATTTACACGTTGAATTATTATCCAACAAAATCAGTGAATTAAGTTTTGATTTAACATTAAAAGCTGGCAAAAATGGTTCGAAAAAATTGGATAAAAAGTCTGTGAAGCATGCCTCAAGATACATAACACGTTAAAATCCATTGAAATTACTTTTTATTAAAAGTGTGTTTAGGTAGTAATAAAATTTTTAGATGAAAATTTTTTTATATAAAAATTTTTGAAATGAAAGGAAGTAATTTGATATTACAGGAATAATAATGAAAAATAAAGAAAATAAAATTAAAATAGATAAGTTCATTATATAGATAGTTGTGTATTAATGATTAAAAATAAGACATTTGTATAAAAACATGTGAATAAATAATTAAAAATAAGATAATTGTAAAAAATAAAAAGTTTTGTTTGAAAATTTTTTATCCATACAAACACACGCAAGCTAATTTTCATTTATCAAGACTCAAGAGTCGAGACAACCAACCGGCTGTCCACTTTTTTCTTTTTTTGTGCGAATGAGGTACGTGGTTTGAATACAACATTCAGGCCTACTGAATGCTATTATTTCTTGTTGCATATAGCCAAAAAGCCGTAATCAAGGGGCTTGACGGTCTGGATCTTATTAATCCTTTCCTCATTAGGCATGCGCGTGCACGCCCACTCGTAGTCATGCACCACTTTCCGCAACTTTCAAAAACGAAGTTGTATTTGAACAGTTAATTGTACTGCAACGCTAGATGGTTGTACCTGGAGCCGAAGGATTCCGGAATTAACCATCGGCGGATTGCATTTCAATGCAGAAACCATCGAATGTAGCTGATCCAAAGCCAATGCCGGACTATCAACCGCAGGCAGCGACCGAGTCTCGCACATCCCCACGCCTCGCTGGGGGTCTCCTCCACAGCCGTTCATTGCCATCCTCAACCTCCCCGATTTCTGCCAAGTCATCGCGAGAAAAACCAAAAATGCAGATAAATGTGGAGAAAAATAGAAGTCCAATGCCCAATCCCAAGGAGGAGAAAGAGATATGGTTGGATAAGAGCTGTCTGCAACTCTGCATCCATCGCGCTGGATCATCAACACAAATCCGAACCGTCCATCTTCTAGACTGGATAGCCGTTCCGACTGCCATCGTGGCCGTCGATTGTGCTTGCGGACGTGAATTGATGGATGGACGGTCAGATTCAAAGGAGAGCCGTTCGGTCCTTATCCAGCGGAGTAAATGGAGTAATGTTCGAAATTCGACGCTTACGAAGGAAGGAGATTGGCGGCCTCGAGTTTGCGCGTTTGGGAAATAGCTGTTGGGGGAATCTGGAGCTGTTGTCTGAGCTAGTAGCCGAGCAACCGCACCAACTGCCATGGAACTTGCGAGAGAGAGAGTGAGAGTGAGAGAGAGAGAGAGAGAAGGGTGGGGGTGTGGTCTGGGAGGACGTCCGTGTATGAGAGAAGCTGTTGGCTTCGGAGTCCGTTGGCTGTTGGCCGTAGGGAAGCAGATGGAAAAAAAAAAAACTGAATTAATAATATCTGCCTGTTCGTTTGCAAATTACATATATGGACCGTCAATCGCTCTCGGCATACATGCAGAACCCGTGTTTTTGTTCAAACCAAGCCGTCCATGTATTGTCGATCCTGTGAATTATGCGATGAAATTCAAGGATTGCATCAAACATTTGTTATCACTTCCGATTGGAGAAGTAGCATTTGACAGACAGCCAAATTTCAATACAGACCCGAGGCGTATTGGGTGGCGATAAAAAGTGTGCATCCCTTAAGAAGCAAGTGATTTTGAGTAGGGTTTGAAAGGATCACCATCATCCATCATTGGATCGATTTAATCTTCTCATTTGTTTTCATTTTCTCTATTTTACTTTCTGCTTTCTTATTGGTCATTTTCTTTCCTCTATTATTATTTTTTTAATCTGCCAATAGTAGCATGTACAATTTTGCATTTTCATTCTTGTCGTTGTTCAGACTAGTAAAACAGGAATTCACATGATCACGTAGCGCGCGCGTGCTCTCTCTGCCTCAGCGAATCAATGGGTTCATTTTATCCCGTTTTATTTAAGGTTGCAACTCAGCTTAGTTCCTAGGCAGGGGTCTACTTTATCCGTATTTTATTTGTAAAAAATCTATCCTACCCTACCCAATCATCAATTCTACTATATCCATTACTCATAAAGTTAGTTCAAATTTCGATTCTAAATCAATTCCTTTTATACTCAAATACAATATTTTAAAAAAATTTCTATTTTATTTTAAATAATGTAAAATAACACTTATTTACATTTTAAAATACAAATACATATATTATCGTTTACATTATTATATAAAAATATAAAATATAGACTATTATATCCTAATAATTAAAACTATTAATATATTATAATAACAAGTTACAAGCTTATTTATATATATATATATATAAATAATCAAACTAGTTTCCTACTTCACAATCCACAACTTCACGAAACACAAGATTCTTTTAAATTTAAATTTCTTAAAATGTTTGTATACACAAGATGTCAAAGACATATCACAGTATATACTATATAATATATATTATACATATAATTAATCACACACATGAGTACTTATATGAGTCGGTTCCGGATAGCCAACGTATCTACCCTATCCGTGCCTTATTTGTGATGACAAGTAATAATTTATACCTTAACCATATCATAGATAATATTTTCTACACTACCGTACCCAACTTAACCCAAATTAAGTTGGTAGGTATCCTTGCGCCCCCTAGTTTTACCGACGCTTAAGAGGGTGAAAGGCAGCTTCCTTAAGGATCTTTTGGCCTTCCTGCCTTCTTTCCAACTCGCCACCCATTTCAACCAGTATCTTCAGTTGAATGAGGGGAAAAAAAAAAAAAAATCCGCCAACGCAATTCTCGATCTTGTGTTCTGGTGGTTCCTCTCTCATTCACGAGCAGAATTTTGCACAATTGAATGTATCGTGAGAAATGCATTTTCTAGCTAGTTCTCTGATGTTGCAAAAGGTGTGCCCGATCCATGACTCTCGATAACAACCATGAACTATCTATTGTTTCTTGGAGATTGATCTCTTCCTCAAGTAACCAAATAACCAAGAAAAGCCATGAAAAATAATCGATTATTTTGCCAAACTCCATAAGTAAACATTTCCTAGTATACTCTTTAGCTATAGATCTCCATTGATTCCTGTACAACAAACAGGAGAATAAATTAAAACAAGATTCTAAGGCCATACGGCGAGATGCATTCACTAACAATTGGCACTTCATATAAAGAGAACTTGTGCTAAAGCGCGCTGAAGATATTCATCCAATTGTAGCCGCAACATAAGACATTCTTCCTAGAATACCTTTCATTACGAATAATCGAAATCTCTGTTGTAGCCCTTACATGGCTGCTGGTGATTGCCCAAGTCAGGCACAGAAATGATAAATCTTAAAAAGAGAATAAAAACGGCAAAAGAAAATTTCTGCCTAGAGAGATTATCGCATTCAATGCAAATCTCTGCTTCCAAAGATCAATTTACTAATTTGCTGAATTCAAGGATAAAAAAAAGGAATGAGGAAGGAAATTTTGCTACACCACCGATTGCCAGTCAGAACTGTTTTAGTGGCCCATCATGCACTTATTTTTCCAACAATCGAATGACTACTTTGAAATCAAAAACAGACTTCCAAGAAGTGCCATAAGATAAAAAGATACTGCACATGAACTAGAGCTTTTCGTGGACTTGCCAATCTGAACCAGTCGTTCTCATCGATCCATATTTTATCACTTTATAGGCTAGGGCTTGAGAACAACGGCTAGGCCAATCTTGGCACTTTTCTCAATTGCCCGAGTGTCCACCTCCCCTGAGATGGTGACGAACGACTTTGGCCTCCATTCGTGCTGGATGAGGGCACTTGCTTTGCCGTAGTTGTTGAGACGGGATTTCACTGTAGTTAGGGGGTCTATGGCATGTTGAGTGCCAATGGTAAGGGTATTGTCACTGCTTGAGAAGCTGTGAGACAGCTCTGCACCGACTGCTGTGTTCGATAGGGGGCTCACCAGGTGGTAGTAGGATGCAGTCAGTGTATCCCCTTTGTCGTTCCTAGCATTGTCAAGATGGGAATTAGTCGAATGCTTCATGCAGACAAGGGAGACCAATAAAAATTATTGGATTGAATTGGGCTTTAATTAAACAAAGAACCAACTCCATTTAATAATGGGGAAAATGGTGAAAAAGTTCTCCATTTCTTTTCACAAATGTTTTAATGTTAAATAACATCCTAACCATTTAACAATTCTACTTTTCCTTATGATTATCTATCGTTTCAATCATTATTTCCTTAACTTTTCATACAAAAAGAAAGTTATTTGTCTTTATTTAATTCATTCGTAAGCATGACCCTGTATTGCATCACATATATCATTTTTTTCTTCCACTTTTTCTTTTTTTTTAAAAAAAAGAAATCATTTCTACCTCTTCTCCCCACTCACAAATAGAGCCAAATGAAAATTTTCTTTTCTAAGAATCAACTACTCACAAGGTCAAGGAAGCAATAAGGTCAGCACCAGAGAAGCTTAACCCGGCATTGTACTTGAGGAGGTTGCCAGTGGCAGTGTCAAAAGACAAATCAGTACCAAAAGCAAGCAGACTGCTTCCAACTACACCAGAAAAGTTAATGATGGGGTTCGCTGTCAATCCAATGCCCGTGCTGATTCCCACATGGTCATGTAAATACTGAAGTTCTGCCTGCGAACAAACCCACAAATATCAGAGTTGGATGTCTCCTCAATTGCTATGGCAGGTTAAGACACACCATTCACATATGGGATTAAAGAAACATCAAAGATAGAAGCAACAATGGCACTGCTGATGCTCAAAACTGCATAAAAATTCATGGAGTAGAAAAAAGTGACATTTTTTCTTTTCGTGTTCTATTTCCGTTACAGTTCACCATTGCTCAGGACAGCAATGCAGCTCATAGGCATGCTGAAGCTACTAGCACCAAGGATTAAATTGGCAATTGCACAATCACATGAAGCCATTTAGCTCTATATAGCAAGGCCATTCAAAACCCAGGATCGAATCATAACGTCAATGGCCAACAATATGGAACCAAGTGCCAAGTGAAATGCACAACTTCAGAAATTTCAGCACAGACCATGCAGGGAAATGGCATTCGCAGCAAGACTTCCAATGGTTGGCGAATACACATACACAAGGTTTTGAACACGAATTCAACAATAATTTTCTTTATGTGAATTAAGGTTCTCTTGTACCTAAATTTTCATTGAAAAAAACCTTATTTTTTTCGTTTTCTTATTCTAACACTATTTTTGGAATAAAGTTAGGCAAGAAAATCAGAAAACATTTATTATGAAATTTTACAAATTTGGAATTTAGATATAACAAGAAGCACAGAATAGAAGGCACTTCTGCAAGATCAACATTACGTCATGACAATTACATGTGATATTCAGTGAATTTGTTACTCAAACAAATTTCAGATAGATAAAAAGATATAAGATGCTATACAGATGAGAATCTTAAAAGGTCTTCAGGAAGGAATATCTACTCTTGCTTCTTATATGCACAAGTCCTTGGGATATTTCCGCAGACGATGACATCAAATATTCTCAAAATACCAATAAAAAACAGAACAATATGAAATGATTGAAGAACAGTAAAACAGGTTTCACAATGCATTCTAGCAATGCCATAACATAACAAATCATACCACAAAAGATGAAAAGTGAACTGAAGCCAATGTGTGGCAGAAAACAGACATTGTATTCATTGATGTTGTACCATGACCACAAGAAGAATTTAACAAAATCATATTCCCAATTGCATTATAAATCAGATGAAGCATATCCATGCTTATTTCTGATAGACATGCACCATGATAATTTTAAAAAACATCATGAAATACATCACTTCAGTCTATTTTCACAAGCCATAGTAGGCTTTTTTCTTAATTTGATTCACAGATAGAATCCATGTAAGGTGAAATCCAAAGTCCAAACCATATACATAGAAGTAAGATCATAATATTACATCAGACCTGGGTTAGAACAATTGACAAATGCAACAATATTAGCAAAAGAAAAAGCAGGGAAGGAACAATTTAATTCCTCGACCTTCCAGATTCTTTCTGAATTTCAGCTCATAGAATGGGTGCCCTATTGGATTTCACTTTAGAATCTTAGATATGTGCTGAACAGAAGCCATGCCTTAAGAGTAAGCTCACAATACTAAATCCAAACCAGTTTAGGAAATAGGATTCTTGACAATGTGATGGCAACACTACGAAATAACGGGAAAGAGAAAAATTAATTCCTTACTTTGGCAGACCTTTGGTCTGGAATAACGAAGCTAAAAATTGTCTTGAGACCCGGAGTGGGTTCATCAACTGTAATTGTTGTAAAAAGCTGGGAAAAGAAAAGAATGCATAAAAATCAATAACATTACATCTTAAACAAGATCATAACTTTATAGTATTCAATTCGTTTTGATACAATATCAATGACTCAATTATGAAGAACCATTTAATCAATATATATATATATATAGGGATTTATTCCAGTGCATGCGACTGCACCGTGCAGTCCATGCACTGTGGGCCCCACCTGATCATAA
>JAXCLR010000073.1:12795332-12829783 GCA_035584095.1 Annona squamosa | reverse complement strand
AACATCTAAACCGTCTAAAGTATGATTTATATATGGATAAATGAGTGTATAAAGTTTCATTATAATCTAACATGTGTGGGGTCCATTTTACAGCGGACTGCACCGTAATTCGATTGCACACGATCGGATCTCATATATATATATATATATATATATATGAAGAACCATGTACCATATCTAAAAGAAGCATCTCTACACTTCAAAACAAAAAGCGGAACATGGTAAACTAACCCCTTTATGGATCATGCCTAAATAAGGAACTCAGTTGATTGCCTTTTACCTTGCACAGGGTATGAGGGTGTGTCTGACAATGGGAAAAGAAACAAAAAATCTTTTCCCCAACTTTTCCACACATTTTTGTATAAAACTAACGCGCTTTTCTATACGACTACCTTACTTTCCAATCAATTCTTCACATCTTTCTATAAAATTATCCCATCTATTTTAACTTTATTCCCCTTGTTCCTAATCATTACCTTTATCTAATTATATCACACTCTCACTTTTTCCAAGCTCTTTTCCCAACAATTTTTCCTCATTTTTTTCTATTTACCAGATACACCCTAAGTCTAGCATAGTGATAAATTATGGTTAATAACCATGTGGCATCACAAAAGAACCTTCTTTAATATTGTTGATCAGTGAGTCACAAACAGAGAGATTAAGAATGATGTTCATGGATTTGAATCAAGAAGATGAAAAAGGTCATTTCCATTTTGTCACTAGAATGAAACTGAAGAGAAATACTTCATATTTTATAGTGCATGGTATCAAGCTATCAAATAGCAACATGTACATTGGAAAACTACAGGAAAAATTAAATGGTAAGATGGGTAAGTATCAAGCTGAAAGGCGATACAATGATAGGTTATTGCACTCCGTTAGCATTTACCCATGAAATTTTTTGGTGCCTAAATTTGTTTCCGCAGTCCAACTTGCTTTTGGGATTGCAATCATATCTAATCAACCAACCTCCATTCCATTTATAGAAATTGACAGAACAATCTTTCAAGGACCATTACATAATGGCAACAGGCAGCTGCACTGACCTTAATTCACGAAATTTTCTGCCCTGCTGTACAGCCACTGACCCAACATTAAAATCTACATTGTAGATTTTTGCACCTCTTTTAAAGAAAACAAAAATCCGGAGAAATGTGTGGAGAACAAGATAATGAATTCTTGGAAATAAGCACACATGTATTGACTGGAGCTCTCACATTTGAGTTTGTGTCCACTTTGACATCAGTTGTGATGTTCTTGTTCTTCAACTGTGTATTCACATCAGCAAGTAGCAACTCGCCCTTCTTTATTCCTGATGCACTGATTGCCTGCAGGCATGAAAAAAAATATGCGGACCATTTTCAGCATGGCATTAAAAAATTGAATGATCAAAATACATCTCCTGAAAGGCTGAAACAGAGATTTGAACAATCCCCGCGCCAAACAAGACAACATGTAATCGTACACCAGAAAATACAATGTTCATCATAGCATTCATTTGGTGATAAAAGCTGATTGGTTGCCACACAAAATGGATGCTTCAGTCTAAAAAATCTCCTTACCCAACATGCTTCCCCTGAAAACATGGGGGGCGCAGTGAGGATTTGTTATAGGCCATATAAGAAATTGTCATCCACTAAGTTAAGTGAAAAATAAGTTGCTCATCCAACTAATTATGACTTCTACGTTTACAACCTAAGAACAGTAGTGAACAAAAATGACCTTTTTATATTAGTTACTTTTCCATGTCAAATTGAGTGTTCCATCTGAATGTATCAAGCATCACGTTTTGCCAACTTTAAAGCACGTAGCAATGATAGTAAACAAAAATATGAATGCCAAATCCAAGGTCAATACATACACAGAGGTGAAATGCCATGACACACAGTCAACAACCTAGGGTAACCATAACAACTTCCAAGCCTCAACAGCCATGCTATGATTATTACATCGACAAGCAAAGGAACAAGTAAAATTGCCTCAATCTCACAACATAACCACAGATTATTTCATTCCATCCGCTTGTTAGTGAGATATCCATTACCAGCAGACATGAAATCATGTTCGCACTAGTTTGAAACTGGCAGGCACTCATTTCATCGGACAAAATCCGCGTATGTTATACAAAATCAACAATACAAACAGCAGCAGCAGAAGAAAATCATCGGATTAAATTCAAATTGAACACGAAAGAAAGAAAACGCGATAGAGAAAGAGACTCACGACTCCGGTAGAAGTGTAGGTGGTGAGATTGAATTTGTGGTCAGTCTGGTAATCCTTGTACAGAAGATCTACTCAACGCAGAAAGCAGATAAAAATAAAAATAAAGGAAAATCCGGATTGCAGGATTAAAAACGGGAAACTCACGAGAAAATATAGAAAAAGAAAAGCAGAGAAGAAGAAAAACGCAAACCTCTGGCTTTCTTTCCTATGTCAGTGTAGAGACCGGGGCCCTTCCCCATGTTTTTCTACGACTGAGAAATGAAGAAATGAGGAGAAAACCGGGCTTCGGCTTCTTTTCTGGAATAAGGACCGAAGTGCTGCCGTTTTAAGAGGGGATCTGAGCCGTCCGTTTCGGGAAGCAAGAGATAATAGTGCCTTTAGGGAACACAGGCTTGACATAGCAGTCTTATCACCGAAAAAAAAAAAAACAAAAAAGACTTAGCATAGCACTTGGGAGCGGTGACACGTTACCACTCGCGGAATCTTATTTCATGGAAGGAATGCAGCGGACAGGCCAGCTTGGCAATCGTTTCTGCATATGCAAGCACGTCTGCGTTTGGTGCCGATTCCCAACAGGCTGGCTGGTAACCATGCGTCGTGCAATGCCTAGAGCAATTTAAAACAATGAAGAAAGTTACCGGAAACCAGAGGGTTAAAAAACTTTTGTTTTTGGTTTTTTAGAGGGTCACAGGTGCTTGAGATATTCATAACGAACACATTTGACTGTTTGAGAAAACAAACTGAACTTCTTAATGCAAAGGAAATTTTTATAATAAGAGCAGCAGGGAAGAAGATATTGTTGAGAACTGGAAGAGAAATGTGGTAACTATAAATGTAAAAATGAAAATAGTGAAATCAGCAGGAGTGTATTTGGTATTTCAAGAAAAAGATTTTTCCATAAAACTTTCATTCATACTTTTTTCTACACAACTAATGTACTTTTTAATTATTTATGCATATATTTTCATATACCTGATCAACTTTTCACAATTATTTTTGCATATTTTCCTTATAATCTTCTTTGGTAACGTAAAAGAGGATGGCAAAAGTGAGAAAATAAAAATAAAAAAGTTTGATAATTGTAAAAATAATATAATACTATAAAAGTAAAGTATAATAAATAAAGTTGTCATGTGAGAAAATTATTAAAATACAAGAGTAAAAAGGTAAAAATTAAGATAGTTAAATATGCAAAATGATTGTAAAACTTGAAAAATCCTGTTTTCCTTTCCCCTCCCCTTGTTAACTTTAGCAAACATGTCCTACAACTATCCTTTACTCTTACTCATTATTCTTATTTTGTCATATAACTCTTCCACAGTTTTAAAACTTTTTGCAAGAACAATTTTTCATAAATTTTTTCCATATTACAATTTACCCAAAATAGTCAAGATGTAAAATATTTTTTAAATTATATAGGGAAAGTGAGAAAGTGGATTTCTCGGCTATGCAATTAACGGCACGCTCCTTGATGCTCCCAATTTCGTTCTTTTTTTTTTTTACAAATATCTTTGATTTTACATTGTCTTTGTTAAGTTAATAAAGGACATTAAAACTCATATGAACTATAAATTTCAAATAAAAAGTTAAAAAAATTATAAATAAAAAAACTTGTAATAAATAAAATTATATTATTATCTAAAGAAATGAAAATTTTTGGAAATTTTCAGGTTCAAATTTCTCGGTTTTCAGGAAATTTTCATCCATTTAAATATCAATTTTTAATGCTGCATTTTCGAAAAGTCAAAAAGAAAGAAATCAATTCCCCTAAAGTTTGCATTTTCGACAGTCCACTTGGTGTTATAAATATATTTGAATCAAAATTTTTCAATAAATGATTTATCATCTACCAATCTATTTAGTTATTTAAATAAATAAATGGATTATAGTTTACATCAACCAGTTTAGTAATTCGTTTAACTCATTTAAGCTGTTTAACCCATCAACCCATTTATATCATATTAAAAACAAGTATATGGATATCTTAAAACCTGAATTTATTTCCTCCATTTTGATTTTTTTTTATTTTCATCCTATCTAGGACTCTAGAGCCTCTTTTCTATTATTGTGTTGTTATCATAATGTTGTTGTGCTATTGTGTTGTTATTATTGTACCCGCTAATAAGATTCTTCTTTCATTCAAACTCTCTCCTTCTCTCTCCCTTTTAGATCATCTCTTTCTCCATTTCTCTTCTTGTTACCACATTTCTCTTTTATTTCTCTCATTCCCTTCATTACTCCTTTCTCATGTCAAATTATTTCTCTTTCCATCTATATTAATATTTACCTCTTTGTCCAACCAAGTTGTCATTCTTTTTTATACTGGCATATTGAATATATACCCTTTCTCAATAAAGATCTGACCATGCAATGTATCTTATTAATGTAGAACGACACATCACAATAATTACAAATAACATGCATTCAACATTAATTAACTTGGTTTGACTTATTTGTAACATATATCCGCAACTCATTAACAATTTGACAACCTGTTTATTAAATGGACTGTAAATTGATTAGGATTCAAAGTTATTTAAATGGATTCATAAACATGTTAGGGTTAAGGTTTTTTCAATAGGTTAAAATTAAAATTAAGCCGTAACTTATCCAACCAGATCTATTAACATCCTACTTGCTTGAGGCAAATTCTAGGCAACCTGTAGCTTGTGGGACCCGGAAGACAACCTGCCCGTGAAGCACAGTGAACGAAGTTTTCCGAGCAATAGGCTGCCCCTCTTCGCCAAAACTTTCCCAATCTGAAATTAACATTCCTAGAAAAATAATCATTTCTATGCACATTAAACAGACCGGATCTGATCCAATCATCATTTGTGACCCAAAAACAAAATGGTCCACAGAAATTTCAATGGAACCTGTTCATATGTCACTACTATATGGCAACAATTGAGTAACCGATGAAGCATTTGGAGTCAAAACTTGGAAAGCAGGAGTTTTAAATTTTAGGTTAACAGGTTCAGAACACACACACAATCCAATGAAAATGAGAAAAAGAAAATCACGGCAACTAAAACACTTTTTAGTTTATGACCACAAAAGTTACTGCCGGGGAGAGGTCTTCCGTGAAATGCTCCTAAAATATATGGATTGCTGGTCACGAAAGCCGAATATTACAGTGACAAGAGATCACAACTTCATAGACGACCGGCAACCTCTGTTCCTCCCTTAGTTAAAATATAATGAGCTTTATTACCGGATTTCATGACCAGCCGCAAGTACAGCTTCTGCTGCCGTGTCCAGGTCATGGGGAAAGAATACCCTGAGAGAACATGGGGCTGCAAACATCAAAATTTCACAGTAGTGCATGAAGAAAGAAATAAAACAATATGATATTGACAGTAGTTAATCAAAAGAAAATGAAGAAAAGACAGGAAGATAATTGGAAAAGAATTCATGCAAGTCTTCAAATAAGGGTGCGATCTTGCTCGTATGTATGAGACATCATGACAACCACATCAGGTTGAACTTCAGATGAGGTTGCCCACAGGCCCGAATCTCAATCCAACACAACTTTATTTGAAATTATGTAAGGCGGAACCCTGACTTAACTTCAATTTAGGAAAATCCAACCCAACTCAACCCTGAACAAAATTAATTTGTATTGGTTGCGCCTAACCTAATTCACACGCTTAAATAAAAAATGATTGCAAAACTTGCCTGCTGGTCACCAAAATAAGCCATTCAAACCTCGCTTCACTACTAGCAAATTCTTTTGAGTAGACCTAATTATTAGCAAAGTTCAGTTGCTTGCTTCCTTTCCACAGGCAAAGTAATTCACAACTGATCCACAGTGACCATTCCAGAGAATCACAAAGCTCACAATGAAACCAAGGAACAAGCAAATTAAGAGGCAAAAGATAGACGAAAACAATTACTGAAAGCATTTCCAGGATGATGAAAAAGGCAATAAGAAAGCCCTTTCTAGCTTTTTTTTTTTTTTTTTCACATCAAAATCTTAGTATATGAGATGCTTAAATTTTGGATTGGCATGTAACATGTCTAAAAGAAGTCAAAAAAAATACAAAATACAAAACAAAAAGGTAAGGGAAAAATATTTAAAATTTTTGCTTCATTGGATTACCTGCAGGTGTTATAGTATAACATCTTACTCAGCTGATCTATGTCAGAAACTCCTTTGCATCCTGCTACCACCTCAAGGACTTGCCTAGATAGCATGTCCACATTCAGTAAACAATAGTATATACACCATGCAAGAAGGAGCAAATTTATTTCTTTTTCAACATGATGCAAGTTATAAATGGAATATCAATGCATACCATATATTTGCAACGATATGAGGCAACTGACAAACTAGAGGATACTTGTGTTCAGCAAGGTGAATCCTGACCACATGCAATTAAAAGCTTCTATCTAATTTATTAGTGCATGTTGTCAACCGTTTCACAATTTAAAAGGCTGACAGTGTGTTGAGCAAACCTACAATGATATAAGAAAGAGGAAACCAAAATGTGAATTGGCTTGAGCAAGCCATAACTCCCTAGTGTTGGATTCATGTAAATCCAAGGCTCTTCTGAAACCAACCAAATAGGCCATCAAATAAGACCAATTTGACAAAAAATGGACATAATTTCACGTACCAGAAACGAATCACGAAAAAGTGATGAAAATGAAAAATTATTTACTAATTCACGATCTAACTTGTGCCTACAAGTCCAAAATTCTATTATCTCTATGAAGCTCATGATTGCTCCAAGAAAATAATGGGGACAACTAGAAACATGCAGAGGACTCCTCTTTGAGCGTAAATGTCACATTTCCAACTGCAAACAGTTCCGGTCAAATAAATGGACATGAGAGTGCTATTTTGCATGGAACTTGATTCTGTTTTGTAGTTGTTACTATTGCCTCTGTTTCTTCACTTTTTAAAAACAAGCTGTCCATTGGAAAGAAAAGAACATTAAGCCAATCCTAAACATGAGAGAGAGAAGATGCATGAAAATAGTATAGAATCACCCCCAGTTAAAATCAATACGAGTGTCTTCATCACTGAATTTGAATAAAAGACAAAATAGTTCAGACGTCCTCATTTTATTAGTACTGTTTCTCAGTTACCTAACCATGCAAGGCTCATTCCGACCTTTCACAGTGCAATCCTCCTCATACTTCTCTTTCTTCTTTGAAGGCCAGACAGACTTTACAAAATTGATTCCAGCATGAGTATTCTTTATTTCGCAGTACGGTGAATCTGTCTCTATCATCATCCTCCCAACTGGAACACCTTTTAGAACATCGAGATTCTCTGCTGTCTTCAAGGAACAACCATTGATACCTGATTATGAACCATAAAATTAAAATAAAGAAGAGGTTAGTTACTGACATAAAATTATTATCAACAACAATTCAAATAAAATGGTTCCAGTAACAACCCACAATTACCAAATTATTTGATCTGATGTGAAAGAGATGTGAAGGATAGGAGAAGTAAAAGGATTGTAAAATGACATCAAAGCAGTATAGGATGGCTCAGTTATAAAGTGAATAAACAACACAGCTTTTTTCCAAAAAAAATATATATATATATTGGAATAATTACATAGTTACAGATGGATGTCACCATGCCACATCAGCATCAAGACGAGAGAAAATAAACTTTAGTCCCTTTTTAGTATAAAAAGAGCTTTTGTGGCATATTTGACACAAAACAAACACACCCTAAGAGTTACTGTCATGAGTGACAATTGAAATTGAAATTGAAATTTTCTAGCAGCAAAAGTACAAGACTAACTAAAGTAATCATAGCCAAAAGCATTATTGCAAATAATTAGATATGGGAAAGCTTAACAGATCCTTGCAACTGAAGACACGGGATGGTAGATCAGCACATTAAATGCAATCAAACGAGCTAGAAATCTAATCCTCACAGAGGCTGATATCAAAATATTTATGGAAAAAAGAATTAATCTAAGATACATCAGATGATTCAACAAGTCAAGAACACCATCAAAGACATAAATATTGACTGAGGTGAGCATAATGTCCGCATGCTTAAATCGATCATAAATTGAGACGATTCAACTATTTACGTTGATTTAGATGCAGATCAAGGTGTTCTTTTTTTCCCATTTTGGTTTTCTGGCATTAGCGAAAGATTTTGTATTATGTAAAATACCATCTCACTGGCAATCACCAATGAATTTAGAAACCTTCAATTAGTACCTTACGTCCTGCGCCAATAACTTGGCAGATTCCATATGGAATTTAAGCGTGCATAAAATTGAGTAGCCTTGCTGACAACATGATAATTCTGTTTCCTTTCAAAGCCTCACCTATTAATAGATTATTGAACACTAAGAGTTTATCACGATCCTCTGCACTGCCAGTAAATGAATGGGCAACCCCTGCAACAACCCTGTCAAACAAATTTAAAAACCTAAAATGACATTTAACTACATTTTGATAAGGCAGAAGAAGCTTTATCCTTGACACATAGACAAAGTTGGAAAACACTTCTGAGTCAGAAGGCAAAAAGATTCCTGCAACTGTGCCATACAGATGATAACTAACCAGCGGGCAATCACAATGTCAATCACATGACCTTTTAGATGGGTTATTCACAAGAAATGATTGGAAGCTAAGGCAACCTCCAATGTGCATTTTCATTTTTCAAGAGTATGATAAACACCCTGACTTACTCACCTGGCCTTGTTTCGTGCAAATATTTCACAGAAGTCAGCAGCAGCAGCACGCATGTGCAAAAACATGGGCAGTTTCACAGCCTCTGCTAATTCAAACTGCTTTTCAAAGTACCTAATACACAAATCTTCATGATGAACACCGACAATAAAAATATATATCTGACATGTATGAAATAAGAGATATGATGAACAAGATTCTTTCAATTACATCAATTCATTATTTTTGGACATACTTTTTCTGGATCTCAGGTTGACAAAAATGAAGTCTGTCATAGTCCAACCCACATTCGCCAATGGCCACCACCTAAAAGTATGAAACTTGGTTACTAGCAATGACACTGGAGGATAAGCTGTTCTTGACACCCCAAGAAAAAAAATTGATAAAATCAAACCAACCAAGAAATAGACAAAATAAATGAAGTGCAAAGACTATCAATAAAGCAGAAGCTTCTGATGCCGAGATGTCACCAGAAAGAGGATCTAGAATCCAACTTCTGAAAGCATATGCTATGTTTGGCACATTCTTCGATCATGGCCACACATACGGTCATACTGCAGCACAGCGCGTTCGATGAAGAAGGCGAACCTTAGGGCATACCTTTCCTTTTTCAATTCCCTCTTTGGCCAGTGATACAAGCGCCTGGAAATGGCCTTCCGGATCACCACTTTCTTCGAATTCCTGAGTTTAAACGCGCACAGAAAACAGTGAACTATAGCAAAACAGAGAAACACAGAATTTTATAATAAGCTTAAGTAGAATCGTGTATGAGAGTGGGGAGGTTCACCTTGCATCTGGTGGGATGCACGCCAACCGTGCAGAAAAGTCGCCCTGCATCGTTAAAAAAGAAAATTTACATTCGATTTGGATAAACTAATTTGCTGGTTGAAGGACGCACCGTCAGTTTCAGCGATGGCGAGAGCTTCCTTTGATTCTTCCAACGAGCCGCCCGTAACCTTGTCCATAAACGAGCTTGGGTAAGCGAAAAGAATGCAAAGCCAAAGGCCCAAAACGCAATAAGATAAGCCAACTGCGATGACCGACGATTATTCGTTCAACTCCGGCGCTCCATGCCCTCCGAAGAACAGTGGGAATGTCTGCCGCATGGCATTGCTTTCCGTTGTAGATCCCCTTGAACATGCCATCTGAACATAGCCCCGTACACATGACTAGAAAGAATAGAAAATGATGAAAGGGCAAAGAAGAACAAGTGCTCGTTGAAATGCCTCACCGGTGAAGTTGACCGCTATGTCTGCTCAGGCCATGGGTGGAGAGAAAAAGAGGAGAGTGTGAGAAAAGAGAGGAATTGAGAGTTAATAAGAGGAAAAAAGGAATGATGTGCTCTATGCGACTACTGTAAGAAGGCTTGCCTATCATCCGGAGGGACGCCATGCAGCTTCAATCGCAGAAGCAAGTGCAGGAGGCCTGGGGAGGCAACCGCATAAGCAACTCAAGCAAGTGCCGGGTACTTGAAAGGAGGAGAGGCGCGGCTTAAGTCGTGCTTTGTACTAAAAGGAATAAAAATTTTATTTTTTATTTTTAATACTAATTTTATCATTTATCATTACCACAATTTCTACTCGTTCGAACCCAATCTCGTTCCATTTAGTGCAATGATCCCGAACCATATCAATGTTCTTTCGATGCAAATGATATAAGATGCTACTTACTTTTTGTATGAGATGATATTAATATAAGGAATTTATACATGACGGGAACAGATAATTCTCACTAAATATTTTATTAAAATTTGTTTTTTATTTTAGCCTTTTAGATCTGGTAAAATAAATTTTAAACGATTAAGATAATCTCTTGTATTTTTAGTTTTTTACTGCCTTCGCAATCCGACATGGTGCAAGTCCGAAGAAACAATTGATCCAGACCATTTTGTTGACGACGTGGATGGAACCGGTGGCACAGATCCCTCCAGTTGGGCGGTCGCTACGAACAGGCAAGATACGGTGGATTGCGACAAGGGACGGTGGGATTGGGGGGAAATCCAAACTCCAAACACGTCGCGGAGGACAGAGAATGAGGTGGTCTTCAGGTTGAGAGTGAAGGGTAATCTTCTATTCTTCTGTGTCCTCTCCCTTGCTTCTCCCACCAGCCATGGCAATAGCAGCATCAGCAGCAGTGACCTCTTCCATGTCTGCCTGTTTCAGCATTCTTTCGCCGAATAGGCTACCCATTATCAATCTCTCCTCTTATCTTACTTCAGGAAGAAGAAACCCGAAACAACAGCGCACGCAACGCCTCACTCGCTTGCAAACAACTCTCCTCTTCCTTCCATTTCCTGGTACACGCAGCAGCGGCTTCTGCAGCCTTGCAGCGGCTTCCGCCTTCGATGGCGCGGCACTAGAAGAGGAGGAGGAAGAGGGAGATTCTGTAGAAGAGGAGGGGGAGGAGGAGGAAGAAGATTACGTAGAGGAGGAGGAGGGACAAGGAGAACCAGAACAGGATCGGGAGGAAGAAAAATCAGAAGAGGCGAAGGAGAAGGAGGGATACGATGACTTAAAAGAGAGGAGAAGATTGTTCGTGGGAAATCTTCCTTACTCGATGACCTCATCCGAGCTCGCTCAACTCTTCCGAGAGGCTGGCCAAGTCGATTCTGTCGAGGTATTCTCTCTGCCACGACTAGCTACAGACCAAAATGAACATTTTCATTTTCTTTCCTTTTCTCGTTTCATTTCTCTGCAACCAGTGAATGAATACGATCAAATGAATCATCTTTTTCCCACATTGAAGGGAGGTGAAATTGAATATGGGCTTGTAATACCATCGGAGTTTGCACAGGTAAGATTTCAGAAATTTTTCGGATAAGGATTCGAATTTAGCTTGCCGAGTTAGGGTATTGACTAGTATTATTTGAAATTTCATAAGAATATACGATAACAATAAATTATTTAGGCAAACATAATAATGCATAACCTAACTAGATTTTTAAAAAAAGCCTAGTAATGTATAATTTGCCCTTTCAAAATAAGATAAAAGAAGAAAATAATAAATGTAAAAGTAAATAATATAAACATAAACATAAATATAAATGAAAAATAACATAATTTATCTATCATGTAATTTCAACGTGGCAAACATGTGTTTGAAACATAAATATAGCAATATAAAATACATAATATGAAGAAATCTTGTTTAGGAGTTGTGTGATCTGTTTTATATTAAAATAGGAAAAACGAGGCTTGGGTTCCTTAGGTCCAGATTTGCTTAATCCTAATCTTATTTACAAATAGGGTTCTTTAGATCCAAGCTCTAACGACGATTTTGCCAGGTTCAACGGGCTGAATTCAGCCTCAGCTTGACCCAAATTTCACCCCTAAGCAGAGCCTGCGTTTGGTGCTTTGGGATGAATTATTATGCAATTCTGTTCTTGTTCCTCTTTCATTTTCATGTCTGCCCTCTTTTCACTGGAATGAGACAAAAAATGACTCAAACTGAACCCTCTCTCCTATGAATAGTTTGTTTCCATATGTAAAAGCTGGTTACCCTTTTCCAATGGGCAAACACATTGCTTTTGGAAACTCCCTTTCTAGATGACGTGTCATTGTCTTTTTTTCCTTAATTTTTTTAGCAAAAAAGGACTGAGAGTTATTGGATCTGTTCTCTCGATTCTTTCCAGATTATTTATGATCGAGTAACTGATAGGAGCCGGGGTTTTGCGTTTTTGATGATGGGCAGCTGCGAAGAGGCCCTGCAAGCAATTCGTATGTTTGATGGATCTGTAAGTTGTAGAGGTTTCTACTGAGGACTTTGGTTCTTGGAAATATATGCTGCACTGAAACATGATGACCAATTGTTTCATGTAGTGAATCATCCATGATCCTAGGCTGAGCTATCTGCTCTGAATGTATGGGATGAAAAATTATACATATTACCAGTTTGAATTACCAAATGCTAGTAGTAGGAGCACATGTGCAGATGTGTGGTCCAAAAGTGTCAGTTGATCATCATCACACTTTATATTTCTGTCTCCATGCTTCAAGAAGTAATATTTACTTTCTTTCAATGGAAAATTGGCACCGAGACAACCTGTTTTAGTGCTGTTATCTATGGGTTACGGAATGACATTTTGAGCCCCATTCATCTGATCTAATGGTCTACAGGACCTATCAGGTTATGTTTTATAATATTTCTTTTTGCATCAACAATTCTATATGGTCACCCATAAATTTACGGGCGAGCATAAAAAATATATTTTGATTTTTTCAATTTTTTTAAATACATGTATGGGTTCAGTTAAGTCTTCCACTGTGTTTTGTTTTTTTGTTTAAATTTATTTCTTTTTTATTTTTAAAAAATAATAAAAGGAAAGTGGATACATTATTGCCAATTTTATAGGGTGAAAAATATAAGTGAGGCCCAGACATACAGAAAAATTATTTTTTATGATCGCCTATAAATTGACCCTTCTGTCAGAGGCAAGTGGCAGTTATGAATGCCAAAGACGCAGCATTTGTAACATTAATGCGAAGCAAATGCTAGATTGCATTTTCTGTGCATTCTCAACTAATGACATTCTCCTACCCACTGTTTTTTTGTGGATCATATGGCATTAGCTAGTGGCAGGTCGTACCTTGAAGGTTAATTTCCCTGAAGTTCCGCGAGGTGGAGAGAGGGAGGTCATGGGGCCTAGAATCCGCAACAGCTTCAGAGGCTATGTTGATAGCCCATACAAGGTATATGCTGGCAACCTCAGTTGGATCCTCACTTCGGAGGGACTCGAGGATGCCTTTGAAAATCAACCAGGCTTTCTGGGTGCCAGGGTCATCTATGAGAAGGCGAGTGGCAGGTCAAGGGGATTTGGGTTTGTTTCCTTTCGCTCACTTGAAGAGGCTGAGGCTGCAGTCAATGCCTTGAATGGCGTGGTAAATTGTATTAGTTTCGTTACGAAATCATTATATTATGTCTATTAAAAACTCTTACATGCATGCAACTGATGTTTAAAAGGAAATATGGCATCAATCACCCCAACGAGGGCAGTTGTGTGCCATTACGTTGAGCAGGGGATTAGGCCGGGTAGCATGCACATAGGAAAAATGAAGGTGGAGAAACAACATAAGTGGAAATTTCCTGGTCCAACTAATGCTCATGGTGATTTGACAAAATTGATAGTCCGCCTACCTGCATCCTGCATGAATCTCTTCTTCAACTGATCTCCATACTTCTGCCTATTGCATTCTGTTTATCGTGAATTTTTGTTTTATTAAGACATGACTTTGTAATTAGGAGGTGGCAGGGCGACCTCTGCGGCTGAACTTGTCTGAAGGAAGAACAAATAAAGTCGAATCTACCTGGACAACCCAAGAAATGAGAGCAGATTCAGTGGGAAATGAAATGCAATCTACTTTCAACCTCTGATATGTTCTAACGAAGATAACTTTCAATTAGACTAGCAGGCAGAAAGCTCATGTTCCTTCAATGAATTACCACCCTTTGGTACTCGAGATGTTCCAGCCATGCCTAACGTGAAGCTTCCCACGTCAGAGCCTTGCAAAGTATTGAGGGAGTTTTAAACAGGAAGCTCAGTTCCATGGGAGTTGTTATGGTTAGCTCAGCTGCTTGAATCACAGCCACTCAACACATGGCAGTTATATGGGCTTGTTCTTTTATTACGACGAGGGAAAGATTCCGTCGTTTTTGGATGGAGGGGAGCCAAACAGCGCAGCAACCGACATGATTTGGCACTTAATTGTAAACATTGCTCTTTGTGAAGCTCTGATGATGAACTTTTTTGTCAATATGAGGCTTCCTTCTCAACTGCCGGGTTTGATAATGCAGGCTTCTTATATGTAACTAATGAGCAAACCCATCGCATCGAACAAGGATTTCTCTGTGGGAATGATAATTTTTATATTCTCCTAGCTCAATCTTTCTATTTTTCCTTGAAAAGTTTTATAATTCCCAAACTCAATGTTAATAACGTATCTTCTCTAATCGTGAAATTAATTTTTAATATCCACATCAAGATTCATTCATCCCATCTGTGCTTAATGTTAAAATCGTATTTAAATTTAGAGGAAAATTTTTTAGTTCAATTCAGCTAGATGCTCATCTAGGCTATTGCAAATAGAATATTTATGGCCTGTTTAGGATCATTCAATTGGATGCGGCTGAGTGGTGGTACGCTGGGGAAATAAGATATTATATTAAAAACAGGAAAAATAGAAAATTTCATTCTATCGGAGTTGATGATCCTGAGCTGCCCTGATAAAGTTGTACTCAACTGTTTCCGGATCTCCCTGACCTTTCTGATGACCGAATATATTAACAGTTTGATATGATCGTTTTTAGATCACTTCATCATCACCGTGTGGTGCAACTGTTACTGCCAGCAATCGCTTGCTTCATGCATTCCCCGTTTGATGCGTACTATCGTGCATTAGATTCTGCAATGCTTTTGTTTTCATCTAAAACTTACTAATTTAAAATTTTCATTCTTCCTAATTATCTTATTTATTAATTATACTTATTATATTTTTTTATATAATTATCATACTTTTCAATTATTTCTCCACAACCAATCTATCTATTTCAATTTTATTTACTTTTATATTCATTATTATTTCTATCATATCATATCATGTCATTTTTTCTTATTTTAAAATGTTTTATATTAAAAGTTTTTCATCTAAAATTTTTATTACTTTTCAAATTTACTACTATAAAACACTCCCTTTACTTACGCTTTCTTGCCCAAGATGAAATTTAAAGTGAAATTATTTATTTATTTTGAGCCTTAAGAGTTAAACCACTCCACTTATACGTGTCAATATATGTACTTGTAGAGCTACGCCCGAGTTGAAAAAATAAATTTTTCGAAAAATATAATTTTTAATTTTTTACGGGTAGACGGATTTATGTAGTAAAATTTTCAACAGTCAATAATTGCGTAGGGGCAGGAGGAAGAAGAAAAAGAAAGCGGCATCCTTGTTCAACGCTTAATTATATTGGAATTTTAACATAAAAATATCTTTAGATTTTTATAAAATTCACAAATCAAGGATAAAATTTCTAATTTAATTTAAATCGCACATGATATAAAATTATCATCTCTCAAATAGGTTGTACTTACAATTTTCTGAACTTTCTGATTGCTGAATATAACAAAATTATAGTATTTAAATCAACTTATTATCTGCATCCTCGTGTGATACGACTTTTACATCCATTAGTCACTTTCAAGCTTCAAGCATTTTTTTTTTTATGAGAAAAGAGAACTTTCATAATAAGCGGATAGTAATTGCAATTCTCATCCCCATATCATCGATTGACAAAAGCAACATTAAGACAGAGTGCTTTAACATAAAAAATTAATAAAACAATGAAACGGAAATAGAAAAGAAATAAATAAAGCTGGAGAACAAAAATAATAATTCACATAATAAAAACAGGTACAAAATATATATGTATGTATATCGGCCGCTAAAATGTGCTTAATTTCAGGATACCAAACGGGAAATGATGATGGCGAGGATAGCTGCGAGGAGCAGGATGATGAGTATGCCGAAGAAGGTCCATTTCCTTGTATTCCGCTGGTGCTTCTTCGCGATCTGGAGCTGGTTGGTTCCTCTCTGCACGTACGAGCTGGCGCGGGCGACGTGGCTCTCGATGTCGTCCAGCTGCTCTCCCTGCGCCTGCACCAGCACTGCCATGTCCAGAAAGATCTGGTGCAACTCCAGCAAGTTCTTCTCCATCTCTTTCGCTGCGTCGTGCCGCTCTTGCAACTCCATTATCGCATCCAACACCTGCCCTCTCCCTTGCTCCTCGACCGCCTTCTTCATGAAGTTCTCGCTCTCGCCCGTCGATATCAGAATCTCCACCGTGTTCTCCTCCGGCTTCTCCCCCGTCACCGTGTAGTACCTCCTCTCCACCGTCTCCCTGTAGTCGGACGCGATCTGCTCCCGCAGAGACCTGAACTCCGCCATCGTGTCGGCAAGCTTCTGGCGAAGGCCGCTGACGACGGAAGTCCGGGTGCGGTCGGCGGAGCTCCCCGGGCCGCAGCCAGGCTCGGTCCAATTGGCGACGTTGGCGCGGTCGAGGTCCAACAGCTTGGAATGGATGAGCTTGGCGCGTTTGAGGGCTTGGCTGACGTCGGCGGCCATGCGCGCGCGGAGGTCCTTGACGGCCTGGGCGTTGTGGAGGGTCTTGCTTGACTCGTTGGATTGACGGAGCCGGTGGTGGATGCTTTCCACCTCGTGGATCTCGTCCTTAATTCCGTCGACGTCTTTGAAGAACTTGGAGAGGTTGATGGCTGTCGCCTCCATCTCCACGGCTCCTCCGTTGGTAGATGGTTGGTCTCCTCGACCACGGGAGAAGGAGAAGGAGGAGCCGGACATGAGGTCGTTCATCTTCTTTAATTTTTCTTGATGCGCACAGCCGATGATCGATCGGTCCGTAGTTAGTCGGAGAGAGACGGGCTGAATGGGATAAAAGGGAGAGGGGATGTATCACGTATTTGAGAGAATTCTCTTGGCCGGAAGGAAAATAGGAGGAAAGAGGCGAAGATGATCAAAGCCGTAGCGTTCAACGACGCTGATTCTTCAACATCGCATTGCTTGTCTGGCTACGCTTACTCGAGCCATTGACTAAGCTGGAGCTGCGTGAGTTTTTTTTTTTCGTTTTCCCCCTCCAATTCCGCGCCTCTGTTAAAAAAATAATTCGATATAGTAATGAGAAAGAAGAATGCAAGCTTATTTGGAAAGTTATTTGCTACATAAGACATTACAAAATATAGAAAACGTTTAAGCAGATGGTCGCATTTTTTAATTTAGCAAGCATATTTTGAAAACAAAGTACGTAGATGATTTTATATGATAATTTAACTGATTAAGTAATAGAAAAATTAAATATCATTAAAACCCAGGTCATGCATGCGAATTCTTATGCGGTGGGCCAACCAGTTGGGTGCGCTCTAGCACGAGAAGGCGATGGTCTTGGTCTTGCAGAAGCTTCCATTTACACGCTTGGTTGTGCATGGCAGGTCGAATTTTGCCTCGCTCAGGGTCTTCTGAGAACGACGGTCAGCCGGCCTATGTATGGTCGTATCACGTATGAGTCAATGTTTGTGCGCTAGAAAAAAAAAAGGGGAAAAATGTATTCCAAAAGAATAAATATGAAATCTTCTTTTCAAATTCCAATAAGATGAAAAATTTTATCAATCTCTACTATTTTTAGAAATGACATAATGATGCTGAACATATCATTTATTAATACAACCTCTATTTTTGGTCGTCAGATCAACCGAAAAATGCATCAGCCATCAGGTGGTTTTCCAACATTGAGGCCCTAACATCAGTATTTAATGCGGTGGGAATTTTACAGTTTTCCCCTCTGTCATCTTCTCCTCAACCAAGTTGTGCATTAGGAATTTTATAATTAGCACCATTCCTTTCCCCTTCTCCTATGTCACCCCACCTTCTCCCAAAACCCGATCCTTCGGCGTCGCTGCCACGATGGGAAGTTGGCGTGACACTCTCGTTTGCACCATTTCGCCTTGGCACACTCGGGTCCTTGTCGATCGAATTCATCTCCGCCAAGATCTTGTCATTTGACTGTCCAATCATCACTAGGTTGTCTTCCACAACGGAACCCATGGTCAAGAGTCATCCATAGTAGATCGACTCTCCCCGTCATGTACCCATCCCACGACGCCCTCGGACAACTGAACGAGCACCATGGGTCGTCAATGACACCTGTCTGGCTTTAAGCTAGAACCACGTGCCCATGTCGCTGGACCACTAAACTCGTAATCCGCCACCTCTAATTATGTCTCTCTGGCCCTTCGTTGCTTCTCATCCCTTGCCACCACAGCCACGTCCGATTGCTCGTTGCCATGCCCCTCGCTCTTCTTCTTCCTCCGCCATTTCTGCACCTTCTTCACCAACAATGTTGCGGCGTGCCAAAAGCGATGCCTATAGTGGAAGGAGCCTTATTTGGCATCAAATTCTTCATGCGGCCCTTGAAATTTATCTAGTCCTTTTTCGCGGGTGTCGCCATTAGATCTCGAAACTCTATAGTTTCTTCAGCTATTATCTCACTCGCTCCCTTATCTCCTTCTTCTTCGCCCCGATC
Source organism: Annona squamosa (assembly GCA_035584095.1). Lineage (NCBI taxonomy): Eukaryota > Viridiplantae > Streptophyta > Magnoliopsida > Magnoliales > Annonaceae > Annona > Annona squamosa. Next base: position 12,810,799 of record JAXCLR010000073.1, on the reverse strand, counting down.
CAACCGTGAATTTACGAACTTGCCACCACCATGTTCGTGGCGGAAGCGGGCGGGTGCAAGTGTGCTCTGTGTGCGGACGTCGCATGACCTACGCTGGGGCTTGAAAGCTACGAAAATGGCGAGGGAGATGCAAGCTGTGTGAGGCAATTGTGGAGGCAAGAGGTGCAAAAGTCGATGACGGGGTGATCAGGATGGACAACAAAGGGGGCTGCTGTGAAAATTTTCAACTTCCGTGGGATGGAGGGGCCCGTCGATAAGCATCCTGCATATTTATTGGTCCAACAGGAGCTATATCTGATTTTTTTATCCGGGCAAGGGAGATAGCTTCGACTAGATCTAACGGCAAGGGAGTGCGGTTGAAAACATCACGTGTCTTCGATTGGTCGTAAAATATTGGGATTGTTGAATAATTACCCTTCAAGTTTTAGGGGCTGTTTTGAACTTGAATGGGATGAGAATTTAAGATGGAAGTATAGAGAATGGGCAAAGGTTTATTGAGATTAAGTAAAAGTGTATTAGCATTGGGTAAAGGTGTATTATTATTGAGTAAAAATGTATTGAAAAATGAAAGCTTTCATCCCCATATGATCCTAGCTATGAGTAGGTTTTTATCTTTAACCTTTAGGCTTAGGTGCAATCTAAAAATAGCGGTGCAACTCAGGCTCATGAAACTCGGGTTCACTTTGATCCTAACCCTAACTCTATTTGTAAAACTTCAATCCTAACCCTAATCCTAACCCTATTTGTAAACCTCAACTCTAACCCTATTTTTAAAATTCGGGCTCGAGTTGAGTTTCAGGTTGGCATCTTCTATTAATATGTCTTTGTTACTCATCTTATATATAATTTTTTTATCACAAATATATTATATAAAAAAGTTTTAAAAACAATTTATTGTATGAAATTAAGAAAAATTTGAATACTGCTTAAGAGTAGAAAGAAAGAAACCTGTTTTGAGCGTTCTCTTTGTATCAAGTAGAATATGGATTATATGTAAATGTTGTCAATAAAATTGTATTATTAATCATTAATTGTATTTTTTTACTCTTCTATTGTTTTAAGCTTATTTTACAACTATAATTTTAAAGTTTTCATAAATTTTCCCGTTGGAAAAAAAGATCTCAAAAAAATTTAATATCTAGTATCACAGGATTTCATTGGTTAAAAAGGTTTCAGTAGAAAAGGCGTGAAGAGTAATTTTAAAAAAAAAAACTGTTGGACCTGTGTTGTAATGTAAATTGGGAATAGGTATGTTGTTGAAATCACTTAAAACGTTAGATTGTCTCAGCAATGAGCTGTTCATGTCTGTCATGTCGTACTCTTGTTGTCCATCATCAATCTATGAGTAATATATTATTATTATAATATAAATTATATATTTTATATAAATGCAAATTCGGGTTCGAGCTTACAGGGTTCGGGCTTGCTTGAACCCGAAACCAAGACCTATTTAAATTCGGGTTCGGGTTGAAAATTTCAGAGTTTCAACACTACATTTTTTTGGGTTCGGCCCAAGTTGCACCCCTATCTAAAAGGTAAAATTGTTTGTCCACATAAATGAAAATCCATCAAAATGAGTGGGTTTCTACAAATAAAGTTTATAAATGGGTGTTTTTGACTTTTTTCCCGCAAATTTCGTAACCATAGGAAATTGTAAAATCTCAAACGAAGTCGGTATAAATGCAAATACGCTTTCTCGCTGCCAAGGCCGAAGGGGAGGAGGGACAAGGGAAGTTTTAGAGGCGAATTCCTGAGAGAGAGAGAGAGAGAGAGAGAGAGCATGAAGGCGGAGGACGAGAACGCGACCTTGTCTTCGTTGTTTTCCTCGAAGTTGAAAAAAGAAGAGGAGGGTATCGGTGACAGTAAAGTGGTAAAAAAAGCTGCAAAGAGGAAGAAGAAGGGTGTTGGTGACGGCAGAGCCGCGGAAGCTGCAAAGAGGAGCAAGAAGAACAAACTCGACGATGGAGGAGAAGCAGCACGGAATGATAATTGTAGTGTTAGTAGTGAGGATGAGAAGAAGAAGCAGAAACGTGAGAAGAAATTGGAGAAGACGGAAGATCGTGTTGTTTCTACCTACTTTCCTACCAGCAGAATCAAACGCATCCTCAAGGACGAGACCCCCGATATCCGCACCACCTCCGACGCTGTCTTCCTCTTCAACAGAGCTACGGTCTGTTCGCCATCCTGCCCAATAGGATAGCTTAGCCGCCTTCTGTTGGCATTGAGGATGTTTCAAATCACGCACCATCTCTTCTTCTTGTTCTTCTTCATTTGAATTGCCACCGAATCTGATATCTTTTCTGTATCCTTGTCGTTTCAACGAAGCTTCTTGTCTTCAGTAGAGGAAAAAAAAATGCAGTCTTTGACTTAACATGGCTCTTGGGTTGCTTGTATGAAAGTTTCAGGCGGGGATGAGTCTTGCATTAATAGTCTTTATCTCGCTTGATTAGGATTTTCTGAGAAATGCCCAATTGTCCTGATGCACCGGTTGTTGCTTGAGCAGCATCCACAAGTTGATTGCATTCTGCCTGTATGGTGATCGGTGTACTCGTAACCGTGAAAACATCCTGTGCATGATTAGAGCAAGATTTTTCTTCTCTTTTATTATGAGAGGTAATTTTTTGCCTGTCTATGTCAATGCCAAGTTCTTGGTTTTGATCCACAGTCAAATAAAATTCTCTCTAATGGGCCGTCGGGTAGGTCTAATTCTACCATCTTGTATTTCGTTTATTCCGAAGTCCAAACCAGCATTTTGTTGAGAGTTCTCCGGCATAGCTGGTTTTATGTTTAACTTAAAACTGAGGTTCAGGCATCTATCTAATGCTCATATGCATGCGACTTTAATCCCCATTAGACCTCACCTCAGTTTAGTCTATGTAAATAGCTACTTGGTCTTCTTCAAATGCCAATAGAAGTCTTTTGCTTTGCAGATTCTTTCATGTACTTAATTGTCATGCTCTCCCTGTGCTTTCTTCTATTCATATTACTTAGCAAGACAACTCCAACTTGACCTGCGCCCCTATATTTTTGGCTTTAGTCATTGCTTCAACTTTATAAATAACATTAGAGCCATTTAAATTTTGTTTATACAGTTCCTTCAATTGTTTACTCTCAAGTCTTTATGCTTTCTCTATACCTTAAGACATCAGGGGAATCATAATGTGCTTCTTTCCCCCTATTTCTCGGTTGGTAATTGGATAGGCGGGGGGATGTTGGGTGCATGAACATATGACTCCACCCTATAGGTAAATATGGAACTTCTAACCAGTCTTCAGTTGTATGCCTGTAGGCGATTTCAAGACATCGAGAAGAACGTAACATCTCATTCTGGGTTTTATTTTCTTCACCCCAATCACCAGGGGTTGTAATATGCTTCTCTAGTTTACAGTTCAGAATTTTTTTGGGGGGAAAAACTTTCATTCGGACTAGGGATCAAATTCAACTTATAGATTTCTATTTGAAGATATGGAAAAGACAGAGTAGCAGTGTAGCTGATAAGCGCCAACAATCAAGGCCACGGATTCTTCTCGATCATTTGGTTGTGTCATGATTTTTATTCTCATTCGTCCATGCACCTATGTGAGAGATCTGTGAAGAAATTAACTCACATCAGCATTCAAATATGTCAGATAATTGACTATGCATCATCTTTGGAAATCTTAAATCTGAATGTTCAGGGTAAAATGGGCCAATTAGCATGCCATGGAAAGACCTACATTCACCCTATGCTTAGAATTCTCCAATTGCTTCTTATTATCCACTAATTGTACCAACTTTATTTTGGATGCAGAAACTGTTTCTTGAATGTTTCACAGAAGAAGCTCAAGCTTGTGCAAGGAGAAACCATAAGAAGTCTATAAGTTATGACCACCTTTGTAAGTTTTTATTTAAGTGACACTTGATCTGGGAATAACCGCATTGCATGCCTTGTTTACTGCTCATCCTACATGCTCAGGAATCTCTTAAAGTTCTCTACCAATTCTTATAGATTCAGATGCTTCCAAATTTCGAACAAGGTCCTCGTGCTTCTGTTGATTCAATTATTGAAATTTCTCTTTCTTGGTTGCTTATTGAGAATATATGTTAAATTTTTACATTTGAGAGACTGCTTAGGTAGTCAATGAGTTGAGAAGGAAAATGACAATAGTTAAGCAAACTTCTCTATTTCCTTGTTTTTGTTGTCAGGGATGACTTTATAATCTGAATCTTAGAATTCCGTAATTTCCTTGTTTAGGATTTGAATCAACATTACTGATTGGTGTAGTTCAAGGGATTGTGTTAACCGATTAATTTTTCAACAAGAAGAACAGTGCTTCTAATTGTAGCCACTGATTGTTCATTATCAGTATACTGAAGTCCTTGTTTTCTCAGCTTCAGTTGTTGCAGAGAACAATAGATATGAGTTTCTTTCAGGTAATTACTTCGGGATATTTTGTATTTCAAACATCTCTACACTATCGATTTGAGTGTGCTCTGCAATTGTGGGTCACTAACTATTTTAATTTGGCCTTTTTATGTTTTAGACTTTGTACCAGAGAGATTAAGAGCTAAAGATGCCTTGTTGACTAGGACATCAGATGAATAGTAGATTGATCATGCCAGAGTTTTTCCAAGCAGGGGCAGTCACAATGGAAACTGTTCTTTTGTCATCTTGCCGTTACTGCCGCCACTGGTCCAATTCTACTTTGCCAGTACTGAATCTTTCAGTTTCAAGATCATTTCACCTGGTACTACATTCGTTTGGATTTTGGAAAGGATTTCAGCCAAGCTACCACAAGAGTTTTGTCGAGACCTGAGTCGAGGTGTGAGCAGGCTGTTCTATCCTCATGTTGTTTCCAAATGTGGCTTTTTTTTCTATATGCTGAAATTCGTCCACTTAATGAATGGAGGGTTTTTGGTTTTCTTCGATGCCTGCTCATTTAAGTTTGCTGATATCAAACAAGCTGATTTACATTAAAATGAGTTCCCAGGTGCTGAAAACGGGATGGTAGTAGAAAATGTTCCTAGCGGCAATAAACCATCTTCAAAACGTTACCTATGTAAAGTGTCAGCCATCTTCAAACGTTGCCTATGTAAAGTGTCATACCTGATGCAAATGAAAGAGTTCTGAAATCGTCGCATCTATTCATGAGATTTTATGTCCATATGATGGATGTCTAACAAGCACGTTCATGTACCTGCAGTGTGGTAGACGGCTTATGAAAATTACTACCATTCGCATGATCAAATATTTCAAGTTGCACGATGGATCGGGTCTAACCAAGCCTAGTTAGAGAGAAAAATCACAAATGAACATCGAGTCGAACCAAACTCGAACATGCATGCTCTTCCGATTAAATGGCCTTGCACCAACTTTCGCCTCCTCCCAAGCCCCATCTCTTTGTCAGACTTTTAATTTTCAAGCCAAATCAATAACAGTAAGGCTTTGTTTGGGCGGCCGACATAGGTGCCACTCCGACAGCTGAGTAAAGTAGTGAAAGTAGTTTCGATCTACTTCTCTTAACAGTAGTACTTTCCTAGGCTCTTTATTATATATGGGATCTAGTGCAACAACATTTACCCATCAAAACAGATTTTTCAAAACCAGTGGTGAGAATGTGTTCTCCCATCTCTATAGACCGTGCAAGCGAGCGAAGCCTAACAAACCGACAGAGGGAGGAAGAGCAGCATCTTGAGCCTTGCCCATCCGCCCTCGGGAAGCATTGGTGGTTCATGATATAATGGATGGTTCGAACCAAGGTACAAACGTCTGGCATGGTGTACATAAAATCTTTTTTCTTTTTTCCGAAAATTGACATTTACGCCATTCAAACCTTACCACTTTGGGTATGATTAAAAAAAAAAAAAAAAACCACCTCCTGGGTATAATGGTCAGTGTAATAAAACTATCAACCTCACAGATCCAGGCCAATTTTAACTTGCTAATCCCATTTGGCTTACAAAGCATTCCTAGGAACATTACTTGCATCAACGACAATCGTAATGACAATAATTATCACATGAAAATGTCAAGCAAACATGAGAGCTTGTAGGCTTAATCAACCTTCATTCTCCATCCACACATCGAAGACTTCCCACCTGTTTTACAGTGTCCCACAGCATTGATTTACAAAAAGGACCGCAAAGTGAAGAAATCAGACCATATTGAACAGCGCAAAGAAATTGAATCAATGTAGTATGATGCTTTTGTGGTGAAGATCTTCAGCACCCCTCCTGAACCTGGAACTGCGGATTTTAATTATTCCAATTTGGTGTCAGAAATACAACGGCAACAACAGCAGCCATCCGATGTATCACAAAGTGCAGTTTCTATTGATATAATAACTCTCCTCTATGCCATCACTGGCACTTTATCCCTGACAATGTACAAAAGAATCCGTCATCACGTTATCTAACAATGATTTCATAGCTTCTATACACAATTTTAGATCCTAAATTAATAGACCTCTCTTGGCATGCAACGTTAGATGCCTGTGCTGGATGCCAGCTGCTCATGCACAACCAGAAGCCTAATAGAAGATCATGGCTTCATGCAGACATGATGTGGGCCACATTAAATTGAATGTAAACCATTGTTCTCTTCTTTCCTTTTATATCTACCTTGTTCCTTATAGATGTGGCTGAGAAACTGTTCACGGAACACACATGATTGGGCCCTATGTTATACATGGCTTCAGCTATTAGCATGGGTGGCTAGAACCAGAGATTCATTTAGAGCAGCCATTTCTCTTTCCATTACCTACAATGTTACATATGCTCAATCCTGATTCTAACTATATGATACATATTGGAGCCAAGAATTAAGTAAAAAAAAAAAAAAAAAAAATTTCGAGCTTTATATTCTATGAGCATGAATAGTTTATTGCAAGTGATTATAAGCTCCAACTTTACCAGAGACCAGTGGCTTATCCTTTGATGAAGTGCTAAGCACTGCTTCTGATGTGCTACTTGATTGGCTATCTGCATAACTAGGCCTCATCCAGATCTTTGCATGTCCCTCACGGCAAACAGTGATGATGGATTCATTAGTAAATAACAATCCAGAGAGTGGCTCTGCATGTACACGGTGAGAGACAACAGGAGACAGCTTCGGAACATCACGCATGCTTGGAGCAGGTTGAAGTGTTCCCACCGGACAAATTGTGTCCCAGTGTGATGACTGGTTTCCGCTGCTAAGTGTTGGTGATCCACCAGGCGGACATCGTCGCAAAGGTACAACAATTTCATCCATTGCCAGGTCCCATAGAAGCAATTGGGTGTCCTGCATAAATCCAAAAATGATGTTGAATATGCCATTCAAGATGGAAGTACAACAAACATGGATTTGGGAGAAAAATTGGAAGCTAGTTGATGGTGGTGATTATTATACTGTGTCATATAGCCCTATCTGAATTCCAAACAAGCCCTAAGAATCAACAAAAAATTCCAAATGATGTCCAATCTATTTAACCTCGTAAATAAATATTTTAACTGCAGATTCGGCATCATTTTTTACGTAAAGTACTAATTATTTAGGAATCATAAAATATTTATATGCATTTAAATATTTCTATCTGAAAGTATAGATATATCTTTTCATAATGATGTGGCAAACTATACTTCGAATATCACATTGATAAACTTTAATTCTTCCATGTAAGGGAATCTGCTCCCATGGTATCATAGTATTGTTTTGCTATGATCATGAGCAGTCCACATGCTTTACCTGAACAACCTTTTTCCTCCATCTGTTTGACCCCATTTACGATAGAACAAATTCCAGCATACAAGGAACGCGCTAGTTAAGAACAGACTGGAAGGGAAGGGTGCAGTAGGTACATGACCCATCTTCAAAAGTAGTTCTTGGATAATGAAGCCAGTAATGGCATAACTCATTCAGCCTTTCCTTTTCCTTTTAACAGTGAAATGGAAGAAGCCGTGGTGGATTTGGTTCTAGAAAACAGAACCAAGGGGAAATGCACAGCTTGTGGTGTCTCTTTGTACTGACTTTCGTGGGCAAAAGGATCAGAAAGAGTGGCCAATTCCACCTGACACCATCATCCTGGTCATTTATGAGGATCATCAAAACTACAAACTAGAAAAATTGCACATTTTCAAATAAAGAGTTCAGATTTTAAATCTTACATGTTGATTAGTTTGTTGCTAAGTTAGAAATAAAAATGAATGTACAGTTCGGAATATAAATACATGCATCAGAAGCTCCACTTTTATCTCCAGCTCCACCTGACAGGTGAGCTGGGTGCTCCACCTAATCCTCCAAATAAAGGGTTTGGTAACTCTACATGTTGATCATTTTGTTGATAAGTTACAAACAAAGATGACTGTACATTCAGAATATAATTATATGTCTGCATCTATACCCTGCTCCACCTGACAGGTTATCAGGGAACCGTAAGTGATCCTCCCTCCTTTCATAGAGAAGAATGGCAAAGCAATGAACTTGGAAAGGGCAGCATTTTTCAAGCCCCAATCATGAGAAGAAAAAATATTGGATCACACAGCAAACTATGTTAGCACGATAAGGATAACATATTAATCATTTGAGCTACCATGCAATTCATATTAAATGGACCAAAATGGTTAATGCTTTCATTTGATAGTTTCTAATGACATTCTCTAGAAACCATGTACTTTTGACTGAATAAATAATAATCATCCACTTCTCTAAAAGCATTACAAATCACCTCCCTATTGCACTTGGATTCCAAAATTGTCAACTAACAAAACTAGATCTCCAGTTGATCTATTTCGATGCAATGAGAAGTTACAATAGATATGAATGGACATTAGACAACAACCAAAATATATCATGGAATATTCTTCATCATTTGCATTTGGAAATGGGTCAATGAATTCTCAATCAATCAGGCGCACATCCTGCCACAGACTTAGGACCTGGTATCCTTTGTGGGCAGTACCTGGCTAGTGCCAGTCATTTTTACATATCATTCGAGAGATTCCAGAGCTATTATCATATAAAGCAATACAAGATTTTTTCTCATACAAACACCCCTCATCATTTCTGGGCTCAATAAGATGAATAGATACTAAAACTAAGATATGACATATTTGTAAGAATAAAGCTCACATTGCTTAGATGCTTGAAGTATATCTAAATTATAAGCATCAAATGTATCATACAAGTCCAATCCCACATAGGGGGTCCAAACACATAATGCCCTTCACTCAAAATGAGTATTTATTTGGATTTAATGTCACCAACACATCTAATATGGCATTATGCAACTTATAATCCTTGTCCAATTCCCTAACACTGTCGAGGGGACACATGGATGGCACCTTTCACATCATAATGAAACAAGGGGTAGACACCTCGTACCTCTCATGAGCCTAAATGAAGCACATACACCCTCCATGAAATGCGTACGAGTCGCCAACAATGCTTCCAAATCTATTTCGGCACCATTTTTCTTTTTTTTATAGGAATCACAAAATCTCTACCCAATATGAGTACTCATTTGATTTCCCTAAACTACTGCTTATAACCAATCTGATGGAACAAATTCTATTAGTCTTAATGATTTTTAAAGAGAATAAAGAGATGGACAGGGTGAGGGAGAGAAGAAAGTAGAAAGCATTATCAGTTCTGATGTGCACATATTTTGTAACATATATGAGGTGTTTCCAATACTTTGGTATTATAATATTTCATCATTTATCTTACTAGAGGAAATAGTTGTTTCCTAATTTTGAATCCTGAGTATCGCAAACCATATCAAGAATGAAGTGCTTAAATTTTTTAACACTGTAGGCTCACAGAAAAGGATATACAACACACCTGACCAACAGAACCAAAACGATAAACCACACTGTCTCCAGTTCCATCTGAAGTCGGTGGTGACCAAAATGCATCAAAAGCAACTCCACTAACCTACAAGTCAGCAAGATCATACAATAAACAATGCATCCGAAACAAGCTCAGCATTTATTTTGGAAGGGGATAACTCACCCACGAGTTGTGTCCCTCACCCCATGCTACTACTTTCCGATCTTCCATACTCCACACTTGAACTAGATCATCTTCACCTCCAGTCAAAATGTATTTCCCATCAGAGCTGAGAAACAGAATGCAACTAGCATCAGTTATCTACTTTGCCCGGAATAGGATTTCCATCTCCACAGAAAGAAATTACCTCCATGCAAAACACAATGAGAAAAGGGGGAAAAAAAAAAAAAAAGAAGATATTCACCTCCATGCACAACACAATAAAGCACCATAATAACTTTTTCCACCACAAATTAATTGCTCTCTTGAGTAGTCAAATACTCTCAGATAACCTACATGTATAACTTAATCTCAAACATCAAATCATAACAAAGGGAAGAGAAAAGGACAAAAAGCTAGGACTTCAGAATCTTAGCATTACCATCTCTTCCAACAGTTGCTAAATATGTTCCATCTGTTGAAAAGGAGATACTGTTGATTGAACCTTGACAAATGTGCCATCTGGCAATTGGGTTACTCTGCAGGCAAATTCAAGAAGTTAATGAAACTGGCATGCATGGAAACCGCTGACATAAAACACGTACTCTCTCATGACAAGATTTTATTTTATTTTTTTATGGCTATTGCTGTATTATATTCAACACAACAAGGAATATTTGATTTGTCAGAAAAAAGGAAACAAAACGAATTACTATTTATGGAATCTGAAAATACGAGCATTTTATCCACAAAGCAAGCTACTGTAACTAGCACAAGACCTGAAAAAAAGAGCCCCCAAAACATAGAAAGCCAGAGTCTGAAAAGAATATAAGGGCAAAGTAACAAAGGCACCCAAGAAGTAAGAAGACGGTTAGAATTGCAAATCTTTTATGCACATCACTGATGAGATAAAGCTTAATTTAATCATGACAATTATTAAATCCGAACAACAGAATGGTCAAGTCAATTTATTTGATACATCTGTACAATGATCATGCAGCATAGTTTCAACAAAAGTTGGTCATTTAAAAATTTAAAAAGCACCAGATAAAAATCTGTTAATCATATGGTTTGATATTTAAAAAAAAAAAAAAAAAACAAACAAACAAACAAACAAACAAACAAAAACAAAAACAGAAGGACCCTCGCGATTTAGGATGTTAATAGAAAGGGGATTGATGTAGTCAGTCTGTCAGTGGTTGCATTGTGCCTGAGAGTGCACGATCAGGAGTCTAGATTTTATCCAACTCCGGCTGGCTAAAGAAGTTTGTTGAAGAATCTTGTTGCAACATAAGTTACAACCTTTTGCTGTCTACCACCTAGCCATGATGAAAGTTCATCTTATCACTAACAAGAGATGAGTCAAAAAAGATATTTCAGCTGCATAGCAAAATCATATTGCATGTACTGATCAATGGTATGCCATATTACACGCTGCTAAGTAGTATCACTGCAAAAGAGAGATCAAAGAAACATTTTGGAAAAAACTGAATATGACTATACGAGCCATAAAATGAAAGCCGGAAAAAGAGAAAAAATTACAACAAGATAGAAGGTACGATCACTCGTAAAGTCAATGGAGACCAAAAAAATATGCTCTTTAAGGAGAAGATAGTGAATGATGTAATGTCATGCTTAGCAAAATATAAAGTCTCAGAACAGCAAAACATGAAAAACAATATTTAAAAGACCAATTTCAAGGGTACCTTACTGGATCTTGCATGAGCAACGGAAAACTGACTTTGATCCTTGATAACAGGAAATGAAGAATCCCCAGTGCCATCCTTATTCTAATTCGATTGGGAAAAAACAACATTTTCAGTTCAAGCAGATTCACAGCTGGCTTAAGATAAGCCTGAAGTGGATCACTCACAAATAAATACAAGCTTACTTTCTCATACACGTATAGGTTTCCATCGGCATGAGCAGCAACAAAAGCACCATCACCACCAGGCACCCATGCAATGCTAGTGCATCGACTGAAAAAGAAAATTTTAAAAAAGAAAGAAAGGCATAAGTAATTGCTCGTCAATTGTGATCAACAAGTCCAAAGCCTAAGCTTCTCAGAAATAACATGCCTTCTTCAAAATACCACAGAACAATCAAAACTGACAAATTATTCTAACAATTAATAGTCACAAATAATAATAGCATCATCATCCAGGACAGACAAATAACTCTACAAATTAAGAGTCACAAGTAACAATAATATTGTCATTCCATTTTTTTTTTTTTCACTTATCCCTTGCAACATTCAAGCAAACAGCATTCAGCTTCATGAATCACTCTATGATCCATGAATTATAAACATCATTAAAGTAAGAACATGCATTCAAACTCAAAGTTGCATTCGACGTGAAATAGATGAATAAAAAACTCAAAGAGAGAACTTCAATGCAAGTTCATTGCACCCAGTGATGGTAAAATACCAGCCACAACTAAAGGAAAGGCTTGGCTCATACATTTTAAATATGGATTATTTAATCACAAATCTCCAGAGGAATTGCATGTGAGGTACCAAATAATAGTAAAGAGTGCTTGTAATGGCTAGCAACATTCGCTAATGACATTATTTTCTCATGAATTTCTGTTGTTGCTCAATGATTAATTCATGACCCAGTCTTTAACGATGGGGACAAAATACCGCAGATCATCAACAGATTAATGCCCTTAAAAATACACTTCACAGCAAGTACAGATGTAAGAAGCAGTGAAAACTAGTTTTCTAAATCCTAATCACTCAATATGCCACCTGTGATAAGCTTATAACTGAAACAACGAGTAATCCAAATAATTGGAAAAGCACCTGTTATTAAGGGAACCATCTTTGTTGTAATGCTGTGCTCCAATAAGCTTTTTCCCCATATCTTGTAATTGTTGTCTCAACGAGACCGAGTAAACTGAAAAAGAATGCAATGAGCAAAAGAAAACTTAAACAACAATCAAATTATTTTCATTTAAGTCCAAACACTTAAAAGATTACCATATGCATTAGCCACACAACGAGCCAGAGAGAGAGAGAGTTAGATTACCATCTCCTGAATTCAACCCAATAAGGAGGTCATGGCCATCCTTAGCTTCAGGATCAAACGCATGAGACACAGGGTTTGAGTTACCGAAGTGAAGGGCTTTGATTGGATCCTGCAATGGTGATAAATTGAGATGTTCTGTTCACATGTCTTGTTGGCTTTGCTGAGCAATGAAAGCACCGCAAGCAACCAGGAAATCACAATTCCATCAGGCAATTCAACCAACTGCGAAGGCTAAGTAGATAGGAAAGCAGATGATGGGCGAAAAGAAAAAGAATAAAAGACATCCCAAAATGGACAAGTTGCTTGCAGGTGGAGACTTGAGAGAAATTCCGCCAGCGTAAAAGGGCACAATTCTAATGGAATAACACACCTTATCTTGTGAATTGAAGTCGCTGATGAAGACCGAATCCCCAGCATTGAATATGAGGTACGTCCCTTTCCCATCGTAATTGTTGGAAGGGAGCGAATTCGAGGAAGCAGAGGTTCCTAACGAACCCCCGCCTATCCTGCTGCTCACACCGCCCGCTTTGCCGCTACCTCCATTTCCGCCGCCTCCGACAAAGCTAAGCGCGCGGCTGCCGTTGCCTCCGCCCAACAGCCTGGCAGCAGCAAAACGCACCCCGCTGGCAGCACTGAGGCCGGAGGAGTTAGAGGACGAGGAAGGAGTAGAGGGGGTAGGAAGAGAAGCAGGTTTTTCCTTAAGAAGGGCAAGAGTGACCTACAGACGAAGACCAACATTTTCACCAACGCGGAATTCTCGAAAAATCAGAGAAATAACAAGTCTTGGAAGAAAGAAAGCTACTTGGGAGATGGCTCTGCCGTGGGAGTAGTGGAGGAGGCCGGCCGGATGAGTCTTCTCGTACTGAAGCTTGTATCGTCCTTCAGGCGTCTTGAAATAGGTCTTAATACCTGGGGTTTGGGCAGTGCCGGTGGCGTTGGCTGCCGAAGAAGACGATGACGGCGGGGACATCATCGATGACATCAGATCGATCGCAGCTCCGCTCCGTCGACGCCGACGACGCTGAGGAAGGTTTCGGTGCTACCTGCGCAGGCGTTTAAGAAGTAGAAGCTGAAACTCACCACCGCTCATCTTTCTTGTAGCATTCTCCGATCCCTCGTCTTCTCGAGCAGTTTTCTCGACGGATCTTCGAGGACTGGGAGACGATCTCTCCCTCCCGAAGCAGTGCTCTGCTGATGCTACTACTAACCAGCCTTGGCTGTATAATGAACGACGGGGTCGTGCTTCCTTGGGTTTTTGAGTGGGGCCCACTGTAAATGGTTGAATCGGTGGGCTTTCGATTCCCTGAGCCCACGTTGCCCTTCATCCTCAGCCGTTTATTTGTCCTAGGAATTTAGTGCCTTTGCAGCGCAAATGGAAATTAATTTTTTTATCCGTGTTTCCTCTTGGAGGATGACGAACTCTAACGTAGATAAATTTTGTTTTTTTTTTATTTTTTTCCGCCAGAGTTGCAACCACTGAATGGCATGTGCGGAACATGGGAATCGGATCCCGGTGGCTAAGCATGAAGCCCGAGGGCTAAGCCGAATGCCCTGTGGGCTGGTTCACAACATAGATAAATATTTTTATCCAGCTTTAAACCTTGTAATTCTTACCCTACGTGCCCAAATCAGCCTTTTAGTTATTGACGATGGAAATTGAAATTTCGATATGATGAAATTAATATCGGCCTATCGTTTAGGAATATTTGGAAGCATTCAATAAACTTGAGTGGAATCCGAATGGGATGGGTCAGATTTTACATTTTTAGGATAATTTTTTATTTTTTATACAACTTTTTATATTTTCAATAGCATTTGCTCGTTTTCATGCATATAATTAATCTTTTTAAAGTTTCCATTTAAATGACTTCTGCATTTTATAATTTACAAAAAAAATAAACTAGAACCTATATAAAATCTTAATTTATAGGTTATGTTCAGGATTGAATAAAATTTTTGATAAAAAATTTTAGAGAATAAAAGTTATTAAGTGACGTGATATGATGAGATTAATGATGAGAAGTAGAAATGATAAAGTTAGAATAGATAAGTTAATTATCTTGATAATTATGTAAAAATGATTAGAAATAAAATAGTTGTATAAAAAAATACGAAAAAAATATTAAAAATAATGTAATTATAGAGTTTAAAAAATTTTAACTTGACATATTTTACATAATGCCAGCACACCAATGATATAAAAAAATTATAGTGGATATAACGCCAATAAAAAATTTTATAAAAAAACAAAAAATAGTTTATCCATCTTTAGTTAAGTGAACTCCAGAAAAAGCGCGGCCCAAAAGTACGTCCCATGTTTTCCACATTCGAAAAAACAAAAAAAAACAAAAAATTTGAAGTCGACAGACGTATTCAACATTCAATTAGCAACGAAGTTGTCTTTTACGGAGTGTAATTCAGTGCACCCGGGTGCACTCAGCCTCAACGCACCCGGGTGCACTGCACCTATTTTTTTTTATTTTTTTTTG
>JAXCLR010000073.1:12748621-12764847 GCA_035584095.1 Annona squamosa | reverse complement strand
TTTTTTTGGGGCTTTCACGAGGTAAGAAATTCGATTTTCTTTTCATTGTTTGCCAGCCGTTAACTCATTCGGGGTTTAAAAATCCATCCACGGCTTCGTTTAAGCTGCAGCCCATCTCATTTTCTTTCCTTTTGGGAGATCGACCACACGCACGAAACGAGTGGGAAAGAGCAAAAAAGAAAGGAAGAAATAAAAAAGAGCGGGCTTCCTTGTTGCTATTCTATTTTCACCTGCTTCCCTGTTCTTGTCTTTCCTCAATTTCAAATGCAGACGGCACGCATCTGCTGCTTCTCTCTTCTTCTAGTGCTCTTCTGACGCCCTCGCCCAATCCCGCAATAAAAATACCTCCTTTTCCAGCACTCTATCCTCCTCCTCTTTCTCCTCTCCAAGATCTATCCATCCATCAGCCTACCCACTGGAAGAGGAAAAGAGGAGGAAGAGAAGAAGATGATGCTGGGCAAAACGGAATCGGGCAATAGGAAGAAGAGCGGCAGCAGCAGCATGATGATGATATCTCCGTCTTCCGACGCCGGCAGCGGCCGCCTATTGCACGAGATCGAGGCCCTCAGTAAAGCTCTCTACCTCAACAGGCATCCCCCTGTCAAGAAGCAGCCCCTTCTGGAACACCATCGTCGCTCTTCTGTCGCCGCAGCCGCTGGAAAATCTTCCTCCTCATCTTCGTCGTCTTCGTCCTCGAAGCCTGCTTCCCGAGCCTTCTTCGGCGACAAAGAGAGAGACAAGGACAAGAAATCCATCTGGAACTGGAAGCCTCTCAAAGCCCTCTCCCACATCCGCCACCGCCGTTTTGACTGCCTGTTCTCCCTCCAGATTCATTCGATTGAGGGCCTTCCGCCGCATTTCAACGGCGTCGATCTTGTTGTGAGATGGAGAGGCAGGGATTGTGCGCTGGAGACGCTCCCGGCGAGGGTTTTCCAAGGGATTGCCGAATTCGAAGAGACGCTTAACCACAAGTGCGCCATCTATGGGAGCGGGAACGGCCCTCACCACTCGGCCAAGTACGATGCGAAACATTTCTTGGTTCATGCTTCTACGAATGGTGCGCCTGATCTTGATCTGGGGAAACACCGAATTGATCTGACGCGGCTTCTGCCTCTCACTCTGGAGGAGCTGGAGGAAGAGAAGAGCTCTGGAAAGTGGTCAACAAGTTTTAAGCTTTCTGGAAAGGCCAAAGGAGCAATCTTGAATGTGAGTTTTGGCTTCCTGGTTCAACAGGATCGTTTGGCTGAATCCACTGGTAAGATAAATTCGAATCTGAATTCGAAATCGAAGCAGAGCCGAGTTGATGCAGCGAAACCTGCAATTGGTTACGAGGGAGGCCAGCAGCTTCGTCGTGGAGGCAGTGTTCATGGAAGGCACACGTCTCGTGATCGTTCTCACATCCCATCTCGGTCTGTGGAAGATATTAGGGTCCTTCATGAGGTTTTGCCAAGCTCAAAGTCTGAGGCTTCAGGTTTGATTGACTTTAAGCAGTCACTGGCACAGCAGAATTTGGGCGAAGAGGACGCTTTTGGCGGCAGCTGGAAGACCTCTAAGCCCCACCTCGAGGCATTTTCTGTAGATGAATTAGATGGACCAAAGCAGCCATCCTATGATATACTGGAGTTTTCGAAAGAGGGCTGTGAGAATCTATGCGATGATTCAGAATTTAATGTCATTGAGAAGGGAATAGAGATTGTCTCGAAGGATCATACAGAGGCAAAAGTTGGCGCAGAGGGTTCTGATGATGTGTCTGCCATGGAGTCTGTCAAGATTTATGAAATCGGCAAGGAAGATAATTATGCTGCAGTATTAGAGAGGATAAACCCTGATGTCCAGGACAAACAACAAAAAGCGTATGAAGATGACGTAAAGATTGATGGCCATGATTCTGCTCAGAACAGCACATTAACGGAAGAATTGGTAATGAAGAAGCTAGAGTCTGCTGTCCATAATCTTTCCTGTCTTGGAGATGATGGATTGGATTCTCCTCCAAATGAGGGCCATGGTCAAGGTAATTACTCGGAACTAAAATCAAATTATAAAAAGGGTAAATTTGGAAAATCCCTCAGCTTGGATGATGCTACAGAATCTGTGGCTAGTGAGTTCTTGGCCATGCTTGGCATAGAGCATAGCCCTTTTGGCTTGAGCTCTGATAGTGATCCAGAATCCCCAAGGGGCCGCTTGTTGAGACAGTTTGAGAAGGATTCTCTAACTGGAGGTGGTGGCATCTTAGGTCTTGATATTGGAAAAGAAATGGATGCAGAAGCTGCTGATGATTCTGAAATTCTGTTTGAGTTGGGTAACTCATCTGAGGATTTTGAGCTATCCTCAATTATCCATGCTGCTGAGACAGAGCACGAGAAAGCTGCACAGGCAATAAAAAGTAAAACGAGGGCCAAAATGCTGGAAGATGCAGAGACAGAAGCTCTGATGCAACAGTGGGGCTTGAATGAGAAGACATTTCAGAGGTCACCACCTGGCAGTGCTAGTGGCTTTGGCAGCCCAATTGATTTTCCCCCTGAAGAAGCACTAGATTTGCCCCCACTTAGTGATGGACTAGGTCCGGTTCTTCAGACCAAGGATGGGGGGTTCCTGCGTTCGATGAATTCATCTCTCTTTAGAAATGCTAAGAACCATGGGAGCTTGATCATGCAGGTTTCCAGTCCTGTTGTGGTCCCTGCGGAAATGGGTTCAAGTGTGATTGACATATTGCAGCATCTAGCTTCCGTTGGGATTGAGAAGCTTTCAGCACAGGCAAGTAAGCTGATGCCTTTGGAGGATATAACTGGGAAAACTATGCAGCAGGTTGCATGGGAAGCGACACCTGCTCTAGATATGCAAGAGAGGTCTGTCAAGTCTGTTTAGAATTTTGTATTTTTGTTGGGCGCAGTATCTTTTTTAAATTGGTATCTGTTGTTTATCTTCTTTCTTTCTTTCTTTCTGCAGGCAAGATTTATCAACAAATCCAATGCTAGAGAGTCTCTCAGACACTGGACAAGGTTCATTCCATGGAAGATCATTTGGACATGGTTCTAAGTTGGATTTTAGGACATCGATACCAGACACAGGTTCTGAATTTGTTTCACTAGAAGATCTTGCTCCTTTGGCAATGGATAAAATTGAGGCTCTCTCAATTGAGGGCTTGAGAATACAATCTGGCATGTCAGATGATGAGGCACCTGCTAATATCAGCCCTAAATCCTTTGGAGACATTTCAGCGTTAGCTGGGATGGAGGCCAATGGCAGCAGCTCTCTTGGTCTGGATGGTGCAGCTGGACTGCAGCTTCTGGACGTTAAAGACAGTGGTGATGATATTGATGGGTTGATGGGCCTTTCTCTAACACTTGATGAGTGGATGAGACTAGATGCAGGAATCATAGATGAGGAAGAAAGTGACAGCCGGACTTCAAAAATTCTTGCTGCTCACCATGCTAATTGCTCTGATTTGGTGAAAGGAGGTTGGCAGGGAGACAAGAGAGGGGGGAAAAATTCTGGCAGGAGATATGGTCTGTTAGGAAATAACTTTACAGTAGCACTAATGGTCCAACTTCGGGACCCATTGCGTAACTATGAGCCAGTTGGAACCCCAATGCTTTCCCTCATTCAAGTAGAACGGGTCTTTATACCTCCAAAGCCCAAAATATACGTGTGTGTCTCCGATAAGGGCAACAGTGAAGAAGTTGATGAGCCCGAGCCAGCAACAAAGGATGAGAAGATAGAAGAAGAAGAAATTGAGCCCATACCACAGTTTAAGATTACTGAAGTCCATGTGGCAGGTCTAAAGACTGAACCTGGCAAGAAAAAGTCGTGGGGTACTGCAACACAGCAACAGTCTGGTTCCCGGTGGTTGCTTGCCACTGGGATGGGGAAAAGTAACAAGCATCCCTTCATGAAATCAAAAGGTGTTTCAAAACCTGCCCCAGTAACCACAACAGTGCAGCCCGGGGACACCCTCTGGAGCATTTCAGCACGTGTTCATGGGACTGGATCCAAATGGAAGGACATTGCAGCTTTGAATCCCCATATACGGAATCCTAATGTAATTTTGCCCAATGAAACCATCAGGTTGCGGTAGCCGGTAAGCATTGTACAGTCATCCAACAATTGTACAGTGCAACCCCTGGGGTTGTACATAGCTATTAGCCATTAACTCTGTGGAGCAAAGTGTAGAAGCATCAAAAGAGTAGCTTGATGGAATTAAGAATCCTGTATGGTATGGAAAACAAAGTGATCCCAACACAATGTAATGTCAGATTTTGCAAGTTTCTCTGTATTTTTTTCCCCTAGTTCCAGTCTTTTATTTGTTCCAAGCAATAAAGTTGGTTGTGATTTGTTGCTCAGTATAGCGAAATATCTTCATAAAGTTTGCTTCTGCTTGTGCTTCATCTGTCTGTTTTTGGAAGCATTTCGACAGTTCTAATTTGGAAGCTGTTGCATTATGATAGTGTTTTGTTCTATCATTTTTAGCAAGTTTCATTTTTGGAGTCCTAAAACAAAGTGCGTTTACATTTCTCCAACTCTCGTGTTGGGCTGTGGATCTTTTTCTTTTTTTTTTTTTGGGTTGCTGTCAATAAGTGTCTATCTGGTGGTGGCCAAAATGGATTTTTTTTAAGGGTGTGTTTGGAAAATGATAAAAATTTTAGATAAAAAGTTTTTGAATTAGTAGAAAATGATGTGATAGAATAGAGGTAATGATGAGAAGTAAAAAAAAGAAGTTAAAATTGATAGGTCAGTTGTATAGAAATGATTAAAAAAATAGGAGAGTTATATAATAAAATGTGAAGAAATAATTAAAATTTTTTTGTAGTTACAGAGAGTGAAAAGTTTTAATTTGAATAGTTTTTGTTGTAAACAAAAATGCCTTTCATCACTCAGTGTATATATGGTAGATTCCTGACTAGTCTTTCTTGTTCCAAATATTTGTGAGAAAATTAAAAAGTAGAGGCTGGCTGGAGATACGATCTGGTGAAGAATCTGAATTGTCCAGGATCGGTTGACAGTGGAGAGTTCGATGGAGGATTCAAGGATCCTGGATCAGGGCCAAATAGAACCTGATCTTAGTGTCGTTCTCGAGCAGTAAATGGTGAGATTCTCACTCAGAGCTGCTGTGGATGGGATGCTGGATCTTGGGTGTGATCAAAGGGGGGGATTGAGATTTGAGTCTCTGTGGGTTGTGAGGGAGGGGAGGAAAACAAAGAGGCTGGCCTAATCAAGCTTGGTTGTGCCCCTAGACTGCTAGGTTTATCAAGTTAAAGTGCACTCTGTTGCGGATGGGATGCTAGGTTCTGGGGTTGATCTGGATGTGAATTTCATTCTTTTCATCTGCTTTTGCACAAGCTGTTCATTCACATTTTTCTCCAAATTATTGTTTCTTTGTTTAAATGAAGCTGCGTCTATTTTTCATTTGTTAAAGTAGGCTTCAATTCAAATGGGCCGAAAACTAACTCACAGCCTTATAGTCGCCCTGATCTTAAGTGACTTGGGTTGGAGCTAAGAATGCTGCTTTAAGTTGCAGACTTTGCCAATTTTACGCTGCTATTGGGGGCTTATGTTACTGTTGGTGGAAGTCACATGTGATTATTAAATCAGTCTGCTTGATAGTTTATATTTTTTCCTTTGGTTATAAATATAATTATGCGCACTGGTTGCCTCTTACGCCTTCCGCACCATCTTTCATGGACGAGAGTTCATTTTGGGAGTTGTATAGCAGGCTGCTGGGATAACTGATATGTATGAGCACAATATATGCCTGTCCTGAAGGGTCTTTGATGACTAAGGAATGAGGATTAATTTGAATGCTTTATTTTTTGTAAAGGAGATGTTGTAAATAGTTGAAAAGGTGAAGGGGAAGTGATATTTGTAAGTTGGCTTGCAGAAACCATGTGTAATCTGACTTGGAAGGGTTTTTCTTTTTGTTCTTCTGTTTAGTAGCAGCTGAAGGTTTCTTAGTGGTGTTTTTGGGTGTACTAAATTCCATGAAGTTATCAATTCTCTAGGTTGATTAATCATGAAGCATCTTGCCCGGCCAATCATTCCAAAAAGCATTCGTTGGGATGTGATGGCTGTTTCAACTGATCTGAGAAATATTCTCAGTAATTTCCTTTCAGGACATGGAATTCCTTGATGGTATATGACTATGATAGGGCATGCTATTTATTTTCCTTGCTAATTTGTAGCAGCGTATCTGGTTAGCTTTCGTTACCAGCACTGTGGCCAGCACTTATTTCATTCTTTTTTTTTGACTGCAACGGTTGATAAGTGAAGTTGTTCATTTGTAACCAATCAGCTTACTAGGACTATGGACACAGGAGCTGTTTTACTTCCAAAAATTTTCTCGTGTTGTGTGGTATTGCTTTTTAGAAAAAATTCGTTGGATTTTCCCCAAAGCCTCCCATATCCGAAGCTTGGTTTTGAGTTTCTTGGAGTTGGGGGTGGTGTGTGGGGAGGGTGGTGAAGTCACCCTTTTCTCTGAAACGGTTTAAAGCCCAAGAGTTAAGTGGAAGGCCATCTCTGGCCTTTGGACATTTTATTCTTCGCTCGTCTGTTTGATTTGAGTTGCATGCTGCTCTGAACTTTGAAGTGAATTGCCCCACTGAACCAAACCAACAAAGAAAATAGAATACAAAAAAGAAAAAGAAAATAAAACAGAAAAGAGGAAGACGGAAGGTAATGGTGGTTCCATACTACCTATTGAAAACAATGTGCATTCTGCTCAAATCCACCGTCTGCAAACAAACATACCCGGCAAAGAGGTGGTTCAAATTTTCAAATGAGAGCTGAATGGATCAGCGTGCCAAAATGGCAGCGTAAGCAAGGCAAAGCCAATCCCAACACAAGCAGGACCGCCTTCTGTGGAAGTACGTGATGAAGAAAGTAAAAACAGAATGCTACCAGATTAAAGAAAGCCCCAGCATCAATCATGAAACAGATGATGTCGTCCTTCGTTTTGGGGAAAAAAAAAAAGAAAATCTACTTTATTTTTCACAAGTCTTTCTACAATAGTCTGTTTCTCGTACTATTTTCGCTCGTTTTGAAAGTGTGTTATTACTTCATGCATGTCGAAAAAGGGATAATTTTGTCCATAAAAAAGGGTTAATTTTAAGTGCGATCACAATTTATACCTATATTTAGAGACATAACTACACATTTATAAAAATGACATACAAGATCACATATTTTATTCCTAAATAATTTCGAATATGACGACACCGTTACAACTGACATTAAAAGTGATGTAAAGTTAAAATATTACCCCAAGTAAAAGTAAAATAACATGCTCTAATTATACATTATAAAAATCAACAAAATGATATAAAAACACAAAGTAAAAGCAGATTAAATCACTCCTGTACGCACATTGTCCCTTTTAAAAGAATTGACAACGACATTTTTGTCATTTTAAAAAACTTTACTACGTCAACCAATAAAACCGAATGGCATTCTACGAGTAAAACATGCTGTATGTGGTCATCTGTAATTTTTATAAATGTATAATCATATTTGTAAATATGGGTATCAGTTGTGGCCATATTTAAAATTAAACCGCAAAAATATATATAATAAATCAAAAAGCATACACTGATGTGATCGCTAAGATTGGAAGTATGCCTTTCTTTAAATTGTCCTTTGTTATACCAATTTTCAGAATACAGTAACCAAGTTAGGGGAAAAAATAATAAAAAATCAGACTGCCAAACACAACATCTGCAGCCCATGCCAGCCACATATATTCGGAACCCCTCAACGGGCTTTCACAGGCCCTAAATTAACCGGTTTCTGAAACACCCTCACAACCGGTGTACCATCACTGCCATCATTATCAACTCTCCAGGAGCGATCTTTCTTCCTTTGAGGCTTCCTGTGATGCTTGTGGGATGCAGCAGCAGGTTTGTTTTTCCTTATTGCAACCCCAGCAAGGGGAGGCACCTCATTGGGAGTGTCGAAGGAATCTAAGTCATTCAAAATATAACTAAGCCCATGCCCATGTGCAATGCCAACAACTTCGCCAGTGGGCAACACATGATCCTCAACAACAGAGGAATCTGATTCACTGTCATCTCCCAAATCATTCTCATCTTCTCTATCAACCTCATATTCTCCAGCAGATGTTCCAGGGGGCATTTCATAGTGAGGTAGCTTCCCATCAATGTAATCCTTCAAAATCTGGCGTGCTGCCCTGGTCTCATCAGGCAGTCCACTGGAGCTAACATAACCACGGGATGAGCAGTAAGCCCTCAAAAGTTCAGCAGCCAGAGGGGGCTGTGATTGATCCTCATAGGGCTTTGGCTTGGGCAATGAGATGTTATAGATGGCCTCTATGGTTTGCCTTGGAACCCGGTTGGCAACAACCTGCACTGCCTCTCGGTGTTCGGTCATCCGGTCAATAGGCAATACTCCAGCAGCAGCCATTTCGTACCTGGAACTGGAAAAGGATGGAAAAACTAAACCAGGGCAATCACAGAGGACAAGCTGATCAGATATAATCAGGGTCTGGAAATGCTTTGTCTTCCCTGGGGTCGAAGTAACACCCGTCCGCTTCTGACCCACTAATGCATTGATGGTTGAACTCTTCCCAACATTGGGGTAACCAACAAAACCAACAACAACATGCCTAGAAGATGAACTCCCTGCACTGCAACTGGGGGAACAGGGACTATCATCTTTAACTCCAGAAGCCCTTGCAGCAATAGCCTCTGCTTCAGCTTGCAACCGAGCCAGAAGTTCGTCCCTGCCATAAATTTTTATATCTGTATTGGTAGAAGAAGAATCTTGTGCCCATGGACTGATCAGCTTCTTGCCCTCCAGAGCAGCAGAAGCTGCTTTTGCAGACCAAAATAAGAAAAGAATGCCATGATTATGGAAGTAGTCAGCCCACCTCTGCCTGCAAAAGTGATACTATTTTTAAAACACAGAAAATACAGCCGTCACTTCCCTGAAGAGAATCAAGAGAAAAGGGACAATCCTAACCTGACTTCAGATGGCAAGAGATCTGCCTTGTTAATGAGCAGCAATGTTCTTTTATGCTCATTGATTTCACACGCATAAGCCTAATATCAGCAGAATAAGTCAATTGCAGGTATTACAAAAATTTTCGTTAAAAATCTCCATGCCAGCACAACAGAAACCTTCAGATGCAGTAATGGAATAAAATGGAAGAAGCTTAGGCCTACCAACTCCTAAAAAAGCACCAATAGAATGAGTTGCCCTTTAGAGGTCCTTGATCTTCATATCTCAGACCTGAGTTCCTCAGAATTATGAATAGCTTATGGAAATCTCTGCATGTAAACATTGTTGGTCATCGAGGAAATCTTGACTTGCATACAATTGACATTGCCATACCCCATTTCTTTTAAGTTTGCTTTCCCATGATCAAAAGGACTGACTGATCCGTTGCATAGAGATCTGCACATTGCAGGATCTCAAAGGGGTATCATGTATGCAGCCCTAACCTTGCTTTGTTACAAAAAGGCTGTTTCCTATGACTCGAACCCATGACTTACGATCACAAAGGCATCAATTTTTATCATTGAGCCAAGGCCCAACCTCTTGCATTCTTATTAGTTTTCAAAGTCTTCACAAAATTAGTGGTCAGCCAACAATTTCCTACTGTATTTTGTTTATGCTAAGGCTGCAAACAGCCAGAAGCAGCCCAGGTAACAATGATAAAACTAACACGTTTGACGTTTTATGTACATCCACAGTAACCAAGAATTAGTGCCTCAGAACAACAAACAAAAGTTCACTCAAATTCCAAAAAGATCTGTCAATCAACTAATTGACAACAAACCAAAAAAAAAAATAATAAATGAGAAGAACTAGATTCAGTTAAACCAAAAAATCACAAGAAACGATAGCTAAGGGCAATGATTTATTGTCCTAGAAGCACCATTCCTGAATGAAGCTTTTGATTATAAAATAGGACCTCAGCAATGATGAACAATACCTATAGGGATGAGTATCAATTTCCGATCAGAACTGACATTACCACCAGGATTCCTAAACCCTCTTCCAACCCACACACAAAACAAAAAAAGTTCTATCAGATCCTTTGAACCCACATTACCGGACTGGGAAACAAACCCTTGCCCAAGTGATCCCCAGTTTTTCGGGTTGAACCATTCGGACCAGCCAACCAGTTGTTTGACTGCTCCCAGTCGGACTAGTTGAACTGGCTGGTCTGATCCAGTTCTGATGACACTGCTTTGAACATGAAACTAATTTAAATTTTAAAAAGAAAAAAGAAAAAACTGAGACCATGTCTTCTGTGTACTTCTGCACACACCAACAAACTAGCAGTTTTCACTCATCAGACGTAAATAGCAATTGATCCAAATGCCACCTTGCAAAGGACACTTGAATTTACAAATGAGGCAGAATACCTCAACCAAAACTCAAGATTGACCAAGTCTGATGGTTCCCAGTAACTATCAAAATCTGTTGAAAATTTCTCTAGTAGAATTGGACTGATTCTTATTGTTATTTCTGAATCAATTTGCCAAGATGAAAGCGAAGCATAAGTATCCTTGAAATAGGAGAGCAAAGAACAAAGAAATGTTGGCAAAGGTCCCCATTTTTCCTTCTAGTATTTAGGTACTGTTTCTGGTTTATTTAGAAGCCTCCCCACAACCCTTGGTAGGGAGTACTAGTATAAGGACTCAAAGCAAACTTGAGGTAAGAGTCATCAGACTTGCCTGGGACTCTGGCACAAAATTAAAGGTCTTTATCCTGTCATGGGGTTGCAGTCTGGCACAAATACTGAAGGAAAACAAAAATAATGCAGCCCTCAATAAATTTTAGAAAATGAAACGATGCAAAATAATGGTCCATGAGTATGTTTTAGGAAATGAAGCAAAGTGAAAATGATGTGGCACTAGATATATTTCAGAAACAAAACAAAGTACCATACAAGAATAAAACAGATGCACTATTTACCAGTTATACTGAAAAGGAGTTTCTTTCTTGATCACAAAGGATATATTACTTTCCATGTATCACTACATGAATACATCAATCAATCCAGTGCAGAAACAATGACTAGGGATCGAAAATTAATCAAGAAGCAGATCCTAAATTCCTTGGCTAAGATAATCATAAAAAAAAAAAAAGAATAACCCAAATAAATCATAAGCTTGCAGGTAACAAAGAAATATAGAATCAAATACCTCAAGATCAGGGCACCGGTAAAACAATGGATCCCGTGCATCAACAACCATCACCAGCTATCAAAAAATAAAGAAATAATAAAGAGCAATCAGTATCTAAATGTGATATGCCCACGTCAGAATGTGATTTCATCGGGATAATAATAATAAGGTGAAAAAGAAACATTATTTTAAAAATGCATGATGTATACCATGCTAAGGTGCAAATGTGCAACAACAACAATTATGTATGCATGCATGCCTGTCCATATAGCATATGCATAACAAATTTCCCTAAATTGGAAATCAAATCCGAAAAATACCAGGTCACTCCTTTCGAGAACACGCCAAAGCTGCCTCCAGATATCCAGATTTTTTTCGAAAGGAGTAAGGACAAGCTTTTCATTCTCTTCAAGCCTGAATTCAACGGATTTACCAAAAAAAAATTAGCATGCATGGTGATGATGGCTAGCATATACACAATCCAGTCCTCCCAGGAGGATGCCAATGATTAATATGAAACAAAATTCAACTTGAGTTGATCCTAACTCTCCATGAATCATGTATCAATACAGTTGATAACATCAAAGTAGCAAAAAGGACTCCCTAATAAAAGAACAAATCTCATATGTCCCCGAGCTGTTGCTGGTAGCCAATCAATAAATATCTCATGAATGAAACTGTGAACAATTCCTTGGGTAGGACCTGACCTTGCAAGATTTCGGCGCCAAATTAAGAAAGCTTGTCTTTCATTGGTTTCAAGTTCTTCCACAGTCATCTTTGCATTCCATGGTGGTCTATAATAATGAAATAACAATAATGACAATATAAAAAAAAAAGAATTAAAATTCAGAAAGGAAAAACCAACAGTTTCAAAATCCATGTATAGTAATTGAAAGCAACTGTTACTGCATGAGTAAAAGCATAGCATAATTTCCTGAGACCTGCGAGGAACTCTGAGGTTGCTTGCATGCAAGGCCTCCTCCCTTTTCTGTTGCTCTCTCCTTTCCTCAGAAGACAAGTCGTTTCCACTAGAGCCAGCGTCACTGCACCAAAGAAAGGTGAAAACCGGCACAAGAATTCATGAGAGATGCGGATGAAAATAAATAGCAAAAAATTGCTGATGCTACTACTTCACTACACCCCGAAAGACTGAACTCATATACACTTTGATTTTAGATTCAGTTCTTTGTTGATGATCTTAGGAGATAGCCTCCTAGACTATCCAAAAACTAGTGCTATATCACTGATAATGAAAAGAATATATGTACATATATTTCCTTTCAACCATGTGCAGAAGATAAAGAATTACGCTAGTAAATATTCAATATCACATCCCATTTGAAGGCTCCATAAGGAGTAAGGACAAGAAAAGCACACTTGCATATGGAAAAATCAACCATAGAGAAGTGTTATGAAACTAGTTCAACTTAGAACCCAAGTTACTTGCATTCAGAATATTAGAATTGCAGCGAAAGTGCAACTCAACTTGCTCTCTATGAATCACAACCAAAACTTAGAGGACAAGTATTTTCCAACACATCATGGAAGATGTCAATCACTTCAATATTTTTACTAAATGGCAAAAATAAGGGTAAGTTAGGGTCATTTTTGATTAATAGAGATTACATGAACAGGTAATGACTTCTGCGCCACGAGCGCGGACTACTACTCTTCAGAGTCATGACTACAAGAATAAAAGCAAGCAACCTCCAATTTGATTATCTTGTAGCATTTGAGGGTCAATTGATGATTCATGATGGCTGTTACAAATCGAATAGAAATGCATCCACAATAAATATACTGCTGTTCAAATCTGTTGTATCCATGCTCCATCACGATTGTTTCACTGCCATGATCTAATAACTGGAACATTAACCAAATGTTTATTTAAGTAAAGATTCCTCTTAACATAGTAAGTATAAAAAGGGGCTGTCTCTCTTACAAATGGAGTTAGCGGCAATTGCCTTATATATCCCTGTATGGAGTCAGTAGCAACTCCTTGCATAGACAACCTCTGAGAAAGCTATTCTTGGTGGTCGCTGGCTTCCTTCGAAGCCAGACCAACGTCATCTAGCTTCCCACATGGAAAACACGCTTCCTTCCAAGAAGAAGCTGAGCCAAACAAAGCTTGGAAAAATATTAAAAAATTCAAGTTTCTTTATGCTTTACTTCCATCCCATTCGTTTCTGCAACTGTAAATAACAAAATCCCCAACTTTCCGAC
Organism: Annona squamosa; assembly: GCA_035584095.1. Taxonomy (NCBI): domain Eukaryota; kingdom Viridiplantae; phylum Streptophyta; class Magnoliopsida; order Magnoliales; family Annonaceae; genus Annona; species Annona squamosa. The sequence continues at coordinate 12,751,480 of JAXCLR010000073.1, read as the reverse complement.
GCACTCCAACAAAACAATTCCTTGAAAGCTACTGTACCAAAACGCAGCCACAATTGTAATAACAGAAAAAATGAAAATGTCACGTCGCAGCACATGTAGACTCACAGGTTGATGCTGAGGAGGTTGGGAATAGGATGATCGCTGGCGTAGATGAGATCGGCCTCCTCAGCCTGCTCGACAACGGCCTCGATATCACCAACCTCCGTGACAGACTCGAGGACGCGCTTGTGCTGCTTGCTGTAGAAACGGCCCTTCTCCTTGGATTGCTGCACCATCTGGTTATGGTGCTTAACGAGGGCTCGCCCCAGGTCTCCTGATTTCTCCTTCTTCCCCATTTCCTTTTGCTGTTCCTACTGCCCTGCGAAGGATGGATGCGCAGGCAAGCAATACAAATGCAAGAAATCCAAAATCCTCTCCCAAGTCCCGACTCCTCCCCTTCTGTTTACGCAGACAAGCATAAGAAAAGCGATTGGTCGGTCGGTCGCCCGCGCCGCCGCGATGGCCGACTGATGAAGATTCTGCTCGGTTGCCTCGGGTCAATTTCGGGGCGTTTTTAGTTAAAAGGGCCCTTTAAGGTGGAAAAAAAAATAAAATCCGCTGTTGAATAATTGATACGACTTTACATCTAAAGTCCAAACTGCCTAACTTCATTTGCTATTATTGTCTCTTTATTTTAATTATTTTTATATTTTTACCATTTTTTTTAAATTCATAATCACTACTCTTATCGATTTTTACATTTTAACGAAAGATCCAAATATTAGGATTGAATATCAACACACCGTTCTACCATTTTCTCAACCCTTGCTTGTAGGCATACCCCACAAGAGAGCTGCACTTGCCTTTTGAATTGGGATTAAACTAGGGTGCTTCTTAATGCTCACCAGCTGGACGGTAATATTCAGATTTACAGGACAAGTTGCGGTGGAAATGCCGAAGTGGGGCCTCGTCGTTGTGCATGATTGAATTTTTTTTTTATTTTGGAGTTGGACTTGAGAGGTAATGATGGGAGAATGAAAAGAAACTTTCACTTGATCCACTACGGAGTAAGATGTGAATGTAAAAATTGTTAGGATGTATTTGGAAATGAATAAAATTTTTAATGAAAAATTATAAAGAGTAGAAGTTGTTAAATGATGTGATTGATAGAAGTAAAGATGAAGAATAAATATGATAAAGTTGAAATAGATAAGTTAGTTATGTTAATAGTTGTATAAAAATGATTAAACAGTAGGGTAATTGTATAGAAAAATATGAAGAAATAATTAAAAAATAAGGTAGTTATAGAGAGTTAAAAGTTTTAGATTAAAAAATTTTAATTTAACAACTTTTACTTATTAACAAATATACCCTTAGTTTCGACAACTTTTTCATTCTAAAATTTAAATATAACTTTTTATTTTCTAATAATCATATCTCGTTCTATTTTTCGTATACTCATAAATACCTCTTTCCTTAGCGGGGAGTGATTATCTGTGACCCATAAAAAATTGGAGATATTCTAGACCAATCGCCAAACTGGTTTTTAAATTTTTTTAAATTTTTTATAAAATTATTAAGTTATGTATATATTATCCATAAACTGAGTTTTATCAATTTCAAATATGTTTATATATTTTTCGAATTTTAAAACAATCTGAAAATAATTACTCCTGTTGAACTTTAAAAAAACACATATATGTATTAAAAATGATAAAATTTGGTTTATAAATTATATATACTTAGGATAATAATAATTATTTTAAAATATGTCCTGAGATCAGAGGAAAATGGTTGTAGAAGATCATTCGACTTCATTACCTTAATCTTCGAATTCCAGAAAAATATTTACAGAATTTCATTTAAAGTCGGTGTTAATTTTAGAGTTTGTTTTTAACTATACAAAATTTTTAAATTGAATTTTTATCACCGTTCTTAAGATAATTTCTCAACTTCCAAAAGAGCTTTTTCAATTTATAATACAATGTTATTTATTTTCAATATACGCCATTATATTCTCATCCCAAAATCATATATGGTTTGAAAAAATCCTTAAATATTGTAACTTTTTTTGGGGCATTTAAAACGTCCACACGATGCTTTTTTACCAGTCACGTTGTTTTAGCTGGGATATTGGTTTGATTCAGGAGGGGTCGAGGAGGATTAGTATTGATCGGGTTACATGCAAAATTTTAGTGTAAATGTACAACCCATTAGCTCGGAAATATTTCTCTTGTTTTAATAGCGGACCATCCTTCCATAAAAAAAAAATAAAAATCAGACCATCTAATTGACGGCGTTTACAATTCTCCCGTATTACACATTTGAAACTGCTATCAGTTACCTTTTCTGTAAATTCTTTTTAATGGCTATCCACAGCTCAAAACAATAATGTTAACTAAAATTGCAAAAATAAGAAAAGAATTTAAAACTTCCAATCAAGTAAACTACCAAAAGAAAGACGTCTTATCCCGGGAAATACACAAACAAAAATCAGAATTCGACGATCATTTGCAGAATGCCACCTGCAAAATGCCAAAAAAGAAAGTGATTAAATACAGAACGAATTTTTTCTCGACGGAAAACCGGGTGAAACGATGATTAATTTTATTGAAATTATTTAATCTAGAACTCGAGAGTAACTAATAATGACCGATGATCATGAGGAGGTCTGGACGCAAATGCAATTGGATACGTTCTAACTGAACATTTTTATAAAATTTTTTATTATAAAATATTACATTCTATCTCATGTGACAATCAACCTAAGCAAGTAATCAACAGGTTTCCTTGACCGCACTACATTGGAACGCAATCGTGTACACCCGGGTGCGTGCAGTCTCAACGCACCCGGGTGTACTACACCTATTTTTTTTTATT
>JAXCLR010000073.1:12729458-12743917 GCA_035584095.1 Annona squamosa | reverse complement strand
ATTTTTTTAGATTTTTAAAAATAAGAGTATTTTAAATACATATATACACATAGATGTTTAAAAATCTCAAAAAAATAAGGAAACATATTCAAAAATTGTAAAACTTGGTCTATATGTTAAATATACTTAGATAAACAGGTGCATCAAGAAAAAAGTAAAAAAAAATTATTGTAAATAGATTTTTTAAAGTAGGCTAAGTGGGACATTTACTTTGCCCGGACTAATAGAATCACTCCTCATTAAAGTAAATGAGGATAAGAGAAAAGAAAATTGATTAGTGATGTAATTGGATTTGGTGTTGTTATAAGAGACGAGGACGGGAAGTTTAATTTATTGCTAAATTATTATATAGTGATAAAGAACTATTTATGAATGAATAAAGGTACCGTAGTTTCCATATCCTCGTCGCTACATTGGCACTCTGGTTGTGATTATCTAAGATACCTATTTTAACATAAAAGAAAATTTTCATAAACATCTAAGAAGGACAAATGATGCCAAACAACAAACTCAAATGAGAGGTTAAAAGAAAATTCTCATAAACATTGAAGGACAAATGATGCCTAACAATAAACTCGAATGAGAGATTAAAAGAAAAGTCCCATAAGCGTCTAAGAAGGCCAAGTGATGCCTAATAACAAACCCAAATGAGAGATTAGGTTCATATATACATATATAGGGGTGCAACTTAGGTCGGGTTATACCGGGTTAGAGTGAACCTAAACCCTAAGTCAACCGGGTTAGAGTAAACCCAAACCCTAACCCTAAGAATTTAATCGAGGTTTGGACAGGGTTCGCATTGGTTTTGGTTTGGTTTCGGGTTAGAATTCAAGTTACCAATAAACTATTTTTTTTTCAAATTTTATTGTAATCTAAAAGAAAATTATTAAAATATACATACCTGTATTTATAAAGTCAAGCCTCACACTGAATTCTGCAACAGCCTTTCAAAGAATTCTGCAATATTCTTTGAATGAACTCTGCAAGCTGTTTTTTAGCAGCCTATAGACACAAATAAATGACAAATTAGTTAGTTTTATGACTAGTTGGTCATTTCTATTTAATAGCTAGTAGAAATGACTCAAATGTAACAAATAGAAAATGAACATATCATACCAACTATTGTAGTTGAAACTAAACATTATCATACAAATTGCTGAAATTGAATTCAAACTGAATATTTATTATACAAATTGCTAAAATAGAAATTGACCACCTGTCATACTAATAAACTTAAAATATGAATCAAATTTATACTACAATCTGAAATTTAAATTAACAGATTTCTCATACTAATAGAAAGTATAATATGAAATAGATTTATCATGTCAACTCAAATTCAAACATAATCCGCATAATAGTTATTCAAAGCAACTAACTCTAAATACATTAAGCATAATGATTCAATATTTCAATCTAATTTAAGTGCAATCCAAATTTAAAATGACAATATAAGCAAATCTCAAGTTTAAATAAGTTTACATCCACTTTTAAATAAATTCAAAATTCAAATGAGTTCATGTCTAAAAAAAAACATGTAAATTTATGAAAAAATTATATAAATTATACCGGGTTCGGACCAGGTTGGTGTGAACCTGGTTTTGGTTTTGGGTTTATATTGGTCGGGTTGAAATCGGGTCTATTTCGGGAAAAATCTAAAAAATAATACCTTTTTTTGGTTTTGGTACCGGGTCAGGTTGGGCGGGTTCGGACCGACCCGGTACCAAGTTGCACCCCTATCACTACATCCAGGCTCCGATGCAGCGCATTGCTTCTGGGGAAACGCCCTAACAACCTTTGCTCATTTCTTACTACAGCCGAGCTTTGCTGCAACACCTTACTTATAAGAGATGCCCTAACATTAACAACTTTTAGTATATTTTCAAAATCCATAAGAGATGCGGCGGTGATTTTTAATAACACCGGCTGCTAGCCTGATATGTTGACCTTTGCTTTTTTTCCGGGCTTGGGACCGGCAGTAAGATAGAAACTCTTATTGGCAAGGTTTAATTAAAAGAGGGTGATAAAAGATATTTCTATTCCCTTTTCAGTTTACCTAACAGAGCCTTTGTATTTAGACCCATATTCATGGATCCAAATGGAAGTTGATTAGAATAGTGTTCTCTGGCCACGAAAGTGGGGCTGGGCAGGATACACGAGGAGAAGGGGTCTGATGGGGGGAGCAAAGGGGGGGGCCAATGTTCCTCATGGAACAGATGTCTCCCTGTTCTATTCTGCATTTGATCCAAATATAACATTTCAAGTTGCTTTTGGCATTTTAAAAGATCATCAATCCTGGAAGCAGAGGGTAGATATTGGAATCATCAACTTGCTTCACTCTAGGATTCTTAGAGGGATTTATATTACCCTGCTGTTTGTCATTTTTTGATAAATGGCCATGTACCCTCAATTACATTATAAATATTCTTGCTCAGGTTATGAAGTACATAAACATGCACTACTGATGAAATTTGTTCAAATATCTAGACATTCTAACTCCCCAACTTGATTTTGTCCTATAATGGCTAGAAATCCTAGATACATGTTATAGCTATATATTCTTTTTCTTTCATCCAAAGCCATTTGGTTGAAGAATCTTAAAAAGTGATTGATGGATGCTCATTTTGTTGAAATGAGAGCATTTGGTTTGTCTATTTTTGCTTATTCTGATGGCTGTTCTGAGTAAGTTTCACATACTGAGTTTCAATTGCTTATATTGTTGTGAATGTTATTTCTGAGATCTATGTATCATCTTTCACTTTGTTCTGGGCTTATAAGCATTCTGTTGAACAGTGGAATATTTTTTTTTAATGGGCTACTTTGGGTAATGTTGTGATTTGTGAATATCTAGTTTAGGAGATGATTCATATGCAGACCTTGTTCTGCAACAGTTGAGCAGAGTCTGTTGCCTTTTATGGGCTTGGTTGGGTAATTGAGCAAGTTGGTGATTGTATCCTGTCTGGTAGGCGACTGATATGCAGACCTTGTCTGCAACTGTGTGCTCTCTATATGAGTTATACTAAAACTATTCTTTTACATTTTTCAAACAGCGTTGCATGAATCTTCTTTTTAACATATTTTAAATTGTTTTGGTCTTCTTGAATTGGCAGAAAATTTCTCAAACAAAGGAGATCTTGTCAAAGCAAGCAGTTCAGACCAGGGAGAAACTGTCAAAGCAGGCTGTCAAGATTGCAAAACAAGCTGAAGAGCACGAAAAGTTTATCAATAAGGTGACTTATTATGAGTTCTCTTTGTCGTGGGCATTTCTACAGTTTTTGGTTTGGAAAATCTTCTTTGGGTTGATTTCATTGATTTTAATGGTTGTTTTGCTCTCATTATACATGATTGTTCATGAGATTGCATGCTTGTTATTCGCATTTGATAGAAAATGAATGGGATGCTAAAACATGACACTGGTAGAGAAACACATAAATCAGTGTTACTGAAATGATGAATTATACTTTCTCTTGGAGAAATAACTACAAAAATGCATCTTCATTAGCTTTTGCAATTTTCTAGAGAAAATTTCTCTTCTTAGCAACGTCTATGTTAAAAAATTATCTATATTAAGTTTTTCTTGTTGACTTAGGGTTTGCTTGGCTACTCAAAATTTGGAATTTGGAATATTTTGAATTTTCTTCTCTCCTAATATATAACAACCCAACTTCCTGTCCCTGATTCATAACAACTCTATTTTTCCTCGTTATTACCTATAGTTTTCATATCCCGATATATGATGTGACATATTCTTACCACTACAACCTATGTCTCCAATTTCAAATCCATTCCAATGCAAACGAACAGCTCCTTAGTGGTTCTTTAGTTATTGTCTGAATGACTACAATTCACCTTTTGTTAAGATAAGATACAAAAAGAAAATAATAATAAATTCAGTTTGATATCGTCATATTCTATGTATTCTACCAGTCATTAAGATAACTTTATGGACTTCCATTTACAATGTGTTTTATGCTTCCATTTCGTTCAAAATTTCTGTAGCAATTGAGATTTTTGCCAATTTATTTGTTTACTATTTTCCCTTGTATGACTTCTTACACCAATTATTTGACTTTTTTATCAAATAAATATCTTCTTTCCACATTCAGTTTAACAACATTGTAAACTCCGTTTGCATGAATTTTATCTGTTACTCATGCTGCATCTATTTCAGCATGCACATAATAGAGTATTTAGATATATCATTCTTTGACTTCTTTTGTTTCTCAATTCTTCATTCTTTTGATTTCTGATTCTAGGTAACACATCTGTTGGGGGTTCTTGGATTTGGTGCATTTTGTTTCTTATTGGGAGCTCGTAAGTTCTTGTCAAGTACTTTTTCAGAATTAATTTTCTTGAATAATTGAATACTAATTAAGAATTCAAATTTGTAATTTTTTTGTTCTGATCTTCAGGACCCCAAGACATCCCCTATGTGTATTGTTTTTTCTACGTAACATTTGTTCCTTTGAGGTGGATATACTACCGCTTCAAGAAATGGCATTACTACCTTTTGGTGAGCTCCTTAGCTGTGGCATTTATTTATTCGATCATCTTTTTCTACTCAGTGTGTTTGGTAATTGGGAAAAAAGTCGAAAAGTTCCCAAAAAATTTCCTTTATTTTCTACTTCTTTTTCCATAAAATGTGACATGTTAGCTGCCTATCTTACTTTCCAATCATTTTTCATATCTTTCCACAAACTATCCTATTTTTTTTTTAACTTTATTCCTTTTACTCGTAATCATTACCTCTATCATACTACGTTATTCCCTCATTTTTCAAAATTTTTTCTCCAAAAACTTCCCCTACTTTTTTCCCATTACCAAATTAACCCTTTGTGAAAGTTATGTGATAGTTACTTTCTTATTTCACACAAAGGTTGGTGGAAAATTATGATGATATTTTGGTCGAATTTAGCTGGGGAATGGTGCCTTTAGAGCTGCTTTTTTGCTGTATGCAAATGGAGATGTGGAATATATGATGTCGTAGCACACTGTTGCAACGGCCAAGAAGGTGATAAGTATCATTGAAAGTTGAAGTCAGAAGCAACAATCTCAGGTAGTCTAGATAATGGGGAAAATATTAGGCATGATTGAAAAAATCTGGGTACTGTAGCAATAAGGAGTGTGCTTTTAAAAGAGGATCAGAAGAAATGAATACAACTGAGGTGTTGAGAATAAGCATGCTTTTTCCTGCTGGATTTTCAAATTGGGTGTCAATGTTCACCAGGCTAATAAGGATGCCAATTACATGTATATGAAAATGATGCACTGATGGGGATAAGAGTTCAGAATATGGAGCATATTACTCCTGTGGTTTCCACAAGGCTTTTGGTGAAGTCTGACCTTCTTAATAGATTCTGTCCCAATCTTATGCTCATGTAAGTCACAGTATAATGAATAGGCGACAATTTTATCAGAGACTTATCAGAACAAATCGGCTACTGATATCCATGGTCATCAACATGCATATGATAACGATATAGAATGTCCCAAAAAGTTTACTATGAGTGTGTTTTTTCTTGCAAGAACTTCAAACTAGGTCTGAGTGCTTAGCACCCTCATCTAACATGTATATGCACTGACTGGTATAGAATGCATAATATTGAGCATATTATTGCTTACTGTTGTGCTATGGTGAAATGGATGAATGCAATATATGCTCCAATACTAAAGTTACGTATTTGGTAGAACCTCGTGAAAAAATTAAGGGCAGACATGGAACATCATCTATCAATTTAATTCACTGGTTGACTCTTATGCTATGGGCGGTGCTATAAGAACATGGGATTTCATAACATAGAATGGACGTGATGAAAATTGTAGAATTCTCTGACCTATATTGTATGGGATAAATTCTATGGAGTTTGTAGAATGACATTAAGCTCTAGTCTTTGCTTCCAAACTTCATTTGAGCATTATATGTTTACTTTCATGTTGAGACTGATAATTAAATATCTAAGTCTATGATCAATTGAAACTTCTATGTTGGTGTCCAATTCTGCTTGTATCCAATGAAATTATGCAGGATTTTTGCTACTATGCCAACACAATTTTCCTGGTTATGCTACTTTTTTTCCCAAGAAATGAGAAGCTTTTCATGATCTGCTTCTCGTTTGCAGAGGTAAGTACCTATTTCCAGTAATGAATTTTTTTTTCCTCAGGTTGACCTAATGGAACTTGGGCATCTTATTAGGAGTACAATTTGATAATCATGTTACCAACTTACCAAATTTTCATGCGGACGATTCATTTTGGAATCCTTGGAAATATATGGTTTGAATCTAATCTGTTTATCATGATTAGCATCACTTCTTTAGCGAAGCTTTAGCACCACAAGCAATTGTTGGTGGCTTGAATATTGATATTGTTTGAGAGTGAATACATACCTATCAAATTCTCTGTGTGTGTGTGTGTGTGTGTGTGTGTGTGTGTGGCAATTGACAAAAAATGTTAAGTTAAAACTTTTCAATTTAAAACTTTTCACTCTCTACATCTATCATATTTTTTTAATCATTTTTTCACATTTTCCTATACAACTACTATACTTTTCAATCATTTCTACACAACTATCCATACAACTAACCTATCTATTTTAACTTTATCCTCTTTACTACTCATCATTACCCCTATCATATCAAATCATTTGACAACTTTTACTCTCCAAAACTTTTCATCAAAAGTTTTATACATTACCAAACCTTAAAACATGATATGCTATGCATGATAACTGGATTGAATCACAGGCATCAAACAGACCATTTGCACAGAAATTTCTAGACTAGAATGACTGTGCTATTTTTCCCTCTTGTTAACTGTTTTTGTTTTGACGCAGGGGCCATTAGCATGGGCATTAATAGTTTGGCGTTGTAGCCTGGTATTCAGTTCCGCTGATAAAATTGTCAGTGTCTTGATACATCTGTTGCCTGGTGAGTAGTTGGCACATTTGTGATGTTAATGGTGGTGATATGCCATTCATTTGAAAACTCATCTTGGCTTGAGTTTATATTTTCATAGCCACATGGAGACATTTCTTTTTCGGAAACTACTAGTTTTAAATTTGGTTATTGATCTTCTCTGTATAGATAGCATCTGTGAAACCAACTTCATAGAAGTGAACTTGCGAAACATCTTAGATGAGGCTCATACTGATGATGAAGTCAAAATGTAATCTGGTCATTTTGTTTAACATCATTTGCTTTATCATGGTACCAAGAATCATTTCAATTAAAATCTTGGGTGGGCCATGCCTGTTTAAAAATATATCTAGTCATGCGTAGAATATAAAAAACCCTTGGATCCGTCTACAGATGCATCAGAATGTTATAATAATCTCTAGAATTATCAACTTTGCAATTGATTTATAAGTCAAATAATTTTTACATTAATTTTACAGTTCTATTGGATGGGGCCCATGTGAATATTTGATTTGATTAAACTTGGTGTTTTAATTGAAGAAGTAATTCCAAATGCAATGGGTGCGGTGGATTCCATAAAATCATCAAAGTGGGGCTTCCATGAATTCACTTCTTTAAAACTAGTTTTCGTAAATTTGGAAGTCTATAGGGGAGTGATCCCTACAAATGTTTGCTTCGAATGATTTGTACAAATGGTTTTTTTAAAAAACTTTTTCCCCCATTTTCCATGAAATTTTTTAATATCTAAACCATTTATAATATTCATCCAAATGTATATGGGTTTTCCTCCTCATGCACTTGAAAATTCATCATCATCATCATCATCATCATAAGTCATTTCCCACTTAGGTGGGGTCAGCTGTATAGATTCTGTTATGCCATTCTTGGCAATTTAAGACTTAATTTTCTGTAATTTGTAATATTTTAAAATCTTGTTTAATTACTTTCATTTATTTTTTTGGGGTCTTCCTCTCATTATCCTACCACTTTCTACTTGGATAGACTCTGTTTTCCTAACTGGTGCTACTTCAAGCCTCCTTGTAAAATGACCAAACAATCTTAATTTATTTTCTCTTATTTTATTACAAATTGGTCTCACTTTTAAGTTTTTTCGAATTATTTCATTCATAATTTTATCTTTTCTTGTTTTACCACTCATCCACCTTAACATTCTCATTTCTGCTACACTCATTTTTTGTATATGTTGTTCTTTAACTGCCCAACATTCTGCCCCATAAAGCACAGTAGGTCTAATTGCAGTCTTATAAAATTTTTCTTTTAATTTGATTGAAACTCAACGGGCACTTGAAAATTTTTACGTATTAAAAATTTGTTTTCGAATGTTCATCCACAAATGATGTTAAACATTTATAGCATATAATTTCTGATTACGGTAATTTTTGGCATCATAAATATATACATATTAATTTATATTTTACTTGATTTAGATGGAAAAAATAAAAAAGATAAAAGAAGCAATCATTTGTACAAACCATTCCATACATTCACCAAGTGTAAAATGTTTTAGTTTGGGTTATGCTTCAAGTGCATCATGGAACTGAATAAAAAGTAAAAATAATAAAATATTTACTAATGGAGCCAATGAATAATACCTAAGGTCTAACCCAAATGCATTTGTTAGTATGATTTGAAATACATGAAGAGGAGAAACTGGTGGAATTGCTACATTCTTTAAACATTTATTTTAGGTATGTTTGCGAATATTTGGATTTTTTTGTGTTTGCATCTTTAACTGGGGTACGTAATTTGGAGTAGTGTTGTAAGAAGTAAGAAAATAACAAGATCAGAATAGAAAATAACAAGATCAGAATATTTAATCGACAATCATGAGTTGTTTTGAATCTGAACCTGGTTCAGTTTAGCATAGTTTGCAGTTTGATTTGGATTCGTTTGACTCTGCTCTATAGGCCTCTTTTGCACTTTTCTAAATCTACTGCAAGGAATTGAAATGGCTGTTTGGGTGGACCACGTGGACTTTGCTTTTTCCACCTATTTGTAGCTCAATTAGATTCAGAAAATGTGTAAGTAAGAAACCCTAAAATATTGCTTAGATTCAGTTTGTTCGAAGGAAAAGCTATCTCCATAGGGCCAAACAAAGCCTCAAACTAGTCAAAAATTGTCAAATAAGGAGCTAAACTAGAATACATGTGAACCATTTAAACATCATCTCTTGCTGATTTGTGTTTGGAGTACATCCTGTCTAAGGGCAAAGTAAGCAATGCTATTCCAGGTCTCAAATAAGCTTCCATGGAATAATTTTTGGACTGTTAAACGTTAATAATTAGTCATTTTCAACTCTCAGATATTTCCGGAATTTTTTCTATGCCCACAAATGTAGATGACGTGTAAACATCAAAATGCTCCTGTGAACCATTTAACCATTTTCTCTTGCTGATTTATGTCTGAAGTAAATACTGTATAAGAGCGAAGTAAGCAATGCTATTCCAGGTCTCAAATAAGCTTCCGGAGAATAATTTTTGGACTGTTAAATGTTAATAGTTTGTAATTTTCGACTTCCAGATATTACCAGAATTTTTTTTATGCCCACAAACATAGATGATGTGCAAACATCAAAATGCCTGACCAGCTCCTTTTAGTTGGTTATACACTAGTACCAACATGGTGGTCTGTCATATTATGGCAAGTTTACCATTGTAACAAATTGGAATCATTGGCTCAATTTCCCCCCTTTTCTTAGAAAAAATTTTAGAGTAAGTGAAGAACAAAGACAGTTGTGAAGATAGCAGGTTGTTATTTATAATGCATACTCCTTTTGTTTGTTTTACCTCCATTCAGGGTTCCTCTGTATACTTGTTTTTCTGACTTTTGAATGAATATTTTACTTCAGGGATTGTTTTCTTCACTATACGTTGGTGGAATCCAGAGACTTTCTCAGCCATGCATTCTGAGGGGAAAGCAAGTGGCAGATCTTCATGGCCTTATGTTGAGGACCAGTCCTATCTCTGGACCTGGTTGTTCTTTGTTCCTTTGGCTGCTTATACTTTATGGCAGCTCCTTTATTTTCTTATTGTCAATGTTCTTCGTCAACAGAGACTGTTGAGAGATCCAGAGGTTATGACTTCTTACAGGTACTCTATCCTAGCTCAGGTAGGAGAGGTTGAAGTGGCAATTTTGAAGCATTTCTATCTATGAATACTGAGAACGTCCCTTGCAAGATTGTAGGGCTGTCCATTCATAAAGCAATTGCATATATGTATATGAACTGTCTGTACATTCAGTGGAAATACATGGCTAGTGGTCTTAGCTGCAAACGTACATCCAGCCAAAGCAGTACAATTTTCAAAATGAATCACCTTGTGATGTTTATTTATAACTTTAATCTTGGTGCAACTGATTTGAATCCCAGAGTATAATTAGATACTGGTATTATTTGTTGGCTTGCATTCATTCACTTCTATTCCTGTCTCACTTTAATGGTATTGCAATAGAGGATAACTTCAGTTCATCCTGTCCTGCCAATTCACTTCCGTAGGACATCTAACTTGGGCCCCATCTTGATTATTTTCTTAAATACAATACATTCATTGTATTTAATGCTACGTCTACTTAGATACCAAAAATCATATCAATCAGAGTTATGTATGGGTTGCATCTTCTAAAGATACATAAAAACGTGAATTAGTTTAGAATGTTACTTGGATCTATGTACCAAAGTTTTATAATGTTATGAAATCATATAGAATCATTAATCTAAGTAGATATAATATTTTCGATGGTTTAAATATTAAATTGGGATCTTATAAGTCCTTATACTAAAATTATTTTTAATGAATTTAAAATCACTCTTGAGCAATTCTTAATTTTGGGAATGATACAAGTTATGAATTGATAAGAGTTTTAGTATCTAAGTAAAACAAGTAGTGCTAAATGTAAAGGATGAATTGGATTTGAGAAAATGATTAAGATGAGACCCAAACTAGATCGTCCTATGTGTTTGTGGGATTTCGATCTATTGCACATAACTGCACTGTGTAGTCCATGCATTATGAGATCTACTTGATCATGAATAGGAAAATCTACCACATTCATTATATTTAAAATTATTTATTTTATTAGAAAAACTAATTTTCATCCAAGTCAAACATGTATACGGGCCCTATCTGAAAATGTTACAATGTTAATATAATAAAATAATTTAACATAAATATCAATTTTAACGTGGTATTTTTTAACATTTAAACATTTTGATATGGATAAATGATTGTATAAAGTATCATAGCATTTTAATATGTGTGAGACCTATTTTGTAGCGGACTACAATGTAATTATAGTACAGTTTGTTTGCACTAGATAGCTTCTCTATGTGTGTGCACACGTGTGTTTGTATGCCTATTCTCATAGGGTACTCATGGCTTCATGGGCAGGACAGACTAGTAGTATTTTGTGCCATGATGTCAATTCTAATCTACTTCTCAATTAGCCTCAGATTTATGCATTCACTTGTAAAATTTCCTTTTGCATAAGTACCCAAACTGTAATCACCCAAGATTTTCTAATTAGCTAAACGATTTTGTATACTATGGTTATTGCAGACTGCAGATGTGCTATGACGTTAAGTTGGATCTCTTTAGATTGTCTTAACTAATGTTGCATTAATTATTCTGTCTTTCAATGTGGTTCGTCCTTCATTTTGATCATTTTTGACAGGGAACTGTCAAAGAAAGCACAAAAGGCAAACAACATATGGTGGCGTTTGAGTGGGTTGCTTGGGGATCAGAACCGCATGTTTATGTACATTGTGCTTCAGGGTGTTTTTACCATCGCAACCATGGCCTTAACAGTCCCCATTTTCAAGTCATATAAGTTGCATGTTGTTTTCCAAATTTTGAAGGTGTCCGCATCTGTTTGGAATGGTGGAAGCTTTCTTCTGGAAGTAATGCCAAGGCAGGTTGTCCTTAAAGAAAAGAAGAAGTTGGAGATGCAGCCTATACACAATGAGCAGCTGCCAGATATGTCATCAACTGCAAACACTTTGACAAACGGTAGCGACCAGCATGATGATGATTTCACTAAATCTGAGCCTGCAGCTTGTACAAATAACACTAATACCCTGTAAAATTCTCTTTTTCATGCTCCCAAAAATTATGATATCATGATGATTGGTTTGTGTTACCAGGTGTTTTTGCTTTTTATTATTTTGATATGTTAGAAAAAAGAATTGTCGAACCAGGTGTATTAGTTGCTTTAGTAACGTGCTAAATCAAACAATAGTTGTGGATATATTGTCGTCAGAACAGAAACGTTTGTTCCAACCCATTACACATTGCCTAGACGCATTGGTAGGTTCTGTGCTTGTAAAAAAGATTTGGTGAACTCTGCTGTTAGATTGTTTTTCTCTATTAAAAATTTTATTGTTGTGAATATTTAAATTGTTTGTAGTATTGACCAATTGCATGAGTGATTACTTTTACGGTGGTAGTTTTAGGGCCATATTTAAAGGATCTTACGCTACCCGGGGCTAGGTATATCTTGTTAACATTATTATTTGGGTCTGTTGTTAATTATATGATACTTGTGCTAAGGCTAGAAGCATTCATTTACTTCAGTTTCTCTCTGGCTGCTTTTTGAACAGAGTAATTTTACAATCAAACCAGTTGTATAATGTTCGAAAATACTAAGCTTTAAAATAAAAATTGACTTATTTAAAAAAAAAATGAAAATGAAAATTGACTTACGAGAATCCATTCAATATCGCGAGCAAGAATTAAGAAGCAACAGAAAAATTCTCCTATAGAGAGACATACTCCAGCGCGGGCACTTGCACTGTAAGTTATGATCTTATTGTCTTAGAATGAACTTTATATGATTATAAAATTATAATTTATTTTATTTATTGTATTCAACATTATGTATTCTATTACTATATTAATTTTCATTAAAATTGGTTATGTATATAGACTCTATATGAAAATGGTACAAATTCGATGTAATAAACTAGTTTGATGTAAATAATAATTTTAAAATTGTTTTCTTAACATATAAATTATCTCTTACATAATTTATATATGGATAAATGATTGTATAAAATATTAATATATTTAAGTACATATGAGGCTTATTTTAGGCAAACTGTACCAAAAGTTATGGCGCAAGCAACTGTGTTATATCAGCTCACTCGCTCGCACATACATATATAATAGCTTGATCATAAACTAGAAATTATTATACCAATGCGGGTGCCAATCTGCCAGTATCATTTCTACCTCTTTGAAGTTACCACATGCTCTATTTTCCACACACGAAGCAGTCCAAACTCCACAAGCAGCTCTCAACCCTGCTGTGAGCTATGAATCTCACTCGGACCAATATGATTAGCCAATTCATAGGGCTTGATCTATAACCACCCCACACCTTGCTCTTCAGGAGCACTACTACTGTAGGCATTCTGATTGCATTTCCTCAACAATGGCTGCTCGCATAATTCTAGGCCTTATGTTTGAAATTCCAAGAAAAAAAAAATACACAATTCTAAAACGGTAAAACTTAATATATAAGATATACATACTCAGTAAAGCAGTTTTACAAAAAAAAAAAGGTTTTGCGGCCCGGCCAACAAATGAATTGGGTAACGGGATCATAGCTCCGGAAGGTTTATGTTAGGGCAGGCTAACAAGATCTTATCCGTACTCGGTTTCGATTTGATTGCGTGGTGGTTAACCTGGGCATAGAAAATAGGTGACCAGAATCACTATGCACTACATTAACACCTGGGCATAGAAAATAGCTTATAAGGATTATGATATTTCAATAAGATGATCAGGTATTTAATTTTAGCGCTACGGGATGATTTTAGGTGATAATAATTCCGGATGATTCTGCAACTTCTACATTGCTAGTCTGTTGTTAGTTGTTGTTAACAAAACCATACATAATATAGAATATTATACTTTGACAAGTGTTTGAGAAGACTTCAATTCACTAGTGCACTCTACATTAACACAAACGGGATCGCCCCTCATACAACTTACAAGTGTACAACGCAGAACCATGAGAGGGCGAAAAAACTCAGGCTCTACGCACTGCCGCGTCAAGTGTGCGTAGGGTCGTAGATTTATACTGGTTGGAAATCAGGGCAGGCGAACTGGGTCTGGGGTGGGCTTTTAGAAAAACAGAATTTGACCTTATTTTTACGTCCGGTCGGGACAAAGCCAGTTTTATCCAATGTTGTTAAAACCGGACCGGACCGACCGGTTTGACCGGGAACCGGCCTAATGTCCGGTTCGTTTCCCTACGGTTCGGTTGAACTGAAACAAACCGCTCGAACTGTAGAACCGGCGGTCGAACCGCACATTCCGGTTCGACCGTATGCAACCGGTTCGGTTACGCGGATGTTAAAAAAAAAAAAAAGCGATGGTTGTACAGACGCGAATAGAAGCCGGATGCGCCGAGGAAACCGCTGTCAATTTGGGCCCGTTTTTTGCATGCTTGTATTTTTTTTCGTTTTTCCGATCTTGCCCCTCAGTTTCCTGGTTTCTACACGGGTCAATGCATTGTGAAAAAAAA
>JAXCLR010000073.1:12691584-12726988 GCA_035584095.1 Annona squamosa | reverse complement strand
TGTATTGGTAGTTGTGTAGAAATGATTGAAAAGTAGGATTGTTGTATAGAAATATGTGTAAAAAATAATTTAAAAAAGAGTAATTATAGATAGTGAAAAGTTTTAGATTGAAAAGTTTTAACTTGACAACTTTTTCAAATTGCCAAACACACCCTAAGAAAATTCCTTGAAGACCCATCAATGGGAATTCCATGGCTTTCAAAAATCCACTTCTTGACAGTAATCCTCTTCATTTTCAATGAAGCAGCAGTTCGAAGGGGACTCGCATGCACCTATTTTTATTTTTATTTTTTTCAATTTTTTTTCAATATTGTTAATCTATATTGGTTTAATATATGTATAAATTTTTACCATTATTTTTTATTTTTTAAAATCAGCAGCATTTTAAGTAAAATGTTGCTTATTTTCAAAAATAAAAAATAAATATCTAAAATACTCCAAAAATGCTAAAAATTTATACACATGTTAAATACACTTATATTAACAGTTTTATAAAAAAAATTTGAAAAAAGTTTTAAAAAGGGGTTTATGCGCTTGGAAGCAATCGAATCCTGTTCGAACAGGAGTGCGCAAGAGAGATGCTAAAAGGGATGAAATGGGTTTTTTGGGATGACTATGTTGCAAAAAAAAAAAGGTTAACATTTCTAAGGAGGAC
This sequence comes from Annona squamosa, assembly GCA_035584095.1. NCBI lineage: Eukaryota > Viridiplantae > Streptophyta > Magnoliopsida > Magnoliales > Annonaceae > Annona > Annona squamosa. The sequence continues at coordinate 12,726,333 of JAXCLR010000073.1, read as the reverse complement.
TTGTGGGCAAATTTTCCTAACTCGACTCACATGCTCGATTGAACGGCTCCCATGCTGCTCCCATCGATCCATGTTGAGGCGACCTTAAAGCACTGAGGCTTGTGCTCACGGCAGCATAAGATTACCCCCGAAATAAAATATAATATAAATTTTTAAAATAAGTTAATATATAATTATATGTAAGAATTACATGTCTGTAAATTTTTCTTATTGATTCTTATATTGTTTTCTTATTGTCGATGTAATTAATTATAAAAAATATAAGAATTTTAAAAGAAAATAATAATAAGATTTTAAAAAATATATATATATAATTTTTAATAAATTAATATATATAGAGCGGGCAAGGACTCCTGGGGTCGAGGTATGGTCAATCCACTTTTTGAATTTGGGTGAAAACTTATCTGTGTTCCCGGTTAAGAATACTTTATCCCGTCAAAAATGAGGTTAAGACCGGGTTGGGTCGACCCGTCTTAATTCCAAAACCACCCAAACAGCCTTTCGCCGGGCGGGCAAGAGGCTCTCGTCCCTCAACTGGGGAACTGCGCTCAGGATCAGCAGCTGGGAGAAGGATGTGGGCCCGAAGGCTCCCAGCACTGCTCAGCTCTTCTCGATGGCGTCTCTCTTCGAACAGCGTCTCTCTTCTTCCAACTTCAGTTTCACTGTCCCGTTCCTCGAGAAGCTTCTCGATATCTTCTCCCCCCGTCCAAACACCGGAACAGCAACAGCAGCTGGAAAATGCGGAAAATCTCGACCAACCTTCCACCGTGCTGTCCATAGATCGCTCCGGCTTATATAATCCTCCGGGTACGTAATTCTCTGTGCCGGCGTGTTACGGAATAGGAGACGGGCTGAAGCAAGGATTCCGATTGTTTGTTATTATGGTTCCAGTGGTTTGGATGCATTAATTCAATCAATTCTATGGGTAACGAGACTCCTGACGTATTGGCTTGGTCCTTCACATTAGCGTTTCTGTTTCCCCTTGCCAGAGTTACTCTTTCGAACGTCTAATAACATATTTAGCAGCCGGGGATCCGCACATATACTTTTTTAATATGTAGACCTGTAGAGCTAGTAACAACTCGCAGGCAGCAGCAACAGCAGAAGTAACATAAGCAATAATTATCTTTTGGGCTAGTCATCCATGATGCACCCGGGTCACTTCTGACCACTGAATGAAAACATTCTCATGCGTCATGCAAACCAATTATATTACTGATTGATTTGGCTACCAAACAAGTTGTTGACCTTTTTTCAAAAAAAAAAATTAAAATAAAAATTCACACCATCTATTTGGTGGTCTGGCTACTGTGAGCCTGAATTTTTAGGCTGTCGCTCCACCTGCATTATATTGGAGTTCCTAGATTAGGGACACATGCCATCGTTTGATTGTTGGAACACCACCATCTACAATTAACTGAAATCAAATGCATCTACTTATTCATGATTATTTCCACTGTTTTGTCATTGTGACTGCTTTTGATAGAATTATGAATGCTTGTTTTGCTGATGTACAGAGCACTCACATGAGCCTTCTTCAGATTCTGAGCTCGTCAAGCATTTAAAAGGCATTATTAAGGTAATAAAGTTAGAATTTCCATATGTTCAATAGCTATCTTTTAGATTCGTTTAGTTGTAAGACTCTATAAATTAAGAGTCCGTTTGATTCTGTCCATTTCAAGGCATATGGTAATTTCTTCAAATAAGTTTGCTTAAGAAATAGCATGGAGCTTACAAAAGTGCTTATAATCCTGTTTTTGTAACTAGTAAGCACCTCGAATGGTAATTTTTCTGCTCTTTTAGAAATTATTTTTCTAGAGTGTCCCTATGATTACTTTTAATGTCTACATTATGCATTTCTTTTGAAAATATTACTAATTTAACATTTAACCATCTCAGCTTTTTTATCTTTATTCTAAAAATGAAAATAAATATTCAATAAACTTTTTTTATCGTAATTTATCCAAATATTTCAGTTAATTTTTTTAGGTACACTTTTCGTATTTATCTTTCTACTAGGGCAATTTGATTGATCTTTTGTTGACTATGTCATAATTTCAGCCGCTGCTGCATCAAACACAACCTAATGATTTTAAGCTGTTTATTCAGCTGGATAAAATAGTTTTGCTTATATGATTTCAACCACTTATGAGCTTTCAACCAATAAGCTTCAGCCAAACCAAGCAGGTCCTCAATGATGATAGCCTCTTTCTTGTTTATGCATACTGGATACATGCATGCAGGGTTTCATCAATTGGTTTGCCCTGGGTATCTTGATGTTTTCAACATTGACTGACGACTAGGAAACATTCCTGTGGTTAAATATCCTTCCCAACTGGAGATAAAACTTTTGCACTGGTGACGTGTTGTTGATGCACCTTGACAACAAGATGGAATGCTTATTTGGTAGGGAGAAGAACGTTCATATCTTTGTTACGAGAAATTATGGAGTTCTTTGCTTTCTATTGTTGTTAATTTTATATAAAGGAAAGAGTTGTCTGTGTCTTAATGTTGAGTTCAGAATGAAAATCAAACAATTGTTGTCATGTCATGCATTTGCTTTGGTCTCAATGGTGAAGTTAACAAATCTGAGGAGGTTAAACTACTGCGGATCATGTTTTTCTTTGCTTTTCTAAAATTGTTTTTGTAATTTTCAACTCATCACATAGGCCATGCTATCATATGTGTCTGAAGGCACATGACATGGTCCCATTCATCTTTCTTTTTATACTTGTGTTCTTTTGATTGTTTCCTTGAATCATTTTCTTTGAGTGGATTCTAAGTTATTTTTTTGTGTTAATCCTCAGTTTCGAGGGGGTCCAATAACAATTGCAGAGTACATGGAAGAAGTGTTAACAAATCCTAAAGCAGGTTTTTATATGAATAGGGATGTCTTTGGGGCCGGAGGTGATTTCATTACATCTCCTGAAGTTAGCCAGATGTTTGGGGAGGTATGTTGGCTGCATCTATTATCCAAAAAGAGTGGTCTTTGTCGTCACTCTTTAGTTGTGGTGGTTGGTAGGGATCTTAGTGGTTCGTACTTATTTTTTTTGCTGGCACATTGATGTTCCTGATTTTCCCCTTTGGGAATTAAATGAAAAAAGATTAATCTTTCAGGCTATGACTGCTCGAAAATTTTTTTGATTGATGTTTATGTCAACATATAAGAATGAATTGAGGTCCAAGATCTCCTCTTAAGGCATTGGAAAGAAAATCAGTTCTGAGTTTGTGTTGGAAGTCAGAACCTACAAAGCTCAGCTCTTGCATCTGACAACTTTGTGCATCTTTCATGTTCAACTTCCTAACTTATATACAGAATTAAATGATTTGGTTTAAACTTCTGTTGCTTTAGATGGTGGGTATTTGGAGCATGTGCCTTTGGGAACAGATGGGTCAACCAGACAAGGTCAACCTCGTAGAACTTGGTCCAGGGAGGGGTACACTCATGGCTGATCTCCTCCGTGTGAGACACATTCATCTTGTTTTGTTTCTTATTCCATTTTTTGGTAATCATTTTGATTTTTATGATTACCCCTGTTGACATGTGAAGGATATTTTTTTTTTTTCCCTTTTAGGGAACATCAAAGTTTGAAAAATTTTCAAAGTCCTTGCACATACACTTGGTTGAATGTAGCCCTGCATTACAGAAGCTTCAATGCAGTAGCCTGAAGTGTACAAATGAAGCCAATACTGAAAATGATGGAACCATTACCTTAATTACTGGAGCTACTGTTTCTTGGAATGCTACTTTGGAACAGGTTCCAACTGGAGGTAAGATTCTTGAACTTTAAGCTTTCTCATATTTGATCAGATATCTTGAAAATCTTAGGTTAGTCAATCAATTGTTAGATTATCTCTGAAAATAAAATTTCCAAAGTTTCATAAAATTTGACCTGGTTTTTTGCTGATACTACTAATATGATGTGATTTCCAGACTACCTTATTGCAGTTTAATATTTGAAAACAAAGAACTGAATTTCTCCATTTTGCTTCATTTCTAAATTTGATATTTGGACCTTTGTATTCTTTTTGCTTGGTGAAGCAATTTTATTTATTTATTTAATTTTTTTTTTTTTTTAGAAAAAATGTCTTCAATCCTCGAAGGTGTAATATCTGCTCTCCGACATCTGTTCTTCCACAAAATCTTCTAATCTCCAGTCAGCTAAAAAGAACTCAACACCATAATGGAGCTTTATAGAGCTTTCTGGTTAAAGATCCTACTAAATAGATATTTGTTTCTCTTCTGAACATTTTCTACGGAGGTTTTTAGAGAGCAGAAAAAAGGTGGAATTGTCTTTGTGGTCATCGTGTAGGATTAACTACATGGATTTGCTAGAAGTTGTGGTAAATAGTTTTGTAAGTTTGATCTTGCTTTTTCCCTTTGAATTTTAAGCAAGATTAAATGATGCACAAAAAAGGCTTTTAAGAATAATTTATTATTTATAAGAATATCCAACCTAAGTGAAATGCGTAATGAACAATGAATGGTTATCAAATTGCATAATATCTAGGGAGATAAACTGGGTTTCACAGTATTTTCAACATTCACGTAGTTATAAAGCATTGTTTTCTTGATATTGACATATTTAGTTGAAGCAGCGATATAGGTAGTTTTGTTAAATATCAGGAGAAATAAATGTTGATGTGTTTGAAACTTTGGATATTGACAATTGTAGTATGCCACATGATTTGTTTTATTTTGTCAAATGTTCTTCTCCATCCGTTTAATGTCAAGTTTTTCTCTACTTCCCTTTTCAGAGCCCACCATCATCATTGCTCATGAATTTTTTGATGCTCTACCAGTTCATCAATTTCAGGTTTGGCTACTTATTATTCATCCATGATTTGCATGCTTCTATCAGTTTGTATGATCCACATGCAGGATGATCCCTGCTTTCAGATACTATTTAGACTAGCATCAAATGGTAAGGTTGGGGCTTTCCTTATTGAATTTGAGAATTACATTCTGAAAGGAAAAAAGGCTATTTGTTGTGATTTCAGAAGATGAAGAAACAGAAAGTGGCAGGATGATGTAGAATGACAAGAATATGAAAAGAAACAATATGACTCCTCCCTACATTTAGCACAACTGGGGCCATGCCACAAAAATTGACTTTTTAAAAAGTGTGAAAATTTTTATTTTGTTGCGCCGTGGTCTAAGTCATTGTCCAATGTCTCCATTTCCTTTCCACATTGAAATTTCAATAGAGGCTCAATTATCCTGTTGTCTCCTTGAGGATTAATGTGGGAGTTGAGTATATGTCTAATCTTGGCTAGAATCTAAACCTAGACAGAAATAAGTCAGCGATGTAGTTGGTTATCAAAGTACGAAGTTGTAACAATGCGCAATAGAATTTTTGGTGAAAACATAGGCAAAACAGACGGCATTGTCTATATGGAAACATGATGAAAATGTGTGGTCATATCTAGAAAGAGGGATAAATATTCGCAATTAACACATTTTTTAAGAAGGGGAACTTAGTTCACCTATTTGATAAGAAGTTCATTGATTATCCTATAATAGTGAAGTGATTCCTTTTCCTTTTGCAGAAAACTTCTCGTGGCTGGTGTGAGAAGATGGTTGACGTTGCAGAAGATTCATCGTAAGGTTTTGCTAGTCAAATCCAGGGTCTGGTTTACAGGAATGTTTGTTTGATGTGTTGTGGGCCTAAGATTGAAAAAATTGCAATATTTGTATTTCTCTCTTGATCAGGTTTCGGCTTGTTCTTTCTCCACAGCCTACCCCTGGGACATTACTCTACCTTCCACGGCGGTTGCAATGGGCTACTGCCAAAGAAAGAGACAAACTTCAACACATTGAAGTGTGCCCAAAAGCTATGGCATTGACTCGTGCAATTGCAAAGAGAATCAGTTGTGATGGTGGTGGTGCTCTTGTAATTGATTATGGTATTGATGGAATAGTTTCAGATAGCTTACAGGTATGAATGGAATCTTTTTCAGCATCTATTATACATATTAACAAATGTATATCAAGTTAACAAAGGTGCGCTTCTGAAAATGTGTCAAAAGGATCCACCTTGTTTCTGTCAAACTGGAATATGAAGTTCGCACTGTAGATAGAATAACTGCAATAATGTGGATTATAGGAAGAACCAGTGAGGTCACATTAAAGTTCTCGTATTGATTATACATGCCATCTATATTCTTCATGCCAATTGTGTGAACTTAGAAATTCAAATTAGGAAGAATGAGACACTAATTCACCTGTATGTATTATGTAATATAATGTTTTGGGGTCAAACTTAGGGCTATTTTTCTTGCAAGCCAGTGCCATCGAACTCCTGATATGTGTTGCGAAAAATGCTCTCCAGTCTTTTGGATCAAAGAACATGAAAACTAAACTAGAGTTTCCTAAAAATAAAATTGTTGAAAAGAAGTTTAGGTATCTTGCAGAATTTACTTAATTCAGTTCTTGGTTTAGTTCATAAATTAATGATGGAAGCAGACTTCAAAAAATTTGTTTTTTCTGGTTGATGGGCATAACAAAGTGAATGATGCTTCTCAAATTTACAGGCTATACAGAAGCATAAGTTTGTGAATATACTAGACGATCCTGGTTCATCTGACCTCAGCACGTATGTTGATTTTGCTTCTATCAGGCACTCTGCAAAAGAAGATTCAGGTACCCCAACAACAATACTATGGCCGTGATACTTACATAAGTGAATGTTCAGCAACAAAGCTTTTGATTATTTAACTTTTTATGAGTTATTTCGCAGTAAATGTAGCTGTTCATGGCCCAATAACTCAATCCATGTTCCTTGGCTCCCTTGGTATAAATTTCCGAGTTGAGGCATTGCTGCAAAATTGCACAGACGAACAAGCTGAATCTCTGAGAACAGGCTATTGGCGACTTGTTGGAGAAGGTGAAGCGCCATTCTGGGATGGCCCCGAAGAAGAGACACCTATTGGCATGGGTACACGGTATTTAGCAATGGCAATTGTCAACAAGAAGCACGGGGTTCCCATTCCATTCCAATAATTCCTGTCTTCTGTTAGCATTATCTTTCAAAATGTTTTTTCATACCTTTTTGTCTGTCTTTTGGGGGTGTGATTCTGCTTTGATCTTTTTCGCCCAAAAGATAGAAATATATAGTTTTTATGTGCATGTATTTCTACTTTGTAGTAACAGCATCGTGGCTTCAATAACTTCTGATTTCGACTTCTTGCCTGTTGGGCAGTAAGCCATCTACTCGGTAATTCCAAAGCATTCCCAGCTTTTCCCATTGTTGCTTGGAAAATTTTTTCGAGACTCGGACGGCGGGACGTCTCCCTCCCATTTTTCGCCGCGTGATCACTTGCTGGTGGGTGCATAGAATTGACAAGTTAAATGAAATTCAATGCAAGGCATTGATCATCACATGTATCTAGGAACTTGTATACTCTCATCAGACTAGATGAGGACTCCTTGTTATGGGGAAAAATGAAAAGTTCAGGTAAGGGTCCATTTGATTTCATGCAACTTCCCGCTCATTCCTACATGGCTTTTGATATGTTTTGATCTATCTTATTTTTTCAATTATTACATATACGTTCTAATATTTTTTAAAAAATTTCATACAATTACCCAGCTTATTTTGACTTTATTCTGTTAATTTCTGATCATTATCTTTATTATATTATATCATTCTTTTACTTTTTAGATAATTTTCTCCTTCACATAAAAAAAAAAAAACAGAACAGGTTATTCGCGTTTGCCTTCTTATCTTTTTCTAATGTTGTGATTGTTTGTTTATAGTTATTTACTATACAGAAAACACCATCACTGTCAACTTCGATTTTATTTTGCAACCCACCTCAACCCCACGAGGATGGTTTAAGTCATAGTTTGACTAGTTAAGTTTTGCCTTTGATATCAAGTGGAGACAAATTAAAATTTTGCTATAAAAAGTTATCAGTATATTACAAAATTTGTAGTATAATTTTATTTCTTTATTTAAATTAAAAATTTGGCCGGCAGTGTCAAGATAGGTGTTTTCATGTCACGAGATCATTTCGTCGCAAGTGACACGATTCTCACATTAATTTCCATGGCACCAAAAATAATTTTGATTGATAATTTGAAATGCGGAGTAAAAATTAAAGGTAATCATATTGATATTGACAGGGGTGCAACTTCGGCTGTGTTAACCCAACTCGGCTTCTGGAATTCGAGAAAAAATTGATACCTAAGTTTACTTTAAAGTTCACATGGATTTGATTTGTAAACAAGGTTATGTTAGATTTAAGTAAACTTAGTAGGATTTTATGTATATTTTATATATAATATTATATATGTGAAATTTAAATAACATTGAATATTTATTTACATATGCGTCAGGCACCACTGGAAAAATATATTTTTTTAATTTTTAAAATTTATGCGGGTATCATCAATATCTTCTCGTAAAAATTGGTAAGTTTTATAATTCATTTAATATCTTATTTAAAATTTTGATGTGGACAAAATGGGCACAAATCCTATTTCCAGAAATTCAAATAAAATACAATATATTTTGCCAAAATTCACTAGAAGGACGATATAAGAGGGATGTATATATTTATAAAAATTGAAAAATTAAAAAGACCATTTTCTGGCCAGATGCATGGACAGCGGTTTCCAGCCGGATGCACAAAATTAGCGTCCTTATTTATTATTTGTGTTTGCGTTTAACTATATATTTATTAGGTTGAAATTATATTTTATATAAGTTATATTACCTGCATTTGTGTTTATGTTTATGTTTATATTTTCAATTTTCTTATCTTATTTTGAAAAATTCTCTATATATTATATATTTTTTGAGTTTAACTAGAAAATATATTATCATTTTTACTGAATACTTTGTTAGCTGTTATACGTTTCTACGATTACTTCTCACGGTTAATTCAAAAGAAAAACATATGCCTTTGAATTTGAACCCGATCCCAAACCTGGCTAATATAATAAGATTAGAATTTAAGTTTTATAAATAAAATTAAGGTTAAACTTAGTTTAACCATTAAAGTTAAAATTTGTGTTGAAGAAAACCGAATTTCATGTAAGCCGAAAATTTAGAAGCAGCAAACTAGATTTAAGCTTGAACGCAAGCTATTGTTAACGAATTATAATAAGCTTTAACTAATTATTATTAATCTATAAATTAGTAAAAAGCAAAAAAAAAAAAAGAAAAAAGAGAAACTGCAAATGGCTATAAGCCCCCTTCTTCTAGCTGCTGAAGTCTGACAGCGCGCGTTGGACGCAGGGAATACGCTGCGCGTCGTCTCATCTTTATCTTCCTTCTCCCTAAATACCGCTTAAACCCTCTGTGCTTAAACCTTGTGAAAGACATCCCACAAACGCTACCTGTCAACATGTCTTCGGAAGCACCGAATTCGACTGCCAAATCAAACGCCACTGAAACGCCCGCAACTCCAGAAACTATGGAGAAAGAAAAGCCGCTGAGCAAGAAAGCCGCGAAGAAGGAAGCCATGAAAGCTGAGAAAGCCCAAAAACGGCAGCAGGAGGCCGCCGCCACAGCCGCCGATGCTGCCGACCAGTCAGAGTCCGACCCACTCCGCAACAACTACGGTGATGCGCCTCTCGCTGACTTGCAATCCAAGGCGGTTAGTGGCCGCAAGTGGACGGAGATAAGATTGCTGACAGAGGAGCTCAAAGATCAGATTGTCCTGATCAGAGGGCGTGCCCACACGATCAGGGCCGTTGGCAAGAAGATGGCATTCCTTGTGCTGCGCGGGAGAGGCTTCACCGTCCAGTGCGTCTTGACTGTCGCCGAGAATCTGGTTAGCTCGCAGATGGTGAAGTTTGCGGCTGGGATAAGCAAAGAGTCAATTGTCGATATTGAAGGGATTGTTACTGTTCCTGGAAATCCGATTAAGGGAGCGTCGCAACAGGTAATTTGTTAACTCGAAGAAAGCTCGTCTTTTTGTCTGAGAATTCGCAAATGTGGATTTGATTGGCTGCTCCAAAATTTCCTTCGGTAGTTCATGTTTCATTTTGTCAGATCAGATGATCCTGTAAGATTTACTCTATGGAGATTTCAGTGCGTCTGATGATTTACTGATTCTGTATGAACTTGGATATTTTTATATTCCTGTTTCAAGCTGACCCTGATTTATTTGACAAGACTTTCAACCACGATTTTTTTGATAGAACCAATCATCTTGAAATTATACCAAATGAGGCTGACTGGTAACATTTTTTATTTTTTCAAGACGATTGCTTTGAATTTTGATCTTTGCAACTCACTGTAGTAATGCGGTTCATGATTGCAAAGTCATGGAACAACTGACTGCATTATTATACATTCTGTTTCTGCCATGACCCTATTTGGCGGAATTGACAACAGGTTAATTAACAGAAAGAATGTAACCTTGCTTTTGGTTGCTTTGGAGGCTCCAAAAATTTTATTGGTAAAAGATTTAAGTATATCAGAAAAGAATAGAAAGCCCAGAGATGAAAGCCCATTCTGTTTGAAACACAAGATTAATGTCCCTCAAAATGAAATTTGTATATTTATTGTAGCCGGTGTGTCTTTACAGTTAGACTTACCTGGATTTTCTTCTGAAGGTGGAAGTGCAAGTTCGAAAGATATGTTGTATTAGCAAGGCTGTACCTAATCTGCCTATTAATATTGAGGATGCAGCTCGAAGTGACAAGGAAATTGAAGATGCCAAGAAGGTATCTCATTCTAACTTTAGTATTAATATTCAATTTTTATTTGAAAGAGGGACTACTCTAATTGCCTTTGGCACTTTGAAAGTAAGATTACTCTAATTACCCTTTACCAAATTCGAAAGTAATATTCAATTTTTATTTTTATTTAATTTGAAAGTAAGATGCCAATTGCCAAAGGGTTAAGTTGGCATTTAGTAAAAAGAAATTTCTTTTCCCCACATCATCCTACACACCTTTTAATGTGGTTTAACATCCTAATTACGTAAGTACCCTATTTTTTCTATTATCACTTCTATATTCCAATTATTTTTCACTTCTTTTCATAGAACTAGTTAACTACCCTATCTGTTTTATTTTTATTCTCTTTGCTCTTAATCATTACTCCTATTATATCACGTTATACTTAATTTTCAATTTTTTTCCTACTTGTTTTACCTCTTACCTAACAGACCATAGATTCATATTAATAATTGTTTTTTCATTCTTATTTCAAATAGAATTCTAATGTCTGTTTGACTCAGCATTCACAAAATTGGGCTAGTTTTAGAGAGACATGTTGTGACTCAAACCCTGGATTTATGCCTTTCATTTTAGTAAAAAAGCGAAACATGCATCCTCTACCAAAATTTCTGAATGCAGTCTTTTGTTTTTATGACTGTTAAGCTGCAAGTGGGACTCCTGAGGGAGCTTTACTTCCAAAAGTACTGATGTGTTTCTTTGCCTTCCTCCTTCCTCTCATGTATCACCATTTTTTAAAAAATGTTTATTCCTTCTGTAACACTAGTTTGTTTGGTCAGGCTGGAGAATTGCTTGTGAGTGTTGGTCAGGACACACGTTTAAATAATAGAGTTCTCGATATTCGCACTCCAGCAAATCAAGCAATTTTTCGGATACAGTCTCAAGTTGGAAATGTAAGTGCAAGTATTTTCAGATTACCCTTTTGTTTAGTGGATGGTTTTCACTCTGTAGTTAACCCACCTTCCATAGCAACCCCATAGCAAACCCACTTTGTTGAATAAAATGCTTTCTAACAGCTATAACCTGTGCTGATGCTGTTGCTAGATGAGTTTGATTACTTGAAAGATCGTATGCAGTTTCTCAGCAGATAAGTGCTATGTGGTTCTTGATTCTGTCTATTGATATTTGATCATTCATATGAGGTGGGCTGCTCCTTAGAAGAAAAGGTAGATGATTTTGGGATGTTTATGAAATTTTAATATCTCTCAGACGACTACTCAAAAAAAGAAAAAAGAAAAAAGCTCTCAGATGTGGGTTTATATTTAATCATCTTGAGATCGACAAGTATTCTATTTGATGAATTTGGTGGAAGTCTGTATATGAACAACATGGCTCATTTCTCCTGCTCTTTGCTCTGTTCCCTTTTGTTGTTGTTGTTGTTGTTGTTCTTCTTCTTCTTCTTCTTCTCCCAGTGACATATCCATTAGCTGTGTTTGTGATGACAAATGAACTATAATGTCTACTACTTGTTCCAAAACTGTCTCCTTTAGTTTTTTTTTATTATTATTTTTTTAGAGTTTTATGTTTTTAGTCTGACCAGAACAAGATTGTTCATTTGGGATGGCTAAGGTGTGCATGCATGTGTTTGATTTGAGGTTCAAACGTTTCATTCTCTGTGAAAACACTTCTTAGTAGCAAATGAAATAGCTCACGATCACATTGCTGCAGCACTGGCAATATGTTTAGCACACATGCCTTCAGTTGTTAGAAACTCAGCTAATTGTTCTATTCAAAATTGATTATCCCTTTCTTACAATTTTGTTGGCTGAAGAACGCTTCTCATGGCACCGGAGCATTCATATATCTTACAGTTCCTTTTTATTCCTATCAACATTTGGAAACACTTTCTAATTGTCTAACCTTATATGAATCTTATTCAGTTTCTCTGACTTGGATTGTTTTTATTCTCTCTGTAGATTATTTAAGTTGAAATTCATGGCTCTGAGTCCATGTTGTTCTCTAGATATTCAGGCAGTTTCTTTTATCTGAAGATTTCGTGGAGATCCATACCCCAAAGCTGATCGCAGGATCAAGCGAAGGTGGTTCATCTGTTTTCAAACTGGAATATAAAGGGCAGCCTGCATGCCTGGCACAATCACCTCAACTTCACAAACAAATATCAATCTGTGGTGATTTTGGACGTGTTTTTGAGATTGGGCCTGTTTTCAGAGCAGAGGACTCCTACACACATAGGCACTTGTGTGAGTTCACTGGTCTTGATGTTGAGATGGAGATCCAGGAGCACTATTTTGAGGTATATTTGAAATGTTGGATTTGGAGCTTCACTTTGGTGGCTATTGGTGTTATTACGTGCAAATTACTTCGCTAGGATTCTTCCACAGGTTATGGACATTGTGGATCGCTTGTTCGTTGCAATGTTTGAAATCTTGAACGAAAAGTGCCGAAAGGAACTCGATGCAATTGACAAGCAGTATCCATTTAGACCACTGAAGGTATTTTCTTTTTTCAATTTGATTTCGATGCTGTTATTAAATTTGGTTGATATTGAAATAGTTTTGCAGGACATTCTCTTCTGTTTTTTGATTAGCGATGGAAGTGTGACCATTTCTGCTCTATTTTTACTGACTATACCATTTTTTTCTATTTATTTTCTGAGGCAGTATTTAAAGAAGACTCTGCGACTCACATTCCAGGAGGGGGTGAAAATGTTGAAGGTATTTCCTTGAATTTTCCTCCATCTTCGTAACATTCTTCAACCGTTTTGAAGTTTAAATTTCTTTACTTCATTTCTTTGGATCATCGAACTTATTAGCTTGCACTTGTGTGAAATTCATTTGTGGTTTTTTATTCTTTTTCTATTTATTGAACTTGAGTTTGGTGCCTAGATATGGATACATGCTGGACTGAGACATGCCAGGAACTATGGACTCAAAACAGATGGTTGAAGTTTTCACTGTTCTTGTGCCATAACCTCATGAATTTTTAGGAGCATCCAGTTGGCAATCTTTTTGGCCTGTTCAAAAAGCAAATGCTGCTGAAGGAATTTTTGATTCATGGTTGTATCATTGGAATGGTTAACATTGTATATTGGAAAAGAAAGGAAGCCTCAATTCTAGTTCCAAGCCTCCAAATCTTAGGTATGAACAATATGAAAGGAAACTATGTAACCAGGCAGCAGCTATATACTGATCCTCACAAGGAATTTAGATTTGTTAGTTCCCCTTGATCAGTTGGGCTGTTTAATTCGAATATTTTAAACATGTATAAAAAACTTATTACCCTGTGTTCAAGGCCAAATGGAAGCTTTGCCTAGCAAAATTCTGATTTTCAGCTGGAGATTGTTTTTTAATGCGATTCCTACGATTCTAAATCTAATCAGAAGGGGTATTGCTGTGGAGTCTGTGTGTTTTTTCTTCAAGAGGAATGAGGAAATGTTATCTGTTTATTCACTGTGGTAAGGTGTTGGAGGTTGGGAGGAAGTGTGTGGCAGATGGAAATATCTGGGACTCAAGGGTGACAATCAGATGCATCATTTGGCAGTTAGTGAGAGCCAAAAGAACCAATGAGCTGGAGATGTGCCTTTTGATGTGCTAGAGGCTTTGGTCTTTGAGAAATTAGTTGAGGGAGGAAGGAATCCAACCTGATTTCTCCAATGTGGTGGACTGGTGCAGGCATTTCCATGACCAATGCAGAAACACCAACATTCTTGTCAGGTCCTGCTTCATCAATCACGAACTGGTGGCCAGATGGAGAAAACGCAGAGGTGAAAGTGTTAAGATAAATGTTGATGGTCGTTGCAACACTACTAGGAATTGTATGGGCTTTGGCCAGTGATGTATGACTCTGTGGGAAACTTCATTGCTGCAAAATGTTGGAATCTGGAGAGGGAAACTAACTCTTTACAGATGGAAGCCCTTCTTATGTGCTGGGGCTTCAATGGTGTGTGGAAATGAAAAAGGACTGAATAGAGATGGGGAGTGATCCCCTATTTCCGTTATCCTGATAAATTTTTTTGAAAATGATTGCAATGTCTGATCTCAGAAAACTCAGTTGGTGGCATTCATGGTGGAAAAAATCTCTTTTCTTCATGTGCTTTGTGGAGGAAATCAAGCAGCTTGCAGCCTAGCTGACTTTGCAACAACTAATGTTGGTTTTGATATATGTGGCAGAGTGTTCCACTGAATCTCATTGTGGATATTTTGTGTACAGATAACTCTGTTTGAATCTGAAATCTTTCATTTAAAAGTTTTTTAAAAAAGAAAGAAAGAAAGAAAGAAAGAAAGAAACACTTATTAGCATGTTTCTGCTCTGTACCTATTTTGTTCTGACAATGGCATTTATGTATAGGAAGCTGGAGTTGAAGTTGATCCCCATGGGGATCTAAATACAGAATCAGAGAGAAAATTAGGCCAGCTTGTTCTGGAGAAGTATTTCTTTCTCTCACTCTAAATTTTTGTTTCTTAATGGAGCAATGGCAAATCTGATGTAACCCAATTTTACTTCTTTTGCTTTAGGTATGATACAGACTTCTATATACTACACCGGTATCCATTGGCTGTCAGGCCATTTTACACCATGCCATCTTGTGATGACCCGGCATATAGTAATTCGTTTGATGTCTTCATCAGAGGTAAGGAATGTGGAACTCCCAAGCATTTGCCCTAGTCGCACTTTGGAACTGTAAGCCTGAATTTATGCTTGTTGCATATTCTGGGATTAAAAATGGCTGCATGTGGTATCGGTTTGTTTGCAATTTTCAAACAGAGCCTCACTTTGTCGCATGTGGAAAAAATAAAACTAGCATCAAGCTGGTTTTTATTTTTTCTGAATTTGAATTCCTAGGAACGTAGACAAGCAGCAATTAATGTTTTATTTTAAAAATTTTGTGGGTCCCTCTAATTGCTAGCAAAAAACAAAAAACAACCGCAGATTAAGTTGCACTGTATTTGATCTTTAGTAACTTGTGCTGATGTTGGTGTAGGTGAGGAGATCATTTCAGGAGCACAGCGTATACACGTACCTGAGTTTTTGGAAACTCGTGCGAAAGCATGTGGTATTGATGTGAAGACAATCTCAACCTACATTGATTCTTTCCGGTTAGTATTCACAAGAGCGTCTCTTTCCCATACTTGACTGTTGATGATTATTGTTCCATTATTTTGTTATGTTTATTTGCAACAGATATGGTGCACCTCCACATGGAGGATTTGGTGTCGGATTGGAGCGTGTTGTGATGCTTTTCTGTGCGTTGAACAATATACGGAAGACATCGCTTTTTCCCCGTGACCCACAGAGAATTGCCCCTTGATCATTGGAATGAAGTGAAGTGGAGTTTATTCAGTGCTCCGACAACGGCAGTTCTCTCCCAAGGAGGATAGGCTTCCACTTATTTGAATCTGTTTTCTAACGCCGTGCACCTACTTTTTCGGAAGGACCCACATTGATACACAGAGAAATAGGTTTATGAGATTTCCAAATAAACTTTTAGATGACCTCCCAGTGAAGAATTCTGTCCAATTTGATATGCGTGTTTTTCTCCAAAGCATAATATTTACTGTTGTAGTTTAATGATATCAATGCACTGGAAGGCAAATTTAGGAAAATGAAGTGCTTTTTAAATCAGATGGAAACCGACATCTCCATACTTGCATTTATTGTTTTATTATTGCTACTAGTACGACAATAGCACCTGTACGCATGGGCTCATTGTTAAATCATGTCCACGGCAATCGATGTTCTCATGTTTGCAGCAGCTCGTTTTAGGGTGTGTTTGGTTGGAGGTAAAACTTTTGATGAAAAATTTTTAGAGTAGAAGTTGTCAAATCAATAAAAAGTGATGTAATATAATAAGAGTAAAAAGAATAAAGTTAAAATAGATAGGTTAGTTGTATGGGTAGTTGTGTAAAAATAATTGAAAAGTAAGATAGTTTGTATAAAAAAATGTGAAAGAATAATTAAAAAATAAAATAATTATGGATAATGAAAAGTTTTAGATGGAAAAATTTTAGTTGACACTTTTTCATGTGAAAC
Source organism: Annona squamosa (assembly GCA_035584095.1). Lineage (NCBI taxonomy): Eukaryota > Viridiplantae > Streptophyta > Magnoliopsida > Magnoliales > Annonaceae > Annona > Annona squamosa. The sequence continues at coordinate 12,709,646 of JAXCLR010000073.1, read as the reverse complement.
AAACACACCTTTAGTCAACAAAACAGTTGAACCGCCAGTTTAAATGATACTATTCAAGCCTACTGCAAGCAATTCATGCCATTTTCATTTCCTGTCTTGGGTGGGCACCAGTGAGTTCTTCTAAATCAGTCGATTAATGCATGCATGCATGGAAATCAATTCTAAAGGCCCTCTCTCTTGTTCTCTTACAACTTAGGCCCCTTGCATTACTCCCCAGCCATATTTCAAATGAATACTGCGTCAAATAACCACCGTTTGATGGAAAATTTTTTTAAAATATAAGCCTTGCTGTCAGCTTAGTTCCAGCCATTAAAAGAAAAAAAAAACAAAAAAAAGAAAGAAAGAAAAATGAACACAGTTCTAAATTTTGCTGGAGGTTGGCTGCTCACGCGATTCAATTCTTTTCATCATCTATCCTTCCACTCTTATCATGCTGCGAATTCTCACGATCGAAATAGACATCTCCATGCAGCCAAAGCCACGGAAATATTCCTTCTACATTTACATAACTGCAGGGATGTGATAGGATATACACGAAATGCTACGGACTATGCAGTCATACTAGCCAAACTGTTGAGAGCTCGCAGTATCATCGAGCTTCGAACCTTCTCAAGTGCAGAGTATAAGAATTTCAATTTCATTTTAATTGGTTAGAATTTAAAAAAAATGATTGTGAAGCTTTGATTGGATGCATCAGGAAGTCCTCAAAATATGAAAGGAATTGGTCCAACCTTCTTAACTTTTTCACGAGGTCACATTGCCAACCCCAAAGTAAAGAGTTTTTTGATGGAATGCATTCATGGCATAGTCGATCTTGAAATGACCCAAGCGGGAGTTGAATCTGAGACCATACCCGAATCCAAGTCCAGACCCAGGTTTGCCTTTCCTTCGAGCAGGATTACCTGAAATTTTCACAACAGATTTTGGATTAGCACAAGTAACCATATGGCTGAATAATATTGGTAGGGTCTCCACAGTATATGAGTACAGATGCAATGGTGCAATAGTCAATCGACTCTCAACGCTGTCAGAAAAGAATACACCTATGTAATTTTTACAATCACTGCAGCATCCAGAACTCGTGTTACTCAATTGGACGACATATGCTAAGGGCATCAAAACAGATCAGAAAGGGGAACTATCAAATAACCCCCACAGGTTTGAATATCGCTCGATGTTCCTTTTTAAAAAAAAAAATGCCTTTGCAACATTTGTTACTGAAAATTCCAAATACATCTGAAGTCATTTAACTTCAATAGCACTCAACGTTCCTCTCTTTTTTTGTTTTCTGGTGCATTATAGAGCTTATAACGCAAACTTAGCATAGGTGTTCCACAAAAACTGTCTAAAACTTTATGCTCCCCTTGGAATTCTGCGAATAGGTGCCAGCTTTCTGTAGCATAGCAGCACAAACCTGCACACCTGTATTATTGCTCCTGTGTGAAGCAATAGGCCAGCTGGAGCAGTGATGTATAGCAAGCATGCAGAGCAATTATTGTATTTGTTACATCATGTTGTGTTATGAACGTTTACCAAAATGTCAACGATGCATCCGGAAAAACAAGAAATTTGATCAGCAAAAACATACATGATTTGTCAATGTAAATTTTGAACCATCACACAGGAAACATGAAAGAGGCAAAAAGCCTAAAATGCAATTCACAATGGGTATGCCCGTTCAAAATCAACACTGGACCCAACCTGCAATTGTTTACATAAGACAACCCTGCTTGAGTTAAAGATATGATGATTATTTAGGCCATGCACCAAACACGAGGACACAAACAACAGTTGGCTCTAGTTACTGACAGTACTACATGGGGCTTCCAACTTAATTAGCATGAGATGTCACACAAACTGTTTGCGTGAACCCAATTTGTTTGCCAAATATGTCAAACAGTCTGCAGATAATTTATGAGAAATTTCCTTGTACAGGCATGCACACACATAATCTCACAAGAAAATGATCAATAAAAGAAAGTACAGATATTTGTGGTAGTCAAAGACACTTACCAGGGACAAGGTTACCAGAGCCTAAATCTGTTCCGCAATCCATGAAAAAAGCACCCTCTAACCCCTTTGCCTTCAACAAAATGACAATAAGTTGTATAAGGATATTATAGTGCTTTTGGCATATAGTCCAAAATTTTGAATTTTCTACAAAGACAATTTATTTGATGCAATATTGAAATTATTTATATGTCACACAACATTTTTGTTATACAGATGTTTATGGCATATCTCACACATCCTGACATTCTGTTGCCAATTCTCAAACAGACAAATGATGAAATGTATTATGGGTTATTGTGGATTGCATCTACACAGCAGTTTGCAATGGGTGCAGAATCCTCATACAGGGATGTCACATGAATAAGTAGAATGGTGGATTGTGAAGGAGTAGCAGCAGAACATGATGAGAGAATTAATTCTGAATATCAGTTCTGCAAACATAAATAGCAGTTATTTCATACCAAAGGGACTTTCACTTCACTATTCATAACTAGACATGATCTCCCAGAGCCAACTGCACCCTCACCATACCCCCGTATGCTTTCAAGTCCTCCAATTGCAAATGCCTGGTACGGAGCCATGTCCCCTACAATTGAACCACCTGTAAGGCTGTCAGATAGATTGTAAGCATCAAAATCGACAGATTATGTGAGAAAGGGAGGCATGAAAATCCAGAAAGACTAATCACCTTAGCAAGAGAAATGCAGATCCAAGTCTAACTCCCTTAGATGCAACAAACTTGAATCGGTTAAAAACCAATCCCTTGGACAAAAGGGGAATTCCTTGCTCTATTTGAAGATTCAGCTGAAAGAAACACAATAAAACATAGAGAGAGAGAGAGAGAGAGAGAGAGTAAGAGACGTGATTTCTCTTCAAGATAAGAGGATGTAATAATAGCTCAGCAACAACAAAAGAGTGTGTTTCATCATTACTTGAGAGAAGCCGTGATCACTAGCGGCTGCATAATTTGATTCTTGCTTCAGAACCACCATGCTATCATGGGGACCTCCACTGCATAAGTAGCACTTGAGATGGTAACATTAACCAAATAGCAAAATTCTAAGACCCAACCCAGAGCTTGGGTTGATTAGAACTTGGAAAACCAGAACACTGATTTCTGCACTACCTGCAAGTTACTAGAAAACCTTCATGGTCCCTTGTCACTGACCGGCCATCATCATTGAATGGACGAACATGCTGAAAAGAAACACGAACAACAAGTAGTGTCATGCGTTTTTCACGAGGGAGAAAAAGGTTAGCGTACATTAAAACAGAACTGAAAAAAAAGTTAGAATAGTTATTAGTGCATGCAAATTAAATCAATTCACTTTTTTAAGAGCCACATGTTCTGGTAAATCAGACAACCTCAAATTTTATGCTAGTAGTGCTGCTCCAGTTGGAACTTGCAGGATCATTGAGATCTATGCCTGCTGAGAAACGGCACAAATTAACACCTCCTGTCCTCGAACGGGAAAAGTTGTCGGTAGGTGAGCCGTGGACTCCAATCTCAGGAGAAACTGAATGCTGAAGGGAGAGGAAAAAAAGAAAGAACCTTATAAGAAACAGTATATCGCTGCATAAATATCTAGAACGAATAGAAATATGTGCATTTTTCCATGTTGTTTTCTGATAGTTCATCAATAACATTTATCAACATGTTACATGATGAGGCAGATAAGCATTTTTGAAGCTTATAATTTCAAAATGTACTGGGATTCCTAAGCATCTTATTGAATCCTTAAAGGAAAACTGAATGAGAAAATTGTTTAGGGATTGTGTTTTCCACTAGTATTGTATTCATTTGACAATGTATTCATAGCATAAATTAGGGCAAGTACGAAATTCAATCCCATCATCCCTTGAGTGACAAGTAGAGAAAAATAATGACAATAGAAGGACAGTAACAATTGTCAGACCTGAATGACAAAAGATTGTTGAGCAAGCCACTCAGGCCTTGGCCTCCTGTAAGCTATCAAGATATTTGAATCATAGAGCCCCTTGTCCAATGACACGTCCAATTTCTCACTTTTGCCAAAAAGGTCAGGGTGCTTAATGCAGAAACTACAATAACAAACCATAGAGAGAATAATAAAAAGGGAGAAAGAGTAGTGAAGAAAACAGCAGAGGAGATCAGAAAGAAAGAAAAAGGCACTACCTTCCAATAACCTCTGAAAAAAGATTGCTCGAGTCCCTGGTATTTTAGTTTAGTTCCAAAAGAGAATCATTAAATGCTTCTATAAAATCTTTTTTTTTTTCAAAAAAGAAACAAGCGAAAAACTCATCAAATAAAAATGAAATATCTAAAACCATTGATATTTCTGGAACTATTGGAATCACACAGCCATTAACCATAAAAAAGACAAACATATATTCATGCCAATCTCATTCAACCTACTACTTGTCTCCTCATCGCAAACAAGAATGTAATATGGTCAACATTTTTTATCGCGTGTGTGTGTGTTTTGTTGGTGGTGGCGCGGAAATGGCAGCATTTGGTGCATCCCTCCCACAAAATCATCCGCCTTTCCTGTCATACGAACCCATTTTTTCCCTCTCCCTGTATTACCTTATAATTCGCAATGGAACAAGGTAGCATTACAACATCCGCGCGCCAGACAGGTTAGGCAGGTTAAAGCTCAGATGATCATGACGAGTATTAGGGTATTATTGTCCACGTAAAATGAAGTTGCAAGGCATTAATCAATTTACCTTTCATAATTAATATTAGAATTTTGCAGACAAAAAAAAGTTGATACAGTCAAGCGAGAGAGAGAAAGAGTGGGAGAGAGGGAACCTGAATGGAGGAGGAAGCAAAAGCGCGGTACAGAGCTTGTGGGTAAGATCGACATTCAAGTCTATCTTGGCTGTCCAAAAAAAGCAGCAGCAAGAGAGTGATGGAAGCGTGTTGTTGGTCATAATGGATACATGAGCAAAAGATTAGATATGCAAATGTCGACGAACCTTTACCAGCATGGATGCTCTTCTGAGCTCCCATCCCATCCCCTCCTGACCGCCGCCACGGGAGAGAACGAACTGATAGACTCGTAAAACGGGCGCCAAAGCTTCAAAGACAATGTGATCGAGAGGATGGCAGACAGAAAGCAAGCCAGCAAGAAATCGGGACGAGATTTATACTTTGCTTCGCCAAATGGAATGGAATGGAATTTGGGATTTTTCCTGACCACGGCAACTTCCGTCCGTTGCTCACAGATTGGTTTTCCTTTTTTTTTTTTTTCCTTTTTCTATAGAAAAACATTAAACGTCGTTTTTTATTTGCTTCCAAATTTTAATGCTCTGTATCGTTTCCTGGCGCTGCGCAACAGTTCAGGCATGCAGCAGCGAGGGCCTGGGTAAAAAAGTACTTTCCCCCTGCTAACATCATTTTTTAAATATTCCTAAATTGACAAGAACATCCTTGAAATATTTTAAAATAGGCACATGTGTACAATTCAACTGCATCTTTGGAAAACTAGATTCGGTGCTCTATTGATCCTAATTGGAGAAACTCTTTCTTCAAGACTAAGTTGCAATGCATCTCCTAGGCGAGATTAGATTTCTCATGGTGATATCGAAAGTTGGAGAAGATTGTTATGTTGCTATGTAACTCGATTTCATCGTATATGAAGTGGAGCTCATCTTCCCTAAACGAAAAGTCAATAGCTACCAGGTTGAAATCAACCACCAACAGCCGGTGGTGTACGAATCCCATCAAGCCAAGCTAGCAACACTACTTACATTGCAAACCGTCGTCTCCAATGAACCTAAGCCGACGATATAGCTACCGAAAGCCATTCACCTCTACCAATAGTCATGGCTATATGTTTCTAGGTAGGCTATACTCCCTCCCAGCTTCGGTAAATCTAGTAGTTTCTCTCAAATTCACTGTCACTAGAAAAATCACTTAGATCTAATGATTCATGTTCATCTTTCTCAATTTCAAATCTAGTCATGATGCAATAGGCCACAAATAATGTCATATTCTTCATGGCCAAAGGGATAAAAACCCAAGCACTGCACCTGATTTATATGGTCCGGTAGACGAATCTCATAAGACCTAGGCGGATCGAGTCGCTAATCGTCATTAACGAAGAAAGAAGAACAAAATTGATAAGTTGGAGGAAATGAAAGCAGTCATGGCAATCGCTTCCTTGGCTCCCTTTATAAATATGCTCAATATGGCTCACTTAAAATTCATGACTGCCACTGTTGTAATAGCCTTTTTTTCCTCTTTGGCAAATTTGCCCACTTGCATCAACTTCATCTTCATCTTCATCGTCAACTCTGACTACTTTCGGCGACTTTTAGGTCGATTCTTGCTGCGTCTAACAACAATCCAATAAAGAAAAGAGGACAAAGCAAGATTTTTGCAATTATTGTCAAATTATGTAACAATTATGCGCAATTTCTGATACTATGTGGATATATTTACACATTGCCCTTCAACTTTAAAACATGTTTAGGAGTTCATCATATATTACATGGCAAAGAGTTCCATCATGAAACTGGTTGCACCGATTAATTATGCAGTTAGTTCTTTTTAGCACTCTCTTTTATTATTACCCAACTTTTAATTATTTTCTTCAAATTTTCATTGTACAAAAAATAACTATTATGCATCTTCTTCAAATTTTCATTGTACAAAAAATAACTATTATGCATCTTGTATTCTGACACTTTTCCAAAAACTCCGCTGTTATCAGCTGCAACCAGGAAATGCATATATTTACATTGTTTCCACTACTTAGGTACTGTTTTCCCATATTTTTCTCTATATTCTCTCTGCTTTTACATCTACCCAAATGAGAGAAAATAAAGAAAAATAATATTGAAATAATTTACTGCTTAAAAAGATAAGAAAAAGTACTAAATTATTGTATTTAAATGGTCTTGCCGGTTCAAGTTATGTGCATTGCTCACCGGTTTTAATTTGGTGCCGGTGTTTTCTTCATGTCATGATTAACGTTTTTTTATGGAAAGTAAAATCCACAGTATTTACGTGGAGAGAGAGGGAGAGGAGAGAGGGTAAGAGAGAAATATTCATATGCATTGCAATTGAAATGTAATTACAATACAATTGTGTCAAAATAAGCCCTACATGATTATAAAATTATAATCTACTTCACCTATTGTATTTAGAATGATGTATTCTATTACCAAACTATTTTTCATCCCAATTGAATATATGTATAGACACATCTGAAAATAGTACAAATTTAACGTAATAAATTTGTTTGATATAAATAACAACTTTAAAGTGATTTTTTAATATATAAGCCATGTTCTATAAATTTTATAAATTTATAAATGAGTGTATAAAGTTTCATCGCATTATAATATGTTCGGGGCCCCTTTTTGGGCAATTTCACCGCTACAACTGCACTGGAATAGGTCTTAGAGAGAGAGAGAGAGGGAGAGAGAGAGAAATATTCAGGCGTAGCTTCGCTGCATCACAATTATGGTGCAATTATTTCAAAATTGGCCCCAAATGATCATAAAATTATAATATATTCCACCCATTGTATGTAGGATTATGTATTCTGTTATCATACCAATGTTCATCCTAATTAGATATATGTATGTACCACATCTAAAAACAGTATAAATTCAATGTAATAAAATAGTTTGATGCTAATAACAACTTTAAAATTGTTTTTTCAACATGTAAACCATTTGCTATAAAATTTATATACAGATAAATAATTACATAAAGTATTAACACATTAAGTACATGTGTGGCTCATTTTAGACCAAATGTACCGTTAATTATGATACAGTTTCATTGCACAGGAAATGTTTTCATATATATACATATATATATATAAAGAAATGGGACCCACATAATGATAAAATTAAAATATATTCCACCCATTGTATTTAGAATAATCTATTTCATTACCATATTAATTTTCATCCTAATCAAATGTATGTATAGACCCCATATAAAAATGGTACAACTTCAACGTAATAAAATAGTTTTATGTAAATTACAACTTAAAGTAGTTTTTCAACATGTAAACCATTTATTATAAAATTTATAGATAAATAAATGATTGTATAAAGGTTCATTACATTCTAATATATATGAGGCCTAAAAATGCGCAAACGTACCGCTATTTGGTGCAATGGCGCTATTTTGAGTGTAGTTGTTACGGTGCAAGTGCACCAAAATAGGCTTCACACAATCATAAAATTATAATCTACTTAACTTATTGTATTTAGAATAATGTATTCTATTACTATATCAATTTTCATCTCAATCGGATATCTATGTGAACTCATCTGACAATTGTACAAATTTAACATAATAAAATAATTTTATGTAAATAACAACTTTAAAGTGATTTTTTCAACATCTAAATAGTCTAAAGTATAATTTATATATGGTTAAAAGATTGTATAAAGTTCATTGTATGTTAATATGTATAGGTCCCATTTTTTTGGCAACTGCACTACTGTTCCGATGTAGTTACACTACACCGGAACAGCTCTTATGCATACATACATGCATTTATAAGTGTACGAGCCCCGATCTAGTACCCCTGGGTGCACTGGACCCATTTTTTTATTTTTTGAAAATTTTTTATATAACTGTTAATCTAAGTGTGTTTAACATGTGTATCAATTTTTACCATTTTTAGATACTTTTAGATATTTCTTATTTTTTAAAATTAGTGACATTGTCGTAATTTATAAATTTCGAAAATGCTACTGATTTTTAAAAATAGAAAATTATCCAAAAAACGATAAAAATTAATACATATATTAAATACACCTAGATTAATAGTTTTATAAAAAAATTCAAAAAAATAAAAAATATATATATATAATGCACCCAATTGCACTAAGACTGAATGAACACAGGTGCATTTAGTAGGTCGCCTATATATATATACGAGTGAATTCCTTACCTTCACAGTTCACATGCATTTTATTCTTAATTTTACTTATATCCACGGATTTTTAAAAATCAATCTCTTACTCGGTTTGAATTTTTATCTAGATTCCATGTATACCGAAGTCTCACTCACCATGGATGTAATGATAAATTTATCCCACATTTAAAATATTGCCTTAATCCATTTGCCCTATTTCAAATTCAAAGACTGTCTTCTTCCCATTCTTCTTGTTGCCTCTCCTCCTTTGCTGGTCATCTCCCCTCCCTTAGGCAGTCGTATACGCGCCTCGCCTCTATGCTGCTGCTGCTCATCTACTTTTTATCTTCGGTGGTCCTCTCCATGTCTCTCCGACTCTCTACTGCTGCTGCTTCTGCTTCTCCTCCTTCACCTCCATCAGTCGTCCACGCACAACGGCTCCTCTCTGTACTTCCTGCCCTCTCCCTAATTCTTATTGCATGCAAGTTCAGTATGACCATCTGCGCCCTAACTCTTGCAGTCTCTTTATATGAGAAGAAGACTTTCGGAAGAGATTGAAAGGAGAATTTTGGGGAGACAACGTGGGGGGACATCTTATGCGATTTGTTGCCGGGGTAATCTGGAAATTCTAAAAGATCTAAATTATTTAAGAATCAGATTTTAACACACAGCTAACAATCAATGACGACTTGGGCATATGCAAAATTAGAATGAAAATTCATAGATGAAAGAAGAATTTTTAAAAATTCGTCAATATAAGTAAAATTAAAGAATGTACCCTAAATATATAGTTCAATTTTGATTTTGCATTTACAATCGAATTGTGTCATGTTTCATAAAACCTCATCTTTTTCCCACCTTAATAATTGACGAAAGATTCACTACATAGTCCATACATTGTATTTACATCATTTATTTTGTTAGAAAACCAAGTTTCATATAAATAAAAAAATGCATATGAACGACATTGCTTAAAAATAGAGATATTCATATCTAAATTAAAAAAAATATTTAAATCTATTCACACATACATTAGAATATAACAATACTTAGATGTTAAAAATACAATTTTAAAATTAACATTTTTATTATAAACTTTAGAATTGACACTTAGCATCAAACCATTTTGTTGAGTTGATTTCGGAATATCACTTGGCATCAAACCATTTTGTTGAGTTGATTTCGGAATATCTATGACAATACAAATAATGTTAAATATAATACATGCTAAACAATATAATTGATTTTGGAATTTCTATAACCATTTTGTTGAGTTGAATCAAAAAAATATATAATAGATGAAATCGATTTAAAATCAATCAAAGAGGGGGAAAAATAAGGTTGCATAGAAGTGTAGGTTCATAAAAGCGGCACTCGGCATATATTTAGACTTCATGTTTGCATTTTACGCCCTAAAGACAATTGAAATCATAGAAACAAAAACTGGAAACACCAAAAATTTTTGTTACAGCATGTAGTTTCGGGATGACCCAAAACAATCTCCTGAATTATTCTTTCCTGCTAAGTCTTGAGTTCAGTTTCTCCAAAAATCAGTATATATTAGAAGTCGGTGAACTTCCCTAAGCAACCAATTCGGATTCAAGATGACAGAATGTATAAAGAAAAACTTGGCCATTGAGCCATGGAAGATGGCATAATTTCAAGAAACTGGATTGCATGAGAAAAACTTTGCCACTGAGAAAATGTATTGTAACTGCTCCCATTCTGATCCAAGAAGCTAACAAGAAAAACTTTAAGACTCAGCCATCCACCATATAATTGCAAGTGCTTCTGTCCTGAGTCAAGAGAACTACAACGCTAAGAAAGGTCCCCCATAAATGCATTTATTAATGAAACATAAACTTACCAGTGGGACGTTTTCAGAACCAAATCTATCCACACTAGTTGAGGCACCCTGAAGTAGAACAAACAAAAAGAGAGTTAGACTACATCTATATTAGCAAGTTTCTTTCATCAGTGAATTTCCAACTATGGTTTCTATTAGAAGAACACAGTTTAAGCACACATCCAAGTTGAATGAGATTTTGCCAACTTGGCAAGGCTCATCCAAGGCAGTTGTTGCCTAGCTCAAGTAGGATGGGATGGTACAAAATAAGTTATATCAATGAATCAAACTCTGCCAACTCCCAACTAGTCCAGGCATCCCATCCTACTTGAGCTGATGCCCTTGCATTTAAAAAGGACCCCATGGCCTCACTTGAACTGGGAGATTTGATGTTTTCATTATGCTAGCACTGGCATTGCCCCAAAAGGGATGGATGTGACTATTGCTGACAGACATGCTCAGAATTCATACATACGAAAAACTTACATAACAAAAATAAAAAATAAAAAATCAACGTATATTGGTCAGCTCAATTTCGTAGATAAGCCATGCATCCCCGGGTATTCCCTCTGCTCCATCAGCCCCATAACTGCATTAGAAATAGAAGACAAAATATACGAGATTAAAGTGAGATAACAAATACAGATACAAAAACAATTTTGAGCTATTTGGGTAGTGGCAAAAGAAAAGAACAAAGAAATAAAATCTACAAATCGTGAAAGAAACAATGTGACAAAAAAGAAAGTCATAATTGGAAATAAAGTAATAAAAAAAGAGCTTTTTGAAATTAGGAACAGCCATAATTGAAAATAGGTAATAGGGAGGAAAAGTAGGATTGTTATGAAATGAAAAAGTCAAAAAGAAGATAAGGGGATTTTCACCTCTTTTATTTGTTATAAGACAGGGCCTCAGAGAATAAAGAAGATTAAGCAAGCCCAAATCTTACCCAAGAGATGGTGGGATAATGAACCTTCGTTTGTCACCAATTTTCATGCCTAGAGAAAAGAATATGTTTAGAAAAAACCAGAAAAAAAAAAAGAAAGTTCTTAAAAGCCCAGGTTCTTTGTGGGATATGGATAAAAAGTTTTTAGTCAGCAAGCTACCAGGAATTCCAGCTTCCAATCCCTCTATAACTCGTCCTTTACCTACAGCAAACAATATCATCAGCTGCGTTCAAGTTCATAGGTGATAAAAAAAATGCAGAAAACAAACCATGTGCAGATTGAAATGTGCTATAGATACCTAGACGCAACTTCAAGGGCTTTTGATCAACATTGGAGTCAAATATTTTTCCAGTCTCCTTTAACCTGCCTGTGTAGTAAATGTATACCTGAAAGCATCCATGGTTCACAATTCCAATAGTTTAATAAACAATAAAATTCACGTTTTGCTGCCAGTGATATCTAAAAATAAGTATGGCTTCTTTTGACAAAGTGAATAAACTTTATCGGTCCTATAAAAGCATGTATTTCTTCAAATTAAACAATTCTTGAATCTGAAGAACTCTAGGACGTGTAAAATTGTAAAAAGATTTCACTGCTTCCTACATACCTTCTGATATGATTTGAAATCCTGACTATCTAACTATCCTACTTTTTCTATCATTACATCCACATTTTAATCATTTTTTCCACATCTTTTCATACAAATATCCTTTCTGTTTTAACTTTATTCCCGTTGCTCCTACTTATCTATATCACATTACATCACTCTCTTATTTTTAAAAAATTTCCCTATTCTCACTTTCCCACTTTTACATCTTCCCAAAATCAACAATAATAGCATAGCATTTTCAGTTGTGTCAGCAAAACTGCACTCGCTGTTCGTTGTGTTCAATATAAAATGAAAAGAAGACTTACAAACGATGGAATGAAGATGAACGGAACAACGTTGCAAGCAAGCGTAGATAACTGCATCTTCCACTATCAATCTATCATAATGTGGACCAAAAAAGAGACTGCCCCAGACCAAATCTAATTGAAACTATTCTAAATTCAAAGGTGTGAAATTGAATAGTGTCAGCCACTAGCCATCCCCTGCCCCTATTCTCCCCCACCACAAGTTCTCTGATACCTCCACACATTTTTCCATAACCATGTGCCCATGTCAAATATCAGTGACCTATCTACAAAACCATAAACAAATGTGTTTATTTAATATCATTAGAAAAGAGGGAGAAACAAAAGGCAGAAACATGTCAGGTTTGAAAGAAGCAAAACCTCCTGAGTTTTGATTATATGAACAATTCAACAGTAAGTTCATTTCTTCATGTATCCGAAGATGCTGAATAATGTATAGTCTTCCCAAAAAACCTATTTGTATGCCCAAAAGCAAACAAGTATTTTCTGCACAAAGACCATTCAATAACATTATGACAAGGGATTAAAAGCATTTACCTTATCTCCATGAGAAGCTATCCTGCCATCAGATTTGCCCACTGCTAGCTCCTCAACAAGCAATCTGTCCGAAGTCTCTGGTCCTGATGTATGCTCCAGAATTTTTCTCTCTTTACCAGATTCATTTTCTGTCTCCAACACCATGGAACCAATTTCTTCCAAGTTTGCATTTGTCTTATTCCCCTTGCTCTTCGTTTTTTTCTTCTTTTTCTTGCCCTCGGTGTTTGCATTTGAGGTTTCTGGTCCTGATGTTTGTGTCACAATTTCCTTCTCTTTACTGGACTCGTTTTCCCCATCCATCGTCATAGATCCAATTTCATCCCTGTTTGCATTTTCTTCCATGTTTGGATTCGGATCAATCCCCTTACTCTTCATTTCTTTCTTCTTTTCCTGGCCCTCAATGTCTCTATCAACAACGACAGGGTAAGGATTAACTATCCAAATCCCCTACATAAAAAGATATGAAAAGAAAGATCCTTTGAGAAGTGAAATAATCAATTCTTACTTGTCCAGAAGCTTGGGACTGTGAACTGTGGAAGGTTGCTCCTGGGTTATCATGTCCGATGTAGTCTCTTCCAAAGGATTTGATGACCTAACTGTATTGACATTTTCAGCTGCTTGATCAGATCCAAACTGATCAATACTCATATCCATACTTCCCTTCTTTCTTTTCTTTGACTTTTCATTGCATTCAAAATTTACATCTGAATCAGTTGCATCAATGACTTGCTTGTCAATGGAACTGTCTTTCCGTTTCTTCATCGAATTAAAACCACTTTTTCCAATAACATTACTAGATTCTACCAAGGGATTGGGTGCCTCATCAGTTACCCTATTTACACAATCAAATAACAGAATGCTCTGTATAAGAAAGAAAATCCATAAGCAGACCATCCATACTACATCAATATGAGCAAAAGAACTTACCTTGTGCTATTATTGTCTCCCTCAGATACATCATTCTTGTTTTCCAAGTCTATACCTTCATGACCTTCAGCATTATCCTTTTTATCGTCCCCAAATTCTGCAGAAGATCTACTGGCAACATTCGTTTCTGCTTCAACATATTTAGCACCTTCAACCTTCTCTATATTAGACAGTGGAATATCATCTTCGTCTTCATTTCCTAAACCGAAAGCAGTCTGCTTAACAAAAGCTTGTGATTGGTCGCCCCTGCTTGCTTCAGGGTCACTAACTTGATATTTCTTCTTTAGGTTTTGGTTAGCATTCTCATTAAGTTCTGCTTTATCTATCACCTCAGTTTCTGCAGGCAATGGGTCATCCTCACCTGCTTCAGGGTCAATAACCTGATACTTCTTTAGGTGCCTTCTGATTTCCTTCTCAAGTTTTCCATCATCTACCACCTCAGTGTCTGCAGGTGATTGGTCAGATTCGCCTGCTTCCGAGTCACTAACTTGATACTTCTTCTTTAGACGCCTTTTGGTCACATTCTCCTTGTTCGTTTTTGCATTATTTACCATCTCAGTGTCTGCAGATGATTGGTCATCTTCACCTGCATCGGAGTCACTAACTTGATGCTTCTTCTTTAGATGCCTTCTGATAGCAATCACTTTTGGCTTTGCATTGTTTACCATCTCAGCGTCTGAAACTGCCAAAGATATCAATAAGACATGCATGAGAGATTTAACAGGGAAGCCACTCCGAGACCAGCAGTGACGAGACCAATTACAAGCCCTAAACTTGTGAACATACTTAGAATGTTAATGAGTAACATTCTCTAACCATCATTCACTGCAAAACCAACATATTTAGGGATGTTTGCTAACAAGTAAAACTTTTTAAACCCAAACTTTTCAATCTAAAACTTTTCACTTTCTATAACCATCCTATTTTTTAATCATTTCCTCAAATCTTCCTATACAACTACCCTATTTTTCAATTTTTTGTACATAACTACCCATGTAATTAACCTATCTATTTTAATTTCATTCTCTTACTTCTCATCATTACCCTTATCATATCACATCATACTTCGTCATTTAAAAAAAATTTACACCAAAAATTATTCATTCAAAAGTTTTCTCATTTCCCAAACACACCCTTAACCTTTATCCATAAGTATTAGTGGATTTTGTCATTTACAACTTCATACTAAATAAATCTGGAACCATGGGTGTGCCTCTATCAAAAAATATTCTGACTTATTTCTTACAAGATACTCTCTGGGTTGGCCCTGTTATTTGGGACTGAGATTGACAGAAATGCATCAATCATATCCATTCTAACCATCAAAAGCTTTACTCTCAAATAAGATATTGAGATTACACACAAAGCGATTGAATAATCCAGGATTCACTTGGGACACACAATAAGAAACAACTGATCTATGGAGGCAATCAGTAAAGAGGATTGGTCTTGGAGAAAATCAGAAGTGAACATATGACAATCAAAAACAAAGTTATCAAATTGGAATGGAGTGGCTACACTGATAAGCAGTTTAGCATTTCTTCTCTAGCCATTGATTTCCTCCTTTGATTGTCCGCAACACTCGGTGTGTTGATGACTTGACATATTCACCTAGGAGCAAAAGGCATACAAGCAAGGCAAAACCAAAACCTTTAAAGGTGTTGGTCTGCCATGTCAGACATCCTGCCTTTCAACCCGCACATGCATAAGTACTCATTTTTTTCAGATATGGTACCTCTATTATTGGGTTCAGGTGATGTAGGACGGACTTCAGGATCGCCATCATCAATAAAATCCTCCTCATAGTCTTCTTCATTGTCATTGGATCGTTCAGTCTCCGTATCACCAATATCTTCCCCATAAGATTCTCTTAAACCTAGTAAAGGATGAAACACTGAAAACATATGCATTCATACACATGATTGTAGGTGAGAGTTTTACTTGATGACCGCCTGCATGTGTATCATGTAGTTGAATAATGGTAACTTGAGAACGGTTGTCAGCTCTATCACTCAATAATATGTTGTTATGGGGCCTGTTGCAGCTTTTACCACCAAAAATGTCTGCTTTTCTTAAGTGGATATTGGACAATCCATTCATCACAGTAGCAGAATTTCAGTTTAGTCATTAAAATAGAGCAAAGAATGGAAAGATTTACCATGATATCACTTTGGAGAAGAAATAGTGAGAAATACAAGAAGTTGAAAACTAGTTTCAAAAAAGGTCAAAAGGGATTCAAATGGCTACAACTTTCAGAGCCTTAAAATGGCCCCAGTGGTTATGGTTATTAAAGCCATGAAGGAAGATGAGTAATGGATCCTGTTTTCACTGAGAAAATGATGTATTTCCAGTAAGAAAGAGGATGGAAATCCTAGCCTGCGGAGAATTTTGAAAATGATGACAGATTCATGTTTCATAAAACCAAAGGAGCACGTGACTTCTAACAAAAAAGAAAAGCATAATTAAGGATACGTGTCATCACCATCTTGATTGGAACTACGACCAGGCCCCACAAAAAAACCTGTAAGGTGAACACTTTTTGGACCAAGAACAGAGAAAACAACTTCCTCAACCTCTTCAAATTCAAGATTCAATGGGCATGACTCTATTTTTTCAGGTAATAGAGCACACAATAGAATTGGAGCCTTTTTCCCGACATTGCACTGAACAACGCACTTCTTCAGCGATGGTCCATAATCTAGAGTAGCCTGACCAAGGACCCAAAAAAAAAAAAAAAAAAATTGTTAAAGTGAATTAAAAAGTCAATAAAAGAAATTCTGGAAATCCTGGTCCACTGATACAGGAAGGATGGCTACATGTGACATTAAGACCTCCAATCTCAGTAAAGATGAACCCGAATTCAACTACTAACTCTTAGATTCCGTATCTTTAACCATTATCTAAACACAACCAAAAGTTCTGATTCCCCGACATTCTTATCGTTCTATTTTTGTGTTTTTGTGCACGACCAAAAACTAACAACGACCCAGTACAGACCGGACAAATCATCGAGGAAGAATAGAAACTCAAAAAATCATTATTCAAAAATTTCTGAAACCATGGTAATTTTTTCAGCCCACAGGAACTGCTCTTAAGTCTCTTCCAACTACACTGACGAAAACAATAGTAAACACCCAAACACTCCTCACATATGACTTTAAACAGCTCTAAATAGTGGACATCCGAGTAAAATTGTTTCCCACAACCGGTCCAAGTCAGTTTTCAATCATTTTCCTTGTGTATGGCAGCATGGAGGCCGCAGTTACCAGCAGTCTGTATTGCTCGCAAAAACACAGGGAATAATTCCTTTTTTTCAAGTCAAATAGATCAGCTGGCGCTACGTACTCGGAGAACCCCAAAAAAAGATACCCAATTTGGATTTTGTTCGAGCGACCTGAGAGATGTGAAGCCTTCCATACGTATCGTCGTGGCGATGGGTGTAGGGTTTTCCCGGCTTCACTTCAATGCCTGAGAAAAGACGGGAGATGATGAGCGGAAAAGAGGCAAGCATGTTGGACGGAAAGGATTAGGCGCTGAGATCAGGCAGCATACCCCAAAAAGCCATTTCTGGCAGATGGATTGAAACACCGAACTTCTGAACGAATTCCCGCCTCAGCAGGGGCACAAGAACGCGGGCTGCGTATCGAGGGCGGGAGGAAGTAGCACAAATGCATCGCCGGATGCCCGCAACTTTTCAATTCTGTGCACCGGCTACAGCCGGTTCCGCGGAACGCCTCGCTGGCTGCCTAACGCTGTTTATTTGCAAAGACAGCGGAGCGTAATTCAGTGCACCGGATGCACTCAGCCTCAACGCACCCGGGTGCACTGTACCTATTTTTTTTATTTTTTTTTGAAAATTTTTTAATGAAACTGTTAATATAGATTTATTTAACATATGTATCAATTTTTACTATTTTTAAAAATTTTTAGACAGGCAGCATACCCCAAAAAGCCATTTCTGGCAGATGGATTGAAACACCGAACTTCTGAACGAATTCCCGCCTCAGC
>JAXCLR010000073.1:12678026-12689840 GCA_035584095.1 Annona squamosa | reverse complement strand
TTTGAAAACCATTTTTGTTGCCTATGTCATTCTCAAAAAAATCACAATGCCCTTTAGCTATGAGTGGTAAGTCAAATCAGTCTTCACCCAAAAATTTTGCATAGCTCAACTCTTTGAAAACCATTTTTGTTGCCTATGTCATTCTCAAAAAAATCACAATGCCCTTTAGCTATGAGTGGTAAGTCAAATTAGTCTTCACCCAAAAACTTTGCAATCATGAAAGTTCTTTTTCAATCCCTAGCAACAACTCTAAGCTCCATTTTTCCTTTCCACTTTATAACTCAGTTCAAATTCAATTTTACCCATCCCACTCTTGAGGTCTTTCATAAAGCAAAGCTTCTCGCGGTATCAAAGTCTATATTCTGCAATAAAATTTGCTAAGTGAAAATAATGTATATATTCTTTAGTCCAAGGTTCAATGTCTAACCTCCAGTAAAGAGAAGAATAATAAGTATTATTCTTTAGTATGAGGTTCAATGTTTGTTTGTTAAGAACCACAACCTCCACCCATTGTCATGGACAACTTCTGCGCAAGCGATTCTTTATTGACAAATGTACTAGAGAAAGAATCATTGAGTCGCTCCCAAACTAAGCTATTTGAAAACCCATTTTCTTTGCCTATGACATTCTCAAAAAAATAACAATAGCCTTAATCCATAATGGGTTAGTCAAATTAGTCTTCACCTAGCACTTTGCACTCATAAAATTTTCTCTTTTTAATCCCTAGCAACATTCCTAAACTTTATTTCTGTTCTTTCCACTTTTATAGTCTATATCGACATTCAATTTTACTCATCTTACTCTTGAGGTTTTCTACAAAGCAAAGCTTCTTGCCACATCAAAGTCACTATTCCGCAGCAAAATTTGCTGAGTGAAAATGATGTATATATTTCATACTCTAAGGTTCAATGTCCATCCCATAAGAAGTGAAAAAAGTAGAAGAATAATGAGGTGGGACTTATCAAGTAATAATTTGTTTCTTAAGGACCACAATCTCTACGCCCACTGTCTAAAAACTTTTAGCAAAAATAAATTTTTACCAACAAATAAATCAGAGATAACGTATGCCCTTAATTCTCCTTATGAAAAACTTGTCTAAGTAGGGACTTCTACACCCACCTAATTTAAAGGTATGATAATTAAAGTGCATTTTGTTGTAAAGGAGATCCATATCAACTATGCAATCAAAATCCTATTTGTCGCATGATTTAAAATATATCTTATTACATTGTTAAAAATCATTACAATTCAAAAAAAATTATTGGTATATATTTACATTTATCTCAAATTTCTATTACAAGCAAGCCCATGAAACGTTTTTACAACTTACAAGATGGAGACCATATGCTCTCATATACTAGTTTGGGAAACCCAAGCTCCTATCTATTAACTAGGAGACAAAGCTCCTATATAATATAATTATAATTCAATTTTTTTATTGCAATGTTGGAGAGAGGGTTTGAACCCTCAACTAGTGGGGCACAACACTCGTGCAAGTACTATTGCCACGTTGGACTCAATTACAATTCAAAATTTTGATTGACCGTATTTACTTAAAATATAAATTTTTGGCAAAAATTATGAAAAACACTTTAAACTATGTCTATAATATATGTGATTATAAGGGTCAAATCGGCTAAGTTAAGCTTCACCTGAGCATAGAAAGTAAGTTATTATTAAAGGAGCCACTAATATAAATTATGATGTATTTTAAGCTAAAATATAATACTCAATTATTTTTGCAATTAGTTATTTTTAAAATTTTTTGTAAACATATTTTCTTTAATGCATTCAATCTATACACCAAAATTTGTCACTTTATAATATTTTTATATATTTATTTTTAATTTTAAAAATTAATTTTTTTAAGGGATGAGAAATGACTTAAAATGCCCCTAAAATTGATATTTCAAAAAATAAAAATAAATAGAAAAAATATTATAAAATGGAAAAGTTCAATATATAAACTAAAAACAACTGGAAAAACATGTTAAGAAGAAAAATCAAATGAATAAATGAATATTGTATTTTAGCTTGAAATACATCACAATGTATACAATCAAGCTCCTTATTAAACTCACAAATTGTTAAACTCATTTGAAAAAACAAGGCTAAAACTAACCAAATTCCAAATAAGGCTAGTCTTGAGTTTAGAAAACTAAATTATATGATGGGCATATTTAACTACAATGAAAACTTTTCGAATTAAAACTTTTTCACTTTTTATAATTAACTTATTTTTAATTATTTTTCACATATTTTCATATAATTATTTTGCTTTTCAATTGTTTCAATACAGTTAACTTATTTATTTTAAATTTATTTTCTTAGTTATCATTGTTACCTCTACAACATTATATTATTTTCTCGAGTCTCGAAAATTTTTATACTAAAAACTTTTTATTTCAAAGTTTTACCATTTTCTAAACATACTCAATATATGAGGAGGTCTAGTCCAATGCAAAGGTGTTCATTCGGCCCTCGAGGCACCTTAATAAACAAGCTCGCATGAATCATCTTTTTTTTATGGAATCAAATGAAAAAAATGCTCTTAGTTTTTGGCATTAATACATGAACCCACACATGAATTTTTTTATTTATGAAAGGTATGTTTGGCTTCAATCTAAAATTTTTACTTTTCATAATAATTATATTTTAAATTATTTTTCACATCTTTATAATTACTCTACATTTTTTAGTCATTTTTATAAAACTACCTACACAACTAGCCTATTTATTTTAACTTTATTTTTTTACTCCTTATCATCACTCATGTCAAATTGTATCATTTTTTTCAAAACTCTTTGTCCAAAAGTTTTATTCATTCCTAAACAAATTTATTTTCATGCATGAAAAGTTTATTTTTTTTAATGAAATGAGAAGTCGATATTTGAGCCCATGTGTTAGGCCTTGTTTGGTAATCGTACTAATTGTGGGAACATGGTAAATTGTGAGGACATGGTATGCGATGCAAAGGGACCTGAGATGACTGTATTAAATGCTGTTTGGTGGCTGGATAGCCGACACGACTATCAACATTCAATTCCTTCAAAATCCAATGAAAAGTTACAATGATGATAGTGGGAAGCAATATTCAAAAGCGGTCAAGCGAGATTAATGAAGGCTCTAAAATCCGGGCACAGTGGTGATAGTTAAGTTCTTATAGCAGATTAAAATCCATTTAAGTGCTGTGAATTTTAAAAATAAAAAATAAAGCCATAAGATGAATGGTGAGGATTTGTTACATCCAGAACAATTTCATAAATTTCTTTAGCCTGAAACAGTGCTTGGTGACATAGACAAATATTCTACTAAATTGTGTAATTTCTATAATAAAATTTAAGTTAAAAATTATTTGAAACTAGTTTAGACAAGATGGAATTCAAGTTAAGTTTGTTCAAACTGTATTTACCATTCTTATGTTTTTTGGAAAATTTTTATCTTATCTTATTTATAAGTCAATTCAATTTCAAGTCTACTCTTCCGGAAAAAAAAAAATTAATTCAAGTCTACTCTACTTTGGTTATCTCGGATCAGTTCCGTATAAAAATTAATTCTTTAACTATCGACCACCGTATAAAAATTAATTCTTTAACTATCGACCAGTAACAACATTACATTAATATTATGATCAAGTGCACCCGGGTACACTTAGAAATGTGTAATCTATTTTTCTATTTTTTATAAAAATATTATCATAAAATTGTGAAAATTGTTAATTTATATGTATTTAATATATGTAATAATTTGATTTTTTTCAAAATTAACTATTACATAAAAATATCAGAATGATAAATTTTGCCGCATATAAAAATTACATTTAAGCCCATGTAAAATTGATAAAAATAAATTTTAAGGAAAATTAGCCCAAGCCACCTACTGATTTGAAGCTTAGTACACGGGTAAATATTTTGAATCATTTTCCAATTACACTTAAAATATGTAAATAATATTTTTGGAAAAAAATTTTGAATTCAGAAAGAGATATGCAAATGTTGAGTAAATTTGATAGATTTACATAATATTTTATCGGGTGGTCATTTCACTGTAAAAGACTTCTTCTTTTCATAATAAATGCTTGGACGAAAGTTTTATAGGCGATGCATACTATTTGAACACTTATGTGGATTAATTTCAAAAACCATAATTACCAAATAATGCGATAAAATACAACTCTAAATAAAGAAATGTGCACATAATTTAGAAGAAAATAAAATTTGGATAGAAAGCTTGACAAAAATAAAATTTGGATAGAAAGCTTGCCAAATATTATTTGGATAGTTGTGTGGTTGTCATCCACATGTAACACAAGTTTAGTTTGTACTTACTATATATTACTTTGCTACTTGTTTACCACATGCTTTACAGTCACACAAATTGATAACGTTGTTACTATTCCCTTCACTACAGCTCCTACAATCATAGATGTTAATTATCACATGAGTGTGCTCATTCTTTATAGGCGTACCAACATATCGATTGTTTGTGTCTACTGCTGACTCTCGATCAGGAAAGGATTGGAAACAAGCACCAGAGTAGCGATTTACTTGTGCATGAGCTTTCGACCACGATACATATATACTGGGCGCACGTCCAATAGACACAACATAGAAACGTGGCATTGGGATATCTATAAAACCATAGAAAAAAATAAATACAACTAATTATATTACTGCTAAGTAACTCAATGTCAAATGTATGAACTAACTCAATGTCAAATGTGGAATAATGTCATACATGATAAAAACGAATAAAAAAACTGATAAATAGAACCAGAAAGTCAATGACAAATAATGTCCACATAACGGGGAATCAAATGATATGGCGAGATCTTGGGTCGCTCAGACTACAAATTAGCCAACACATGATGCACAAACTGTATGTGCCTCTCCATATTAGGTGTACAAAAAAAATCTATTATAGTCTGCGGATTTTTACTAAAATAAATGAGTATATTATTACCCTCTTTGGGAGAGAGCGGAAGCTCACACAACAGTGTGATAGCATCCTTGAATAGTTGAGAATCAACTGCAACTGTCCCGACCGGTGGTGTAGGTGCAAGTGCAGGTGTAGGCACGGGTGGTTGTCGTTCTACTAATTGTTTCATAACACCCACTACCTCCTCTAATGGGGTTGGAGGTCTTCTATGTATATTTTGGGTATGTCGGCATGGTGAGCGTGCAGATGTCCGCAACGAAGATGGAGTTTCCTCCTCCATGCTGGGAGGCTCTTCGTTGAGATCAAAGCTATCTTTGTTTGTTATAACATCCTCTACTTACACACGTTGCTGATGAAACAACCTGTTCACTCCACTAGTGTGGACACCAATGGGTGCATCAAACCTGTAGATCTTGCCTAAGTCTTCCCAACTGTGTACTACGGGCCTATCTCGAAGCTCTGCTATCTTCAGGTTAGATTGTCATAGAAAATGTAAGGATAGGTAATAGTAGGTATTAGATATGGAAAGCCAAAGAAATGACAAACGATTGCAACATAGTGAATGCTTACTGCAATTAGATCTTTCCATAGGTGTTGATCACCATCAAACATCATAGTTGATTCATTCCACCCCATACATCATAGTTTTGTTAATAACCCTTTCATAACACTTGTAGAGGTCTCTAAAATGGTGCCACCTGCTGCAAACTTGCTCCCACTTTATGGGGACTTTAACGATATAGCTGAGTTCATTAGTAAGTCGTGATGCAATACGCTATGCTATAGTTTTTGTCAAGCTGTTACCACAAAGTCGGCCACCTTGTCTATGCTCTATAAGGAGCGTAATGAACCTCCTATCGTGTTCCTCTTCCTAGCAAAATTTCCCTTCAGAGGAATGTTTGCTACGTCTCTGACTACTACCTGTTGAGCCACGCTCAGAACCATCCCCCGTGGATCTGCTCATAGTTGCCTCTGTAGGAATTGCCTATACAAATAACTCCAAACATTAAAATGGGTGCGTGCATGTGAAGATGCAGAAGAAATTTACAATACAAAAACCTCTGTAAGGATGATAAGGATAGACTGCCTTCCTTACAACCCAAGTATAGACAAGGATATGAAGCAATCAAAATATCAAATTACATTCGTTTGAAAATTCATGCCCAGTCAACTATTATAGCTCTGTTATGTATTTTAAGATTGTTAGCACAAAACAAGGAATGATTTGTCCATTACACAAAAAATTAGTAAGAAATACATACACAGGAACAATGCTATGGGTGTACAATATAGGTACCTTCAACACTACACATCTGTAGGTGTAATTGGCCCACTTTTGTTGGGCAATTTCATCATGTAAGTCCTTTCAAACTTCTAATTCCTCCACTAAGAAGCCCCTAATCATGGTGGACTCATTATCGTCAATCTCCTCGGGCACCACATTCATTGCATTGTCCACCTCCCTTTGAACCTCATCAGGTAACTCTAGCCCATCTACCAATGTGATGTAATTATTGAGAATAGCACAGGCTGCAAGATTATTATTTGAACTTTGTAGGGGTACTTTGTCACTGTTTTTAATATGAAAAAACACCCCTTCGAAATTTCAAATTACCTCTCAACATGAGCCCTCCACTTCGCATGGTTGTAGTTAAATAATTCTTGATAAGTTTGGAAATTGGAGTGGGATGATCCATGGCCCACCTCTGATCATACATGTTTTGACCAGGTTGGACACATAATTTGGTGACCTGGGGGCAGAGATGGTTGAAAATTTTGGCCAGCATTCAAAAATAGAGTCGAGGCGGATTAGCGATATCCCAATCTGAATTGACCTGACCTAATCCACATATATTCATTTACTAGAAAAAATATGGATACATTTTTTTATCTTGTTTTCATTTTTCCTAAATAAGTTACATTATTTACAGTTAATTATACTTCAATTTAGTTTTTAAATAATATGCTATAGCAATTAATATGTAAGTTTGATATGAATGAAATTTTAGACTAGAGAAGTATACCAAAGAAAAAAAAATCAAATATGACCCAAAGTTTCAAATTGAGACCAATCCGAACTTAACCTTATTTTTAAAACATGTTGGGTTAGGTTTGGGTTGCTTTGTCATGTCCCTAGATACTATGTAAGGTTGGGCACAAGGTTTTTCAAATAAGGTTAGGATTGAGTTTGAGTGGTATGACTTGGCCTAATTCACACCCTTAGAATCAAGTTTATATTTTCTTCCAAGGCAATGGGTGTTGTAGAAATTCGTTTTGGCTTTTTTAACTTGGTAACATTGTTATCATGAAATGAAAATTATTCATAAATTAGTTGTTTGTGTCACTAAGGTGTGAAATTAAGCTTTCATGTTTCTTATCTAGGAAATGGGGAGTCTGCACTTCAATCTATAAGCCTATTAATCTTGCTGGGGTTTGTTTAATTTGTTGTTACCACTGGTGTATCTTATCAGGTAGGGAAAATTTTCTTGATATGCTTGGTCCTCTTAAAATGATCTAGTCATCCGCTTGTTTTGTAATTCTTTTTGTAATCATTTTAGTTGCTCTTCTGCATTTAATTCAAGTGAATGCTTGTTATATTCTTTCCATGTCCAGCAATGTTCAAGTCAGTGAAAGATGCATGACGTGTGAAAATTTATAAATGTATGGATGTAATTTTTAGACATCTGGAAATAGAAATTTCTTACTTGGAATAATATTTGGCTACAGATATGTATCGCCTAAGATATGATTATAACATCTGATTTAGTTTGCTTGTTGTTTTCTTTATTCTCCCCAACCACCATCAATTTTCAAATGAAAGGTGATTTGAGATGCATGATCTATTCAGATGAATTCTGATATTAGTGTGAAATATATCCCCGTAAATTGACATGCAATTTACTGGGGCTCAAAGTATACGAGCATCTACCATGCACGCTTCCTCAAATCCCTATTCACAATTAAAACTCTTCTAGTCTTCATGTGGGGGAATATGGTGTCCATTGGAATTTTTTTCACACTTGCAGTTGTTTCCATCCTATCAACCATGATTAATATCCGCCCTCAACACTGTGGCGTACTCGGTGATTCAGTCATTATAGGTGCATGTGTATTTTACTAATTTCTTAACTTCTCCACTAAATTTTATCATTTCAAATGCACAATTCAACTTTGGTTTCCTTTTCAGGGTTACCAGGTGTATTTGAAATGTGGCTTGAATGATTATTTGCTTTCTAACAAGAGGCAAAGAATCTCATCAGCCAAAATAAAGATGGACTTTTTCCTATATTTGGTGATCTAAGACTCATTCTACAATCTTTTCTCCTTTCGAAAGTTGATCTAAGACTGAAACCCTTTCTTGGACTTTGTTTTAAAACTGGATCACATAGTGCAATAGGCCGGTGGCATTTCAGAAATATTCAAGAAGTTCCAACATCTCATCTTGTTTTTTAGCTTATGGTAACAAGGATACCTGTGTCATTGTTTATGGTTTGTCGTTGACGTTAACTTCTCAGTATAATTTTAGCCGACTTTGCTTGCTCTCACGTTTGCAAGCTTGCTTTTGATCTCTGTCATATATGTCTTTAACTTGCTTTTCTATATGGATGGGCTTCTTGCACTTTGATTATCAAGAAATATTATCAGAATGATCAGTCTCCTTTCCTCTTGTGATTGCGTTGAAGCATAATATGTTTGTCTGATGTTTAGCTTTCCTTTTATATTAGGATTCAGTCTGTCCTTTTCATTGCCAGGGTACTGGGGTATGTATCTTGTTGGCATCCAACTCAGAAATTATTTATTTTTTGAGTCAGGCAACAAGATGAGGCAATTGGTGGGCAATGATTAGTGTGTGGTTTCTTTCCCTTCTGTTTTGGTATGCTTCTTTTGCTGACGCAGTCAGTTATTTACTTTTGCATTTGCCGTGCATCTGAATGCCCCTTGGTGGATTTGAATGGTTCCTTAATCCATTGTCTGCAATGCCTGTTGGACAGGTCATTCACAATCATTCTTGACAATCATATTGAAAGAGTTTCAAGATGAATGGTAAAGAATCCACCCCAAGTCGAGGATTGTAGCAGCTGAACATGCTCTAGTCCCAAATTGAGGATTCTAGTAGTTGAATATGCTATTAATTAGCACTGGTAGAATTTTTGCTCTGTCACCTCTATTTTCTGTCAAAATATGCAGTCTGGTGCTTTTCTTATGAATTTCATAGAAAATCCCATCTACTACAAGGACTGATGGTCAGCCATGAAATAGAAGTGTGCATAAGTGTCAAGGTGTTATGCCTGCAGGAGGCCAATCCGTTTGACATGAGGATTCTGTTTTAAATCTGTTTAATATGAGAATTCCAATTTAGTCTGTGCCACAGTGGTTGACATGTACCTAATGCAAACTGTTTGCTATCCTTTCCAAACTTCCTGATCCTTTCTAAATCTCTGTGTTCAAGCTCGTTCTTCACTGGCCACATATCCAACACACTCACGGGTGCACCATTGGAGACATGGTGACCAAAGCCCAGTGTATGACATTATAGAAGGCATCCTCGAATATATGAACATCATTCAAGCTCTGACATTTGAAAACTTTACATGTTCTTTATATTCTGATTCTTCACAACCTTTGTTGCAGAGCAACCTGGCATACGTTTCTTTTGCATTTGCACAAAATTTTCAGGTAATTTCTAATTTCATACATGAAAGTTGACCCTGCAACAGTTTTCCATTTTTGAGTTGGATGAACCAATATTTCACTGTAGGGGCACAACCTATCACCCAGCCTGCGTAAAGATTTGATGATTTTTTTCAGGTACTGTCTATAATAATGCTTTCAGGTTTTTTTCCTGGACCGAAAACTTCATTAATAGAAGAAGCATTTAACTCGGAATTTACTAGGATGTTTTCTGCTGGTATGTTGATCTTCTTTCATTCAGCTGTTCTCTTCCCTTGGTTCTGATGGTCAGTTAAATAGAATATAGCATATAAACATATCATTTTTCTCTACTCTGCTGTAAAGCACGCAACTTTGTGATATTTCTATCTTTATATAAGCAGAAAAAAATGATAAATGGTAATATTTTAGGCATTATTAATCATAGCAGCCACACCATAGAAGAAGGATTATTATATGTGATGACTAGACAATGAATCAACATTGTCTTGAAAAAAAAGTGGTTGTTTGGTTAAGATTGGAATGGAATTTGAGATTGGAAAAGTAGGTTGGTTGTGCTAGAAAAATGTCATGTTATATATTGGGATATGAAAAGCATATGTGTGATAATGAGGAAAGGAAGATAATCATATACGGGCTCTACTTCTAGGAAACCTCTCTTTTATGTAACCCCCTTCATTTTTAATATCTTAACGGTGAATGTAAAATCTACTTCGTCTATTATATTTAACATCATTTATGTTATTATGAAATTCCTTTCATTTATTTAGTATCACTGTATATGGACCCCATCAACGAATGTATGAAATCAACGTAATAAGATGATTTACTATTAAAAAATCAACTTTTGAGTAGTATTTTAAATTGTTTAAAATATCATTATTATGTGGACAAATGATTCTATAAAGTGTTATTGCATTCTAATACATATATGAATGAATCAAAGCATTTTCTCTAATTAACACATCGTTATATCTGTTTTTGAGCAACTACATCCCATGCACATATTTGATTTGAATGAAACTCAATCTCCTACCTGAACAAATTATATGAAATACAATTAATGGATTGGATTTTGCATTAATAATCAATATCTTAAAAATGGAAGAAGTTACATGAAATTACTTATATATAACTTGGTTACATAGAAGCGGAGCCCATTATATAGCCCATTATATATTGAAAGTAAAATTCGAAACATTTGAATCCCCCAATTCCAAATATGGAGTAGCTGAACAACCCCTAAATAAATCGGTGGGCACTGTGATTTGACAGAAAAGCCTCCTTATTTTTTGTCCTTCCTTTCTCTTTTTGGAAGGGCTGCATATTCGGTGAGTTTACAGAAAGAAACTGATGATTTTAGTTCATTTCATGGACTTTATATCTCACATTTGCAGCTAGTGTGACAATCCTATTGGTGAATATAAAAGTTTAAGGACACAGTAGGACCCAAACTTTGGGCGGTTGGTCCTACTGTGACGAAATGCTATGCATGAGAAATATAAGCCAGTGCCTATGTTTGAAAGAAAAATTAAATTCAAGAGGCTACAGAGACCATAAACTTTATAGGCACTCATAATGAACAAATGTCTGTCGCTATTTTTTGCATTTGTGTGCTTGGAATGCTATTTGAACACTGGATTCAGACATCTAAGCGTGTAATTCAACATGTTGTCTCTTAATGCAGGTAAACGGGCCTAATAAACCTGTGGGTGGATACCCTTTCCACTTCGCCTCTTGCATCATTTCTTATTTTTCTGGGGGATACTTTTCTGTAGGTTTTTCTATGTTCTTTGGCGTGGAGCTAAAATTTTGGTGGATACTTTTTCGCGTATCTCAGTACAATGATGCACCACATTCAATCCATCCATAACTTTATTACATTTTGGTGAACTTATCTAGCAATAATTATGATTATTCAGGTCAGACTAATTTTTATTGAAATGATTTTAGCTAGATAAATTTATTCATGCAAGGGCTTGGCCTGCGTGTTGCGAAATATTGTAGGGCGCGAAAAGATTTTTTTTTTAACAAAAAAGTAAAGCAAAAAGAATTCTTTATATAGGGTGTGTTTGGTAATTCATAAAAATTGTCAACTTAAAATTTTTCAATCTAAAACTTTTCACTTTCCATCACTATCATATTTTTTAATCATTTTTTCACATTTTCCTATACAACTACCCTACTTTTTAATCATTTCTACAC
>JAXCLR010000073.1:12661347-12671959 GCA_035584095.1 Annona squamosa | reverse complement strand
ATTTCATTCAGCCTTTTTTTTTTATAAAAATAATGAAAAAAGTAGATACGTCTAAAATTTCTGAAAAAAATTATGTAGACATCTAAATGGGGCCCGTGAATAAGTAAAAGTCTTTTTTAAAAATACATATGGTGCCCACGCAATTGACCGCACTGCTGCCTTCTTGTGGTTAACTACGTAGGATCAGCACATTTTAATTATTTTCGTAGTAGTTTATCCATATTATCTTTCCTAACATTAGGACGGAGCATGAGGTAGATTTTTTCAAAATGTTGATCAGGTTGAAGATGGGCTTTCTACATTTTCTGAGTTTTTTTTTTTTTTTAAATCTCACTCTTTCCTATACAATTTCTTTATATGATTTTACATTTTAACTACTAAATTATCTCACTTATTATTACTATTATTTTTACATTTGAATTATATTTCACATCTTTCCATATTATCATATTGTATATTTTAACTCTATTATCTTTTCTCATTATCATTACTTCATCATTCTCTCACTTTTTAAATTTTTTTTCAGCTTTAAGGTGTGTTTGGAAATGTGTAAAATTTTTAATCAAAAGTTGTAGTGAGTAGAAGTTGTCAAATGATATAATATGATAAGGATAATGATGAGAAATAAATATAATAAAGTTGAAATAAATAGGTTAGTAGTGTTGATAGTTATGTAAAAATAATTAAAAAATAAGATAGTTATGAAGAGTGAAAAGTTTTAAATTAAAAAGTTTTAACTTTACAACTTTTAGTTATTACTAAACACACCCTTACAGCTTTTCACTTTTAGGGTGTGTTTGGTAATTTAGAAAAGTTGTCAAGTTAAAACTTTTCAATCTAAAACTTTTCACTCTTCATAACTACTCTTTTTTTAATTATTTTTTACATATATTTCTATACAACAACCCTACTTTTCAATCATTTCTACACAACTACTAATACAACTAACCTATTTATTTTAAATTTATTCTCTTTATTCCTCATTATTATCACTACAATATCACATCATTTTCTACTAATTTGACAACTTTTACATACAAAACTTTTCATCAAAAGTTTTACAACTTTCCAAACACACCCTTACTTTCACATCTTGCCAACCGTATTTAGCAAAGACGCTCTCTCTCTTTTAAAATTTGCCCGCAAGGAAGCCCATAACTTGAATAAATTTTCGTCACACGCCTAGATAAATCAAAGCAATGTAATTATTGGGCCATAGGCACACAATAAACTTTGGGTAATGATCCCATAGCCAGACACCTTTATATATTTTGCAAAATTTTTCAATTTTCGTCATGAATGAGCCCAAGCTTATTTAATTCACGCGCACTAATTTTACAACTTTAGGATCTATGTACATATTTCTCTAAATTTCAATTTCGAGAATTAACGGCTTTTAGGGTGAAAATTACTTAAACACATCCAAAATTATTGATTTTGAAATTGAGGATTAATCCTATTAGCCCGAGCTAAGTAAATATCCCGCTTAGCTCATCTCAAAAAATCCATTTACAATGATTTATTTTTGCTTTTTTTCATATACTTGTTTATCTAAGTGTATTTAATATATAAACTAAAATTTAACATTTTCAAATACGTTTATCTTTTTTTTTGAGATTTTTAAACATATTTGTGTATATATGTATTTAAAATACTTTATTTTAAAAAATCTAAAAAATATATGCATATATTCAAAAATGATAAAACTTGTTTTGTATGTTGAATACACTTAGATAAACAAGTGTATGAAAAAAGTAAAAAGATTGTTATAAATAGATTTTTGAGATGTGTTAAGCAGAGCATTTACTTAGCCCTGGCTAACGAGATTATTTTCCTTTGAAATTTAAAAAATATGTGTATAAAAAAATAAAAAAAACTTTTATGTAACTTAAATATACTAAGGCCCGTATTTTCATTTTTTAAAAAATCTATGCCACTACCCTAACAAGAGTTCGGGAGCATAATCCATAAAGTTATCCACATTTTTTTTGTGACACGGGATGATCAAATGAGTATCGTCCATGAGAGGCCTGATTATAGTCAGACGATAGATCTTATTCACGGGTTATGTATGTACCACAAGTAGGGCTGTTAATGGTTCTAGTTAACTTGTCAACATGCTCATCCAACCTGTTTATAAAGTTTGAGTTGAGATTTTTGAATAAACGAGTTATGATCCACGCAACTCATTTAATCATTTAATTAAAAAATCGAATTAGAATTTAGATTTTT
The DNA here is from genome assembly GCA_035584095.1 of Annona squamosa. Taxonomy (NCBI): domain Eukaryota; kingdom Viridiplantae; phylum Streptophyta; class Magnoliopsida; order Magnoliales; family Annonaceae; genus Annona; species Annona squamosa. Next base: position 12,669,727 of record JAXCLR010000073.1, on the reverse strand, counting down.
AACTCATTAACTCATTTAATAACTCATTTAACTTGATCAATCTGTTTAACCCATTAAAGTTATATATATATAAACTCTTTGATTATTTTCCCCCTTAAGTCTTCTTTTCACTGCTTACATTTTTTCGCTATTGTCCTAATTTCATTTTTCTATTTTCCTTATGCCAAAAATACGTTCTTGTCTTTTATCTATCAGAATCTGGACCTTTAAGTTGTTTGTTATACAACCGGTTAACAATCAACCAATTCCTTTATTAAATGAATTATAAATAGATTAAAGTTGAAAATTTTTAAATTGATTACTAAACAAATTCAAGTTAAAATATCTTAAATAAATTAAGATTAAAATTAAGCTCCAACTTCTCCATCTCAATCCGTTGACACCTTGTCCAAAAAACGAAGTAAGACCTACCTCATGAGAGTGTGTGTGGGGATGTTTAGCAAAGTGAAGAAGTATAAAATTGTGAGAAATAAAATATAAAATATTTTAAAAATTATGTGATTGATCGAAGATAATAGAGATAAAGTCAGAATAAATAAGATTATTTAAAAAAATAAAAATTAAGGGCAAAAGTGAAAAAATAAAAAATTTAGAAGACAAAATTATACATTAAAAGACATGCGTCGGTGCAATTACCGTAAAAACCCATGATTTCCCGCACTCCCGCGATACCAAACAGCACCTGTGATCCACTGATTCTGAAATCCTTCGCTGTCAAACCATTGGTTTTCGTAAACGGGAGGCGTTACGTTGTTACAGTTTCCAAGGGTTGCCTAATGTCTATAGGACTGCCGCCCTACGGCCTAGCCGGTCGCATACTCGCACGCGTTTGTGGACTACAGGAGTTTGCCATCACGACCGCGTGACTATACGAGTCACGTTGGCGGGAAAGAAACCTCGAAGGCTGGAGCCTGGACCCGCCTCGATGTACAGGTCGCGGGTACATCACAGTGTACTATGATATTTTTATGTTTCGATAACGCGGACGGCTTATCTTAGATCCATTAATTTTTTATCATGGATGTGTTTGGTTGGAGGTAAAATATTTGATGAAAAATTTTTGAGATAAAAATTGTCACATTAATAAAAAATGATGTGATATAATAGGAATAATGATGAGAAGTAAAGAGAATAAAGTTAAAATAGATAGATTAGTTATATAGAGAGTTGTGTAGCGATGATTGAAAAGTAGAGTAGTTTATATAGGAAAATGTAAAAAAATAATTAAAAAATAAAGTAGTTATGGAGAGTGAAAAATTTTAGATTGAAAAGTTTTAATTGACTTGTTTATAGCCTAAACAAACAAACCCTATGTTTAAAGGAACTATGGGAATTATGCGTTGGAAATTTTTATTTAATTAGGTTGCTCGGAACTATTTATTTAGATTATTTAAAATGATTAAAATACCCATGCGTTTAAAAATACAAAATCAATATATACATATTTGAAAATATTGATAAAACTTAATTTACAAATTAAATAAACTTATATTGATAATTGTATAATAACATTTTCAAAAAATAAAAATACATTTTTGGCCCAGTTGCAAATGGCCTAATTTGAGACTGCGCAAATAATCGCCCCTTATGTAAACTGTGCAAAACCAAATCAAGTTAATATATATACTAGCTATTTTTTCGGTAGCGATCCAATGCACATACCTATATGTATTAAAACTTTAATACACAAGTATGGTTTGAGCATTTTTATTGTTCTTTTCATTTTTACATAAGCTCACATTTAAATTGTATAAAAAAATATCATTTTTGAATTTTTATAATTTCAAAAACAATAGCTTTCACCGTAAATGGAGGTTAGATTTTTGAAACTACGAAAAAATATATACAAAATCCAAACATGATAAATTTATATATATAAACTAAATACGCATGAGGTTACATAAAAATAAAAAGAAAAAGAAAAATACGACAAAAAGGCTCAAATCAAACGTGCTTACTGAGGTTTCAATACATAGATATTAGATCCTTACCCATTTTTTTTTACCTGTTCTTGATTCCTATTTCATCCTTTTATTCTTAGTCAGATTCCAGAACTGACATGTCATAAATACAGTTGTTGCACTTTGCAACCAAGTAATAGTGGTTAAAAAGATGGTACTGAAATGGCACATCAAAAAGAAAAACTGAAGATTGAATATTCTATACAATGCAAATGTTTCCAGAGCAACATTCTTTCTAGTTTCAACATTGGATTACGCAAAAGACCCAGAGTCATACTCCAAATGCAGCTCTTCCCGAGGCCATGGATAAAGTCTAGACTCTAGACAACCTGAGAGGGGGTAATACTATTAGAGCAGCATCAATGCAATAAATACGATAAGTTTAGATGCATTTCTAAGTTTGTACCTTTCACCTCTGGTAACAGATATTCTTGTTTGTATGATTGTATCAAGTTGCTAGCCTCTGCTAAATCAGTTGTTACCATCAGCAACATCAGAATCTGGAATGGAGAAATCTATCTACTTTTTAACTTGTCAATACCTGGATAGGCAAATTTTTGTCTTGCACTCTTGCTGATGGTCAGCCTTTATGAATTCAACTACTGTAGAAGCCAACACAGGGAGATGGGAATTATAAACATGATTGGCCCCTTCTATAATAAATAACTTGTGGTTTGGAATAATCTTGGCAAACTCTATGGCATCCTCCACTGGTACTATTACATCCTCTGACCCATGAACCGTCAACACCCTATCCACAATTTAAATTAAGTCAAAGAAACAAATCTATGAACACTACACGTGGACAATAGATAGAGAAACTTTTGGTAAATAAAGATAAAATACTTCAAAAGGAGGCAGAAAGAGGTGTGAACAAGAGATGACACGAGCTTTGCTAACTTAGCTATAGCTTCGTTATGACACAAGCATGGGTTGAGCTTATGGTCAATTAAGTGCAGTTTATCTGCATCCACTTCAAACTTGAGCTCAAGTGGAACCTAGCAAGCTGTCCAGCCACTAATGAAGCAGGACAGCTGGCTAGCTTGATTTTCTTGCAAACCTACCGGTTAAGATAATAACAAAAAAGACTAGTTTGAAGAATTAAATATTTCAGCTTTTTGACAGTGGAGACACATAGCTAAAACCCCTTAGTGGCTCCCATCCAAAATCTAAATGTTCTCTCCCTGCAATCGAACACTAGCAGTGGGAACTCCTCTCGCAGCCAATAGGTCCCCACAGTAGGTCTACACCTGAACTTTCAAAATACCCACCTGAATATTCTCATTCCTGAGGAACTTGCGAGGATCACAGAATACCACATCAGATATATTGTTAAAAAGAACCAAGCAAGAAGATCACCCGCGCCTTGGCCATGCAATGTGACTTTTCAGTGTAACATAATGAGGTCCAATGGAGCCAAAATAAAGAATACCTTGCAGGCATTAAAATAGGCCAGGATGCGACAGCAAGGTCCCTCAATATTGAACTTCCTCAGTCCTCAGACATATGACAGTCTGCAAGTGGACAAAGTACAAAGTACTCAAGATGCCATCATTTTAATGGAGGGGCACCCTTGAACGCATGGAAATGGAGGGTCCGTTTGGCATTGCGCAAAACTCCTGTGTTTTTATAAAAGTTTTCACGGAAAGGGATGTAATGTAAAAAGCAGTCGTGTCAAGCCTTCACTTCCAGCGTCAGTTGCTGACACCCCGTACAGCTGCAAAGGCCCAGACGTTCCTCGAGTTGGCGATGAGGGAGAAATGCAGAGCATGTGATGGAACGCAAGCAACGGGCACAAAATCAGTTGTAAGGGCACAAATTCCCGTACGCTGTAAAAATGCATGGTTCGGCGAAAACTATTGATAGATGACGGGTTTTTAAACAATGCAAAACTGTCAAAAAGTTCTGCGCAACGCCAAACATACCCGGAGAGGACAAAGCAAGCATTGACTTAATTTCATTCCTTCTGCTTATTCCTCACAACCTGCTCCTTCACTAGGTAGTCATCATTTAAAGTGGCTGAAGATCGTAAGTTACATTCCAGAATTCAGAAGAAAGGGGCAGTAAAAGAATTGTTGAATTTGAGAAAACAGAATTGTCCTTTTTCCAACTAAACCCTTTAACAATGAATTTTCAAGACTACCTTTGGGAAAGATTCATATGATGGCAGTCAAGTAAAATAGACATTACTAAGATTGCAAAAGCATCATCTTTTGACACCTATAAAAGATGCCAGAACTCTCTCTCTCAGGTGCAAAGAAAATGCAAGCAACACAGATTAAAAGAAAAGGAACCCAGAAATGCATCTAACCTGCAATTTTTGTCAATTGAATGGCATTCTAAACACATATCAATTTGAAGGCGATCCATCAAGTTTTCTTCTGTTACACGGTATTCTACCTTCCCTACAATACAAAATGACAATAATTTACTGGGCAGACTATCAAAAAAAATGCTTGACTCTCATCACGTTCATGTCAGTATAAATAACAGTAAAATGACACAGGCACAGAAGCAACCAACATCTTTTTGTATAAAATCCCACTCCACGTCTCTCAAAGGTCATAACTGGCCTATTGCCACGATAGCCATTTTGCTCTTTTACACATCAGGCAATGATTCAGTAACCAGCTGCATGGAGTGTCCATGCAGCCCTTTGGTTTTTTTTTTTCTTTTCTTATTTTTTTTAAGGAGGTGTTTGCTTAACCAAAAAACTTTTCGCTCTTCACAACTACCCTATTTTTTAATTTTTTCTTCACTTTTTCTATACAACTACCTTACTTTTCAATCATTTCCACACAACTACTTATACATGTAACTTATCTATTTTAACTTTATTCTCTTTACTCTTCATCATTACCTCTACCATATCACATAATTTTCTCCCATTTCAAAAATTTTTACATTAAAAATTTTATCACTTCCCAAACACACCCTAAATCTAAAACTTTCTTTATTTCCAAATCAAAGCCATTTACTGTGTTTGACACTATTTGTTTATAATGTTACCAAAAATACTTTCATTGGGAACATATTTTGTAAAAAGTTAGCATCTTTGAGAGTAAATACACAACGATTAATTTCTTTCTAAAAGTATATGGTATATAAATAATACATAGAAGTTTTCAATGCATGTCATTTTTGGAACTATAAATAAGTGCATATGGATGAACATGATAAATGGTTTACACTTGGAAAAAAAAATTTAGATAAAAAGGGGCTGCATGGTCACTCCTGCAGTTGTATAAATACAGGGAAATAAATATGGCAACCAGGTGCAGAAAAGTAAACAGTGGCTACAGGATTCAAGACAGCGACAAGCCTTGTTGTCATGTAAAACCTTTGAATGTGTAAAAACAACAACAACAAGAAATTTAAAAAGCACCTAAATGAAAGGTAAAGAGCATATGGGATAAGACAAAAAATGATAGAAAAAGCCTAAGCAAAAACAAATTGACCAAATTCATGTAAACATGCAAAGTGAACATGCATAAATCAAGATGGAAGGTTAGATTACCTGCTTTGTCCTTGACATCAATATATCCCACTATCTTAATTCTTTTCATGAACTCTTTACCTAGACGACCTTCGATGCCCCTGTCAAGGGCATAACGACCAGAGATATTGACCACTGTATAAACATCATGGTACTTGGAAGCATACAGGAGTACGACATTTCCACCTGAAGCAAAGAGTTCCAATATGAACCCAAAAATGCCACTCATCAAAATTTTGGGAACCAGACTTTAAGAATAGCCTAACCAGAAGTGGCAACTATAAGACAGATCAACAGATCAATAAACAACTTGGAGAGGTGTTTGTCTGGAGGATTACATCTTTGGTGAATATCATCCAATTACAGTGAATTCCTTCGGCATGCTAATGCTAAAGAAAATTTTGTCTCACAAAAAAATAATGGAGGTAGTTTTTGCAAGGTTAATGAGATATACAAAAAACCTACCCGAAGTGGTCTATCAACAATATGATTTAGACAGTACTTAACACGCTTAACCTTCTATCTATGAAAGTCTCTAGTCTGCTGCGATATTTATAGAAGCATGAAAGTATCGGTCATACCATATAATGACTTTGGGACTTTGGGAATTTAATTGGACAACTTAACTAGTTGGTCTAATCAAGGATCCAGAAATGGTTTCCAGATGTAAATGTCAATAAATCATAAAAACCATATATTTATAATCATGTAACCAGTCCCAACCTTTACTATGCCCAATAATAGCAACTATCTTGTGTTTTAAACTACAGAAATGTAGAACCACAGTGCGTAGCTCCTCAACCTCTCTTCGATAATTGCCATACTGAAATAATCCTTCACTTTCCCTGCAAGATGAAATCCATCATAAGATGAATTAAATGCTACAAAATTTGTCACACACTGAGATTAATTCAATATTGTAAAATGAAATGTAAAAGAAGTTGAAGTAAAATCAACGCAGAATGGAATGACAGAATGAATTAAAAGAGTTGAGTTCATGAGGGAAACTTGGTGGCGGAAAAGGATATTCAAAAGGTTATAAATGACAGATGAGAGTAATTTAAAAAATGGCAAACCAATAAAAAAAAAAAATCTACAAGAATAAAAACTATCTAAAAAATCTACTAAAAAGATCATAAGTGAAGCTAAACACGAATCTTATACTAATTTAAATGACAAACTAAGAACAAGACAAGGAGAAAATGATATATGCAAGTTAACTAAATTAAGATAAAATAAAGGTAGAGATTAGCGGAAGTTAAATGCATTAGAAACAAAGACCAGAATATTTTATCATCAACATCATAAGTCATTTCCCTAGGGTCGGCTACATGGATTCTACTATATCATTCTTGAAGATCAGTAATTAAGTTTTCAATAGATATACATATCATTTATTTTCCAAAAATTTCGGTCTCTGAAGTAAAGTAAGCCCTTAAGAAATGAGAACAGCAAAAGCATTAGGTTCAAATAATATACCAATTGAGGTGATATAAATTAGTTAACAAACTCCTTTCATAAGATTATAAGAACAAAGCTAAGACCAAATAACTGGGAAAAAAAATGATGTACTGCCAATCTATAAAAATAAGTAAATGTCCCAATCTATACAAATATAGTGAAGTTGTGGGAAAGAGAGTTAAACGAAGATTAAGACGGAAAGTAAATGTCCCTGAAAATCAATTTGGTTTTACACTAGATGATGCAGGATGAGTGGGGAAGAAGAAAGAAGATCCTACATCGCTAGGGATATCAACCACTAAAGTCATCCTCTTGCTTAGATAATTACTTGAGAAGTGTAAAGAGAAGAAAAAGAACATACAAATGGTTTTTAAGAATAAGAAAAAGCATACGCTAGGATTCCAAGAAAATTAATAGAGAATGTACCAGAAAAGAAAAGAATTATTAATAAATATATTGATGCTATTAAAAATATGTATGAAGGGATTATAATAAATGTGCGGACCATGAGTGGAGATACGGGTTATTTTCAACTGCAATGGGTTTGTAATAACTCTCAAACTTAAGTCTTACCTGCTCGTTATAATTATAAATAATTTTACCAGACTTACAAGAAGTACCTTGGTGCCTCTTATTTACAAATTTGTAATAGATGAAACAACTTGAAATCTAACAATAGGGGGAAAAGATGCTCTAAAATCTAATTATTTTAGAATTAGTAAAACAAAAACTAAATAAATGAAATGCAACTTTAATAATAGTAATTGCATAGATAAGGAACCAATTAAGATATCAAACCAAGTAATACCAAGGAGTAATCACTTTTGATATCTATGATCAATAGTCCAAGAAAATGGAGAAATCAAGTGAAACATTGCAAATATAATCCAAGCAGGATAGAAAAAATGACAGATTGTATCGGGAGTTTTATGTGACTATCAAGGTCCGATTCAATTAAAAGAAAAATTTTATACGACAATAATTAGACCAACTATGTCATATGGGGTAGAATGTTAGAAAATTAGAAAAGAACATACACATGTAATGAATGTAATAAAAATGAGAATATTAAGGTGAATTATGTGGTAAAATAAGAAATCATAAAAATATAAATGAATTAATACAAGACAATCTTATGGTGGAAATAATGGATAACAAAAAAAAGGGAAACTGAACTAAGCTGGTTTGGGCATGTTAGTTAAACAGATGTCTAAAACGGTACCGGTTAGGAAAGTTGAGTTTATTCAAATAGAAGATAGTAAGAGAATGGAAGGAAGAGTTTAAAATGTTGATACAAATAACCAAAAAAAATATGAAATGTTAGAATACTGAAAATATAACTTATTATCATAAAGAATGGGACACACAAGAAGATGGAGTAGAACCGATGTGGGATAAAATGGCAACTAACATAAAAGAAGTAGGACAAAGTATTGTAGGTGTATATAAAAATAGTAGATCC
>JAXCLR010000073.1:12645238-12661247 GCA_035584095.1 Annona squamosa | reverse complement strand
GGCGTAACAGAATCCATGCAGCCGACCCCACATAGGTGGGAAATGGCTTATGATGATGATGATGATGATGATGATTATCATAAAGAATGGTGCAATAGGATCCATGCAGCTAACCTCATATAAGTGGTAACAACTTATGATGATGATGATCCTCAAGGAACTGAACCACATTTGGTGCTCCTACATGCAGAACTTCAGGGAGCCCCCTAAGGTCCATATGGACAACATCCCTCAGAAGGTCTCATGGAACAGCTAATATATATTGTCACCGACAGTGAAATAAAGTATTCTTTAATTGGAAGGTGCAAGACTTCCATATTAGCACTATCTGCACATCTGAGTGGTCTGCAAGGAGTTGAGAACAGAAGCTAACCTAAATGGATTTTATTGTATAATGTATATTAATTCTATTAAATGTTTGATGCTCATTGAATAAGTACCAGTTAAATGTTTCAAAGAATCCGATAAAAAAAGTTTCAAAGAAAAATATCATTCTTCTATATGTCTATTAAACATTCCAATTTTCAATTTTTAGGTTCTTTCAAAGCACATATGTTAAATACCATGTTTCCAAGTTGTGCCATGGCAACAAGATGAGAGAATTCAACATTACAAGTAAGCAAAAACTAGCTTACCCATTTCCAGCAAAATCAAAGCGGAAGGCACTGATTCCTTCTCTTGTTAAAGCATCAGCAATGTTCACTAAAGTTTTGTTGTCCTATAAATAGACATTTGAGATTGCACGTCATTCACACAAACACAATGACAAACACAAAAAAGTTGCATAACAAGTGCTGAAAACCAAATTGACATGTTGTGGACACTGAAGGGCCTCAATGAAGATGGTCTCCAAAAATGCCATGCCATGTCAACAAATTCATTTGCAGAAACAACTTCACTGCCAAAAATCTATGGCAAATACCATTCCAAGCTTTCTCCTAGCTGATGAGGAAACTAGCCCATTCTTCAACAAGGTCATCTAGATGTGAGCCCATGCAACACAATTCAGATGTCCCATACACATGACAGTCTGGAAGAGTTCAGCCATGTTTTGATATGGAAAGGAGGCAAATGGGAGATGGAAACCTTTGTGGATCTAAATCCATGGCACAAGATCACAAGATCCTGGGAACCAGTTTCATGCAAAATACCCACAAGCTTCTCCCCAAAATTGTTCAGAACAGTGATATTTCGTAGTGAAGACCCCACAACTGAATGGCCTGAATAGCATAAGTAATACAATAGCAGTTTGAAACATAGAATCCATTTGCTAAAAGAAAGACTATACATCAGTATATTGAACAAATTGATAACAAACATTTTTTGAAAAAAAAAAAAAAAAAGATTTGGAGTTTTGCAAATTAGACACCCTTAACTTGCCTATTGCGCAGTAGATGAGCAAACTAATGGAATCCACCAAAGCAAACATGTCAGGGTTTGAAATGCACAGTTCAAAGACTTAAAGAGGATCTAGTTTGCAAAGCAAACAATAGTGCCTAATTTGCATTAGACAAACTTAAAGTTACTATGTTTTCTATAAAACTATTTTATATTAAAAAAATCCTGTTACACTCTTAAATCCCAATGCAACAGCCTTTTATTTACTTGTGTTTGAACAATCATTTCAGCCATTTTATGAATCGGGAAGTAAAAATGGCACTTTAGTGGCTACAAGAGATGCCGATTGAAGGAAGAAAGCATCTGACTTGTGCTTGCTTAATTAGGCCTAGGAAGTGAACATTGTTCGTATTGCTTTTGCACAATGACAAAAATGAAAGAGGGAGGAATTCAAAATAAGGGAGAATTCCCTTTATACCCCCAACATCTGCACCTAATTCCTAATATCCTCACAATGTTTCACAAATTCCTCTCATACCTGTAATATTCCACCATAAATTCCTCTCATGCCCATGTTATCAATACAACTATTATCTACCCTACGAAAAACGATTTTGCTCATTCAAAATTTTTTAATTGAGACAATTTAACTATAACATGACTAAATTGATGAAAGTAAATCATTAATATATGATATTAAATAATTTAAGAGTTATTCCATGTTATCAATACAATTGTTATCTACCCTATAGAAAAACAATTTTTACCATTCGAAATTTTTTAACCAAGACAATTTAACCTCAACATGACTAAATTGATGATATTAAATAATTTAAGAGTTATATTAAGGTTAAATTATTTTAACTAAAAAATTTTTTAAATGGCAGAATCATCTTTTTAATGGGATAGATAATGGTTGTATTAAAAGTGTGAGTATAATAGGAATTTGGGATATAAAATATTATGAGTATAGAAGGAATTTATAAAGCATTACGAGTATATAAGGAATTAGCGGCAAATGTCATGGGCATCAGAGGAATTTTCCCTCAAAATGACAAAATAGGTTTAATCAAAATAACATGCATGAGAAGTACATTTCATAAATAATGCATAAACCAAGATATGGTTCAGAATCTTCAGATAACATGAATCTTGGTATACAGGAGTGTCATCTTATCAAAGCCTACATTGTTTCTTATTACCACAAGATATTACTATAGTCTACAAGAATGGGCAGTGCAGTACCTTCTAAAGTTCTCTTGGAAGTGATGGGCATGGCAGGAGCCTCTCTCTCTAGCCCCTTCTCCTTGCTGCTCATTTCTTAAGCAAAACGTCTTCCTGGATTCATCAACAACAGCATAAATTATCTGAAGCAAAGAGATTATGTACTCTTTCTATCTACAGCAACACAGACATCATGGAATGCGTCATAAAGGGTGAAATAGATAAAAGCATTTGTAGGAAAATCTAAATGGATCATCACTCATGATTCATGCAGTCCAAAAGGCAAAATAGTTTTTAGTACCAATATTCTTCAGTAATTTTGAATGGAGAACACCTTCACAGGTGTCTTTCAAGTGATTTACTTCAAAAGGACCAAATATCCTGGATTTTATATTTTTAAGGTCAGGAGGATGTTCTTTAAAAGTTTCCAATTTTGACAGCAATATAACATTCACACTGTGCAAGCATCTTTATTCTAATGTTAGGTAAGCAGAGACGGATCACCAGACCTGTTCGCTTCAAGAAAAGAGCAGCTCCAAAGAAGAATTTTTGTTATCAAAGAATACCCAATGGCTTCCGTCCAAGCACATAACGAGAACTGGAGCATCAAAGCGTACAACGTCAAATTCAGAAGAAAGGTATAAAATCAAGGTAAAAAATATGAAGCTCCAGGACGGGAAAAGCCGATGGCTAGGTTTCCATACCTGTCCAGATCGGAACGCGGCCCGCGATTCCAGACGTCTCCACCGGCGAAAGCCAAGAGAAGAATCTTTTTTTCCTTTATCATCTACAAATTAATTCTTAAAAAAGTGCAATAGCGCTGTAAAAATTAGAAAGTGTACCATCAGGCTTGTTTGAGAATGTTTTTTTTTTTTTTTTTCAAAAAAAGTTTAAAATTACTGCGGAGAAAGAAAATTGGAAAAGGGGGAAGATGGATGTGATAACATATATGACAGTGATTAAGGGTGTGTTTATTTGGGGTCAAAATATGTCAATTAAAACTTTTCAATCCAAAACTTTTTACTATTTATAACTATTTTATTTTTTAATTATTTTTTTTATATTTTTCTATACAAACTACCATAGTTTTCAATTATTTCTACATAATTACTTATACAAGTAATTTTCTATTTTAACTTTATTCTCTTTGCTCCTCATCATTATCCTTATTATATAACATCATTTTCTATCAATTTGACAACTTCTACCTCAAAAATTTTCCATTACAAGTTTTACCTCTAACCAAACACACCATAAGAATATTAGATAGTTATAAAAGAATATGAAAACATGCCTCTATTTCTGTTCAACTTACAATACAAGTCTAACATTGCTAAATTTGTAAAGATGAGTGTTAATTTTGAAAGTGAAAAATGTTCAAATACTTCATTTGAGGCTTCAATGAACACACATTTAGGGGTCTAATTCATGGGCAATATTTAAAACACCCTATTAGCTATAAAATTAAAGGAAAAAAAATCATATCCTTTGCGACCATGAGTGTTCGAAGAATTTTAAGTGATTTGTATTAAATTTTAAATAAAATGAGTCTCATGGCGGCTCAAATCTCATGGAACTTTATTTTTTTGTGATTTTCACTAAACAGATGCTGTCTCAAGCGGAAAATTTTTTATTCGAAACCCACGTAAATTCAACCAAATGGTCTCGATGCATTGAATTTTTGTTCCAAAAGAACAAAGATTTTGGCAACATATTGAAGACTATGTTTTTGTCTTTTATGTTTCAGTAATTATGACACCGGAATTATAACATGGAGATCGATTATCGATATTATTAATTCATCAAATTATTAATTTTGATGACCATGATGTCTATTATAACGCTTTTCAACAGAAGAATTCTACCATGCAACTTATGATTTTACATTTAAATAATTATGAAACTTATTGTACCCAAACATCTAGATTCTGTGTACTTAACAGGTATAATGCCGAATCTAACATTCGTAACCCAATGCAAAACTATCTGCTCCATATAATTGCACCAGGATTTCAGAAGCTAGTAGCTACCCAGTCACGGTCACAGCTCCCACCCACGAATGGGCCTCATCTCTTTCTCAGGCAAGAACGAAGCCATTTCACCTATGAACAGCACACTTTCATCCCACACACAAAAAAAAAAAGCCCTTTCCGTTGTGGGCCCATACATTATGTGGCCGGTATGTCGAGAATAAATACTTCTCCTTTTTATTACCCGCACATGCGATCATTATTTTCTTTCATCTTTTCATATATATATATATATGAAAATTAATCTGGTGCGCCCAAAAATGAGCCCTACATGTATTAAAATTAACATTTGCTTTACTTATTATATTTAAAATTATTTATTCTGATAATATATTAATTTTCATTCAAATCTAATATATGTAGGTGTCTTATCTTAAAATGATATAAAATCAATACGATAAAATAATTTAATATAAATATTAAGTTTAAAGTTGTATTTTTAACATATAAATTGTTTAAAGTATAATTTTTATACCGATAAATAATTGTGCATAATATTATTACATTTTAATATGTTTAAGACTCATTTTTGCGGTAAGTCTGCACATAATGGGTTATATATATTTATATGACTGGTGTATTAGTTAAAAAATAAAATTTTTCACTCTCTATATTTATTTTATTTTTTAATTATTTCTTCATAACTTGTTACATAAACTATTCTAATTTTTCAATCATTTATATACTATTATTTATACACCAGTGTGTCTATTTTAATTTTATTCTTTTTATCTATCATCATTACCCTAATCAAATTATACTATTTTTTCTCATGTTAAAAACTTTTACATTAAAAATTTTATCACTTTTGAAACATACTCTCAATCTTTCTTTATTTTTTATTACCTTATTCACAATTTATTAATATACAATGCACTTCCAAATGAATATTTCTAATCAAATAAGATATATATATATATATATATATGCCATTCACTTTTTGTTATTAGCTTATGTTTGTTTAATATCAAAACTATTCAAATTAAAAATTTTCACTCTACATAATCATATTTTTGAATCTTTTTTATATTTTCACATATAATTATTTTACTGTTCAATCATTTTTATACAACTAACCTATATATTTTAATTTTATTGTCTTCATTCTTCATCATTACTTCTACTATATTATATCATTTCCGTTCAATTCAAAAACTTTTACAATAAAAACTTATCATTCAAAAATTTTGAAAACATGCCGCCAATATATCTTTCCTTAGCATACATTCTCAGCATTTCTCTACCATTTCTATTCTTTTACCTGCAATTTTTTTCCATCACATGTTAAGTTCAAACTCACTCTGGGTAGTACTTATTTCATTTTTATGATTTGCTTTATAACATCTTTTGCGCCATATACGTATTCTCTAAATTATATCCAGTGTCCAATGCATCTCTCCGTTGTGGAGAATTATCCAGTTATCCTGATGAAATAGAGTGGCCGAGTGGCCCCGGGTGGTCTATTTCGGTTAATTTCCTTCTGTAGCTCGTAGATCGATTCCTTTGCATGGAGTTGTCCGCCGTCGGCCAGCTGAGCCAGATGACAGCTACGTAGCCACGGCAAACTCCACCCCGGCAAAAGGTAAGCTTGTCTCTACAGCATTCCAAATAGCTCACGATTTTCTGGCGGAAGCTCCCAGGTACCCATGTCGCCTATCCGCTCGTCGTCAACCCAGGCTCGCATCGCATGCATGCAGCCAGGAAAGCACGATAGCGACGCTAATTCGTTTTGGCATTTGATTGTCGATCCCTGCATATTCCTCTCAATCCCAGCTCCATTTCTCAACAAATTTTCTGTCGTTTGCTCGTCCATTATCTTTTTTCAATTGTATTTCGTTTCGTTTTTTTCTCGGCCTTTTTAATAATTCCCTGACGTGATGCTCTGCTCCTACCATTTAATTAATCCTGCAATGCGTGGAGGGGTGAATATCCCTTATCTTCTTTGGCTTCTTAACTTTTCCAAGTTGTATTGTTCTGCTTTAGTCGCCTAGAATCGCTTAGGCCTCGGATTATTGCCAATTACCCACGTCTTTTTCACCATTTCTCGTTTATTTTCACTGGCGACGCATTGGGAATGCAGATCCTCGACAACGTGGCCTTAATTAAGTCAAACAGAAACAGGAGCACGTTGAGATTGAGGAAATATCAACGGGAAGTTTTTCTTAAAACGTAATAATTGCTTATTTTCTAGAAGAGGCGGTAATTATATTTAAACTTTTAGAAAATATTGCCGGCAAAATACAACGCAGCCCAAAACCAAATAACACGTCATAATCATCCATGCATGGTCCGATTCATGTATACAATGAATTGCCACCTAAAAGTTTCAAAATTCAGGATTGATCATGCCACAAATATTTATTAAAACGTGGTTAAAGCCAATGACTGCTACGTGGAAGAGCTTGTTTTATAAAATGAAGAACAAAATGCAGCCAATTCATCTTGGGATTTTTCAATATGGCATTATGGCAATTTTGCATCCTCCCGATTTGATTTTGTACTTGTATGCCGACTTTTTCTCCTCACCTATAATAATATATTGTGTATATGCAGAAATTTTATGTGAATAGAACCATGTTAATTACTTAATCAGGTCACCTGCTTTTAATTTACGTAGTCCCTCATCCAGCTCCAGCAAATGCTCTAATTGGTTATTGGAAATTCCAAGATCTTAATGAATTCATGATCCAGTTGGTTGTTTGGATTTTTTTTTTTTTTGATTGGAATATATATTTACATACATTTCAACACATATTACATTGAAGGCTTTTTGAGACATTCTTACAAATTTGGAGACACTGCTCCACCAAATAATCAGGAAGACACAGCTTCCAACAACTAAACGGGAGACCACGGCTCCCACAACCATTCAGACGGGAGACAAAGCTCCCACACACTTTTTTGGCCGAAAGGGGACTCAAACCCCTGACCCACTGCCAGCCGCCCATTTTTCGGCAGCCGCCCATTTTTTGGATTTTGGAAGCTGGGTCTAGTATTTCGCGACAAAGATTAGTGGCCGAAAGGCCTAACTAGTAAATAGGTTTCATCAGTGATAGACGGAACGGGCTAACCCATTTTGAGATGGACAATCTGAATAAATGAAGAGAATATATTTACACTATAAGTCTAACTTTTAATGAAACTAATTAATTTCAATGAATTATTTCCGTGAAACTTTCCCATTTGAAGACACATTGACTATTATTATAACAAGGGTAATTTGCACATATACTCACAAAGTTTCACCGATATTGCAAATATACTCATATAGTTTCACGAATTGCATATTACCCCCACATAGTTTCACCAAAATTGCATATTACCCCTGTGCCGTTAACTACCGTTAATACTATCGTTATATTTTCAAAAATGATGAAAATGCCCTCATTTTCATGAGGGTAAATGCAATTTTGGTGAAAGTATGTAAGTTGATATGCAATTCATGAAACTATGGATGAGAATATTTTCGTCATTTTTGAAAACATAAGGGTAGATATTAACGACAGTTAACAGTGTCGAGGTAATACACAATTTTGATGAAACTATGCGGGGGTAATATGTAATTCATGAAACCACATGGGTATATCTACAACTAGCGTCAAATTATGTAGATATATATACAAATTACCCTTATAACAAAGTTTATACATCTAAGAGAGGAACCGAGATCTAGCTCGTTAATTTGTAGCTGAGGAGTTATGGTTCTCGCCAAAAACAAAAAA
This sequence comes from Annona squamosa, assembly GCA_035584095.1. Lineage (NCBI taxonomy): Eukaryota > Viridiplantae > Streptophyta > Magnoliopsida > Magnoliales > Annonaceae > Annona > Annona squamosa. Next base: position 12,652,933 of record JAXCLR010000073.1, on the reverse strand, counting down.
AAAAAAAAAACGCTAATGTTTAAATGAATCCCGCCAAAAAATTGATTAGTAATTATTAGTTCCATTTTCAAAGAAAATTTAAAAAAATATATTTAGACGTCAATTCAACACAATTTGTTTATGGCAACGAGATTGCCGCAGTGACTTTATAATTTTTTAGTTAATTTTCACACATGAAAAATAGTTTGACTTAATTTTATTTTTACGCTATTAGTGAAGTAACAGGTCTATTAGAAAGTACAACACTGGCTACTAATCTGCCTCAGTAGTAACAGCACTTACGCCAATATATGTGGGCACAGTTTCAAATGTTGTCAGAAGCAATTTTACTTGGTATTTCGTATTATTTAGTCTTTTTAATATGAAGGTATTATTTGGTTCTTCTATGTTGTGAAGATTAAGTATGTACTTTTTTATAATATTAGATAAGTTAATGTATATTATAAATTAAAAAAAAGTGTACAACTTTGGACATTTTGAGTAATTGCCAAAGATGTTACTGAAATTATGGTACTGGCGGTGGATGAATTAAAATCAACGTCGCGTTGGCGCATACCAAATGTGGCTTTCCTTGCCCATCATAACACATGGTCTGAGTTGTACGCGGATGCACTATTTCTAAATTCCAGTTGGTTGGTTCCTCCGGTGATGCCCTTGAAAAAGAAAAGAAAACCCAAAAAAAAAAAAAGGAACCAACCCACACGGCTAATTAAGTAAGTAGGTGGGCGCAACCTTTAAGTGAGTGGGTGGGGTTGGGCTAATGAATTTGGTAGGTGGTGTAACTTAAGTGAGTCGGTCCATGGATTGGTTGGCCTGTGTAAGAGCAAATCCCCCATGCATTCAACCCATGCCAGGGTTGCCAATGATCACCACCACGCGACACATTAAATTCATCGGTTTGACTTGATTTGCATTGATTTGGCATTCTTCATGTTAATTAGATTCGGCTAATTCAAATGGTGTCAGCCAGCTAGTTAGACAACTGAGTTTAGGATGGCTTTTCTGGGCGTTCCACGCATGCATATATATTTGGAATTTCAAATATATAAGTATTTTAGCCATCTTTAGCAGTTAAAAATTGATTAAAATATCTCTATATTTAAAATTCTAAGAATATAATATACATTTTCTGTAAAACTTTGTATATAAGTTAAATACACTTAAAAAATAAAAACAAAAAAGGTAAATGACCAAGGTTAACAAATGAAATTGCTAACCCAAGCTAACAGAATCATCCCTCGTAATAAACTATCCATTCAAGACTTCTTGCAAATAATGTAGAGGAGAGCTTTTATATATTGTGGGTATATATAGGAGGTTCGCAAAAAAAGTAGGTGTGTTTAGTAAATTCTAAAACTCTTTTATTTTCTATAACTGCTGTATTTTTTAATTATTTATTTTCATATGCCTAAGAAGTTTCATATGTATTTCTTATGAAGTTGAATAAATTTTCTAATTCTTCCAATGTGTAGAGATTTTTATCTTATTTTTACTTTAATTCACATGGAATTATTACCAATTTGAGTAATTGATTTATGAGAAATGAAATCGTCAAAAGATTGAATCTTAAGATGTTTTGTTTGAATTGTTGTTATATATTAAAAAAATAAAGACTTAAATATGAAGCTCTAATAAAATCGATCATTTAAACATTATTTTAAATCCCTAAAGTTGATTTATAATTTTATTTTTAAGTATTGATTTTAGAGTTAATTACTTTTAATCCTTGGGATGTAAAACAATGCATAGAAAGTTCAATGTTATGCATTAAAAGAAATAAAAAAAATTATTTGAAGATATATACATTGCCATGTATATTTTAATATAAAAATTTTGAATTATGATACTATACAACAAGTTTTATTTATCTAAGCAACAAGTTGTTGGTTTTATTATTTTTTTAATATATTTTTAGTCCTTTCTTCATTTGTACGTGAGCTCAAATGTATTTTGTCAATATATCAATTTTAATCTTTTTAGATCTTGTATATATTTTTTACAAAATTTTATAAGATAAAATTTTTTACTTCTCTCTCCCTCCCCATGCATGAGAAATCATAACAATTTTTATTTTAAAATTTTTATAAAATTATACACAAGAATCTAATATTGATCGATTTTGTTCACTTTAGCTCATATAAAAGTGAAGGGATAACTAAAATATATTAAAAAAAATCTAAAATATATAACAATATTGCTTAGGAAATTAATAAACCTATTATATAATTTCATGTGTACATAATAAAAAAGAGAAATTTTTTGAGGTTTTGATACTGCTGGCCAACATCCTTACTAGTGGACCCCATACATTGTAGATCCTTAGTTTTTCATCTGATTATATGTTTGCCCAGAAGGTTCAATTTGGCCGATCACACAGAGATCATGTCACCGGAATTGACTAGTCAATGAGCTGCAACATAAACCGTTACTAACGCGAGGGAAGGTAAATGTTATAGCGATGTGGATTGAAAAGGCAATGGGTTGATTCGAAACATTCTTGTCCTTTTGTCTCTTGCAAATCATCGCTCGTCTTGTCTTTTGTAGCTACCTCACAGCGCTTGCCAGCAAACAAAGCAGAATGAGGAATAGGTGGTCACGTATCCTTCTCCTCCGATCTCCCCATCATATATGTATATATATAAAAAAATGCAGTTAGTCCTCTACGGCCAAAAGGATTTAGTACGTTCGTCGAATCTAAGCCTGCGGGGAAGACGATGGAGATGGCGACGGTGAAGAGGGAGCAGAACATCCGAAGACGCAGACCGGAGATGGATGCAGAAACACTTCCCTCTAGACCAATTAAGTGCACGAGGCGGAGGAGAAGAGAAGTGTCTGCTGCGGTCGTAGGCGCAGCCGGTGAAGACAACAGATCAGAACAGGCGACTGACACTTCGTCCACCACTACAGGCGTGAAGAGAAGCTCGAAGTTTCGAGGCGTCAGCAGGTTCCTCTTCTGCCCATCTCTCTTTGCTTAGGACGTTGTGCTATAATTATGGAATCTCATGACATCTCTCCACCGTACTTTTTTCAAATTTATTGCTGTTTAAAAAACAATAACAAGCTGATGGGAAAAATGCAGGCATAGATGGACAGGGCGTTACGAAGCACACTTGTGGGACAAGGGTTCTTGGAATGCAACCCAGAAGAAGAAGGGAAAACAAGGTAGAAAATGAGATTTTCATTTCTCTAAACTAGCCACTTCATTTTCATCTCTTTTATCGCTTGTCTAATTCTCGTGTATTTTTCTGCCTTGGCATGAATGACTTGGTATGAATTGCAAATCATCAGTTTATTTGGGTGAGTATTATTTCATGAATTCTTTTCTAATTACATATATATTATACATACGGGATAAAGTGAATATTTGACGTGGGGTGAGCAGGCGCATATGACGAGGAAGAGGCTGCAGCAAGAGCTTACGATCTGGCGGCACTGAAGTACTGGGGTACTTCCACCTTTACCAATTTCCCAGTAATTAATCTCCCTCCTCTTTTTTTTTTTTTTTGGGTGAGTTTTAATTTAATTTTTTTAAAAAAAGACTATATATATATATATGACACGGGAAAAAAAAATTTAAACGGTCTCTTGCAGGCGTCGGATTACGAGAGAGAAATCGAAATTATGCAAAACGTGAGCAAAGAAGAGTACTTGGCGTCTTTGCGAAGGTAATTATGCGTGGTTTTTGATCCATCTTGACGAATTTGTCCGCGGTTATGCACCTCATTTCATCCTTATGCTTTATCTCTTTTCAGGAAAAGCAGCGGTTTCTCTCGAGGTGTATCCAAGTATCGTGGGGTCGCAAGGTACGTCATTTGTGGGTTCAATTCCATTTCCAAATTACAAGCGAAATGGTCCAGTTTGATCATACCCATCCTGATGGACATGCGAAATTCACTCTATCTATTGCCTAATTACCTTTCCGATCATTTGTTTAGCCAGTAAATTGAATTTTAACCAAATAAAAATGTATATAAGCGCATTTAATAAATGTGTAAGATTAAATAATAACGTTATGTTAAGCAGTGCTTTGAAAACCGGACCGAACCGGGCGGTCGGACCGGTCGGACCGTGAACCGGTCACGTCCCGGTTCGTCACTGTTACCGGTTCAACCGCGGTCCGACCACCGGTTCGATCCGGTTAAACCGGAAAAACTGGGAACCGGTCACAAAACCAGTTCAGTGACCGGTCCGGTTTTCAAAACATTGATGTTAAGGAGGGAAAATTATTTTAGTTTTTTAATAAATTGTTTATCTAAGTGTATTTAATCTATAAACTAAAATTTATTATTTTTGATATGTATATATTTTTATTTTTAAACATAAGATATTTTAATTATTTTTAATGTTTGAAGATAACTAAAATAATTTTGTATTATATACCCCTTAAAAATAGTAAAAATTTAGATCTATTGTTGAAATGTACCCGGATTAAAATTTTAAATAAAACATATATTATTTAGCTCGAGCTAATATGATACTTACTCTTTATTAATTAAAGACATTATATTAGGAGTCTGAATTGGGCAGATGGTCCAGTGCGTACTTCAAGATTTGTAAAGGGGAAAAAAAAAGGATCTATACGACATACAAACCACCCATAATTGTTAATTACTTGTCAATCTGTTTTGTGTTTGAACTTTGAATGAAAAATGCAGGCATCATCACAATGGTCGATGGGAAGCTAGGATTGGAAGGGTTTTTGGAAATAAGTACCTTTATCTTGGAACATACAGTAAGCTATTCCTCTTTACAACCAAAACCCTTGATATATTATTAATTTAGGAATTTGAGTTCAGTGCTACAAAAATCTGACGGGGTTAATCCATGGCGAGCAGTTCCAGGCTTGCAATTGATTCAGTCAATTCCGTGGACTCTTTCAGGCACCCAAGAGGAAGCTGCTGCTGCCTACGATATTGCAGCCATTGAATACCGTGGCATAAATGCCGTGACCAACTTCGACCTGAGCACATACATCAGATGGCTCAGGCCCAAGACAAACAGTTTAAGTGCAATCCAAGAACAACCAACCAACTGCAACGAGCCAAGATCATTTCCACATCCATCTACCATCTTCCGCAAAGAGGAGACCGAGTTCTTGTTGGACGGTTCTAACATCCTTTCCAACGACCTTCTGGGCTCCCCTGATCAGAAGCCGGCATACTACCCTCCGCACTTGCCGTGCACTCCTTCCAAGTCTTCGTCATCCACTGCGCTTAGCCTTCTCCTACGTTCATCGATATTCCAAGAACTAATGGAGAAGAACTCAAACACAGCCGAAATTAACGATGTGGAAGGAGATGATGGTGAGGGAAGGTTTCATCAAGAGCAGCTGGGAAACGACGACAACGACGACGACTTTGGTGGGATCTTTTATGATGGCACAGCCGCTGACATCCCATACATGTGCTCTTCGAATGGTACCACCCTTCCTAGCATCGAGTTGCTGCAAGAGGGATTGCCATCTTACTGCAGTGTGGCTGGGGTGTTGGACCAATGTTTTGAGCGTGTCTCTCAATCACTAGCTAGTGTTTGACCTGTGTGCCTCAAGAAAAGTATAGTAGTTCTTGTTTGACTGCGTGTACCATAAATTGCAAGCATATAACCAACCTTCCACTGGATCAAACGGCTAGCATATTAAAAGAGACATGTACAAGCCACTCTAATCTTAAAGAATCTGGATTCGCTGTTGTGCAGCATCAATAATTGTTTAGTGCTGATAAAAAAATAATAAGCTTTTTTGCAAAAATAATAACTAGATGCAGCACAGGTGAATTCCTTTCTTTCTTTCTTTCTTGCTTTCTTTCTTTCTTTCTTTTTTTCCTGGCACTGCACGCTGAAGAATCTTCAGTCTAATTTGAGAATAAAAGGGGGAGATTGCTTGCAGTTTCAGACCATATTGTTACCATTTGAATTTAATAAAGTACACGCAAATTTGTTTGATGCAGGACGAGAATGTTAATTAGTTGCCCAGTTTGAGGTACAATTTCTTCTGAATTATACGTTTGTGGTAGTTATATTATAATTTATTCTTCTCAAGTGCAAGCAACTCTTTTTGTATATGATTTCTAGCTGAAAGTTTATTGAATAAAATGTGAGTCATAAAGAAAGTATACATGGAATAAACATCCTCGTAAGATTTGATAATCAAAATGAAGCATGCCAGATCACTTCTTGGGCCTGAATTTAACACCTTCAAGAATCATGCTTCCTTTCCACCAGTCACTTTCTACTTCAAACAAGCCCAGCCGAACTGATCCCCTCACCCCATGTGGGACTTTGAATTCACCTCCTCTAACCTCATGCATCTTACCCGTGACTTCCCTGTATGCCTCCAATGTCTTGCTAACCACATGCTTCTCCCCAGTTGTAGTTATCACTTTGAATTTTATTGGAGAGGAATGCCATCCAAACGCATCCACCTTGAACTTTACTAAGTAGAATATCTCATAGGTTTGGCCAGATTGGAAATAAGAGAAGTCCACCTTTCCATGGACTTCCATCCAGTTCACTTGAAGAAGTTCTGCCCCAATCCCAAACCTATTCAAAAAGCAGCATTCTGAGCAAATCTTTGAAAATTTCTTTTGTTGCTAAGCTATGAAATCAGCTGGGTATAATTAACTGAATTTAAGAAAAATGAATGCGTATTGATCTTTCACTACTTTCATGTGAATCTATGGATTTCATTGGGTACGATTACAGTCATTTTAAAATCCAATTGTAAAGAAAACTTGGTTATATCAATGACTTGAACTATTTCAATAGTTTCTTCAGGAATTGCAAATGCTCTACTCGTCAGCAAGACCCTGACAAGAAAGTTGAAATTTTGTTCTCCAGAGCACTTGGCCATTTTGTATGTTCTGCTAAGCAACAGGAGAGACTAAGATTTGGACTTCTTGCTGGAATTACCATTGGAAATTTCTCATTCTTAATTTTCTGCCTGTTAGAAATGAATTAAGTGGCGCTGTTAGATGTAACCCAATTAGATCTCTGGAAGAAATTCGTGAAAGTCCTCAAGGAACTATTACAAAATCAATGGGAAAACCACTGCTTACTCAGACTCTTGAGAAGGAAGGAGTGTCCACTGCCAGAAACGTGGATCGTTGCCCCATATGATGTTGAAAGCTCTTGCAGATACGTGAATTTCATTTCCTTTTCTTTTAATCCAGGAATTCTATTTAAAAGAAAAGAAAAGAAAAATTAGTTCTCGACCCAAAACAGATGATTAGAAGCATTCTGCAAATGAAAAATAACATATGATTTATGAGATGTTGTCTCTCCAATAAGTCGGTTGGATCTTTCAATAAAGGAATAGCTAATTAAAAAAGCATTGCTTAAGATAATGTCTCAATTCTCATTTAATTAAAAGCTGACCAATTTCTATTTCTGAACATTTGTCCAATGATTAATGATTCTAACTGGAGAAAATTTTCACAACTCAACAAATCTTTTTTCCTAACTGTTAACATTTAGAGCTCCATGCAGACCATTGCAACTCTCAAAACAATAATTGCAGAGAACCAGAGGCAGGGAAAAAAAAAAAAAAGCAATACCAGCAAAAACAAGAAGGGAAACAGAATGGTTTCTCATTGAAAATGTGCAACTCACCACAGGTTGGGCTGTCCAATGGGGGCCAGACATCCGGTCTTATGTTGCTCAGATGCTGTGAATACTGATGATATACAGACACCAACAAAT
>JAXCLR010000073.1:12625286-12644934 GCA_035584095.1 Annona squamosa | reverse complement strand
TAGAATCGATACCATTAATTTGAATTTTTTTTTTTGTAACTTCGCACGTCTCAATGTTTAGTTACCTTTCTAAAGGAAAAGGATTTGTGTCGATCAGTGGATCGCATCATCAGAAGAAAAATAAAAATCGCACAAAAGCCATCCAAACTGATTCACCCCATTGTTAGAAAACTATAAAACTGTATAAATTCTGCACGTGGAAGAATGTTTTGGAAGACATTGATATTTTTTATACAATCAGACAATTAATTAGTCGGGACTGTTTGCATGACCAGTGTACTTTCCAAATTTGTTCTCTCTATTTTTTTGACAATAAAAGAAATTCCAATCAACCATTTAATCATTTATTGCATTTTCTATTTTTTTTAAATACGAAAGCTATAGAAAAGCATAGCTCATGTGTGGTAGGTTTTTTTTTTTTTTTTTTTGGCTATTTCCAAATATATTTGTTACGTTTAACTTTAATTCCAAATATACTTACTATATTTTTAAAATTTTTAAATATACATACTACGATTTGTAGTAATTTCAAAAGCACCATATTAGTATTTTAGAATGTAATGTTGCCGGTAGCATCGTTGCAAGCTGTCAAAGATTGGGCAGTGGTCCAACTCTACGCGCCCATTACGCATTTGTATCACGCGTGGTAGATTTTAGAATGTAATGTTGCCAATAGCATCGTCGCAAGCTGGCAAAGATTGGGAAGTGGTCCAACTCTATGCGGCCATTGCGCATTTGCGGGCCGGGGGGTTGTTTGTGGCCATTTCTGTCTTTTAAGGGAAAGACGGGGGAATATGTTCCTTGCGTCTTTTATTTCGCACTTCCATGCTTGCCTTTTTCTAGATGATTGCATTGATGGGGCGGTGATAGACGCGTCTTGCCAGGGCTGCATGCATGTACGTTCTCTACATAATTAATATCACAGCATGCCATTACCAAAAAGAAAAGACAGCACAAGGCCCAAGGACTGATTAGAGTAAATCCGCAAGCAAAGGATAATTCATACTTTACTTTTGACCAGTTTCATCTCCTAATCAGTTTTCTCTGAAAATTTTAAATTCATTCACCATCTTGCTAATAATAATAATAATCCTAATTAAATGTGCACGCATGGGTGGAACTCGGTGGATCTACATGGAGATGAGGGTGCCCCTCTCAAATTTTCAAAAATATTTTAACCAGTTCAAAATTTTGATATTTTTTTAATCCATATATATGTAGATACATGCATGGATATGCCATTTGGTATTATAAATCAGCACGTGCGTAACTCTCATTAATGGAAAGATGACAATACGTGTTGTTGGCCACAGTTCATGCCAAATATCACGTGTTGTTGGTCGCAATTCATGTCAAAGTGATGTGGTAGTGTTTCGAACCGACATTGCCCATGTAATGTGCAAACAGTCCTACCCTGTTGCTTCGAATGTGGCAAAATTTTTTATGAAATTTTAGGTGTTTTTGACAATGAGTATAAAATGTTAAATTAAAATTTTTCAATTTAAAACTTTTAACTCTCTATAATTATAATATTTTTTAATTATTTTTTTTTTTACATATTCCTATACAACTATTTTACTTTTCAATCATTTCTATACAATTATCTACATAACTAACCTATCTATTTTAACTTTATCTTCTTTACTTCTCATCATTACTTATATTATATCACATTATTTGACAATTTCTATTTATCGAAACTTTTCATCAAAGATTTTATCTATTCACAGACACACCCTTAAAAAAAATAAGCACCCATGCAATACGGACTCCAGTGCAATGCTCTTGGCTGAATACGCATATATTTTTTTTCTGAAAAATTTTTCATAAAATTATTAGCCCAAGTGTATTTAATCTGTGTGTAAATTTAAATTACCTAAAATGCCGCTGGTTTTCAAAAATAAAAAATAAATATCTAAAATACTTCAAAAATGGTAAAAATTGATATATATGTTAAATACACTTGGGCTAACAAATTTATGAAAAAATTTTCAAAAAAAATTAAAAAAAATATGTGTATGCAATGCATGCTCCCGAGAGCATAAGATTGAAGTCCATGCAATACTACCCAACCTTTTATCGTGTTAAGAGCCAACATCACAACAACAACAACAAAAGCTCAATCAGTTATTTGAATGGACTAATATGTAACCTTTATATTTCTGACCAGATACAACCATACATAATCTATTTAACATGCTGATATACCTAAGTCTTTATGAGCATTGATTCAATGTAAACGTGGGCATTGAGCTTCAATATATACTTATGTTTTTATTATCCATTTTCTTAAATTTTTTGATTTTTTACATGAATATAAGGATCCAAACGAGATCTTTCTGTGTATGAAAATTTTATTTTTTTCTTGATTTCCAAAATGAAAAAAAATAAAGGATGCATATAAAATCTCCTGATCAGTTTCCTAGAATCAGCAAGCAAAGCAGTTTACTAAAATCACCTGATTAGTTTCCTCCCGACATTTTCAAAGTCGTTCACCATTTTGCTGCGAATAATCCTAATTAAACATGCGTGGATGGGTGGTTCTCCACGGAGCTGAGGGTGCTCCTCTAAAATTTTCAAAAAAAATTTTACTTCTTCGAAATTTCGAAAATTATTTTCGAAGTATAGTTGTTTTGGAAACTTTAAAAATACCAACCACCCATTAGCACCCAACTTTTCACGGTATTCAGAGCCAAGATCATGCTTGTCAATTGCTCAAAACAAAACTACAAAGCTTCGACTCCTCATCCCTAGCAGCTTTAATTGATCTCTTTCCACCACTGAATATTTAATCATCTTTCTTTTATTTTATTTTTTTTTCCTCCTGAAACAACAACCCTTTAGAAAATCAGCAACCAAATCCCAGATGGGTCACTGGCCTCTCTTGATGCTGATAACCGTCCTTATACGAATTTGAGGTAGAACAAAGAGGACATACAGAAAATTATGTAGCATGAGGTCTTGTCTGGAATTTAGTTGTTCTGTAGTCAGGGTCAACTTGGATGGATATTATTTGTAAATCGGGTTTATGAAGCTTGTGTAGATATTAATGACAAAGATAAGATACATTGAGATTATTCTTTCAAGGCCGCCCTGCCCAAGGACTCCGTTCAGAATACGAGAGCGGCCATCTCGGATGGGACGCTCGTCTTTAGGCCACTGTCGAAGTTCAAACAGCTAAGGAATTCAGCCGTTGCGCATAACTACATTCCTCAGCTGTTGCGCATAACTACCTAGAAGACTTGAACAAACACGTGAAAAGGATGTGTCCTCAGGATGTTCTGATCGGATCTCTCAAGAATTGCAGTGCTTGTAGGGAAACTAACTGATGTAAACTGATATTAGTTTGGATCTAAAATTAATTTTTACCGCGATTAACAACAAAAAAAGCTCAATCAGTGATTTGAACAGACGAATGTAGAAACCCTTTATATTTCTGATCAGATACAACCATAAAAGTGATACACCCAATTTTATATGGGCGCTACTTCAATGCTTACCCTTGCATTACCCATTATTATTATTATTCTTATTTAAATTTTTTTTCACGGACATCCGAACTCGAAAAAATTTTACGAATAAAATTTACATTTTGTTTTGAAATATTTTTGAATTTTCAAAATGAAAAAAACAATGATTCATGCACTGCACCCGATGCATAAAAAATCCCTGATTTTTATTTTAGAAATTCAAGAAATTTAAAAATAAAAAATCTCATACTAAAAAGATCTTGCCTAAGCCCGCTGAATGAAAACATAAAAAATAAAGAGAAAAGTTGTCCAAGCTCAATGCTTACGTTTGTATTGAATCAATTGATGCTTACTTATTTTATAAAAAGTGAAATACACTCTACATATTTACAAGTACCTAATCTAGTATACTTAGCGTCAGTTAAACCACATAAAAAAATTCATTTACAATAATTTTTTTACTTTTTTCTTCGTACAATTATTTATTTAAGTGTATTTATATATAAACTAAGTTTTACCATTTTTGAACATGTATATTCTATATTAAAATTTTTAAAGATAATAGTATTTTAAATATATATACACACACTAATGTTTTAAAACCTCAAAAAATATATAAATATATTCAAAAATGGTAAAACTTGGTTTATATATTAAATACACTTAGATAAACAAGTGTATAAAGAAAAAAGAAAAAAAAATTATTGCAAATGAGTTTTTCGAAGTGCGCTAAGTGGAACGAAATCACAAATATGGTAAAACTTGGTTTATATATTAAATACACTTAGATAAACATTTGTTTAACTCGGGCTAATAAGTTCATTTCTCTTTTTTAAATTTTAGTTTTTGCACATGAAAACGAGCTTTTTTAATTTTGAAATTGTAAAAATATTAAAAACAAATCACAAATATAAAAACTTCTGTACATATATGTAAACTTTATGCTTGGGCCGATACGTAAATTCCAAAAAAAAATTTAAAATCGAAAATGGGTAATGAACCTAGGTGCCCTGGATCGGATTCCCTACACACATACAAGAATCAAAATGCTACGAGAGCATATATTGTTTGGAATTTAGAAAATCATGTGAATTTTTTAAAGAATAAAAAAATCACCTGCATCGATCTACTTCATGGAGCACGAGGCGAGCAGACGTCACTATGAGGGGTCGTGCCGGATTGAATGCAATAAAAATAAAAGAGACTACGGAAAAGGAAGTCAGGATGGATTTAAATTTTAAAGCCGAACGGAAAAATCATGGAAAATAGAGCTTCTACTAGGCGAGAGAAGAAATATACAATTATTTCCTAGATGGGGTTTTACACAACATTGGTCTTATCCTTGCAAGTTGAGTGGAAAAAGAAAGTAGGAATAACCCAACAGGAAACTCGATCAAGTCTGAAAAAATAAAAAAAGTTAGGTAGTTCTTCTAAAGTTTAAGGACTTCTTATATTCTCTCAGTGTGGATCCTCGTGCAGGCCTTCAAATGTAACTGAATTGGAGGTCTTTGGATGCCAAGCGCAGAACGGATCTCATTATGGGATCAGATATGATGACATTAATAAATGATTTTATCCCAAAATTGTAAGAATTATTTTAAATCTTAATGTAATATGAGTTGAGATGCAGTGTAATTATACTAATAAAAAATAAATAATTTTGTTCGAAAATGTAAGACTTTGAGGAGTTGTTTTGCAGGCACGAGTACACTTCACACAGGTTATGTCAAAAGTTGAATTCTGGTAGTGACTTAGATAACCTTGTGTACACAAAACCCACCCACATGATTCTTAGGTTAAGTGTCAATCTATGCCAGCTTTCCGTGGGCCACACAAGAGGCAATGGATGAATCACGTATTGCATATGAATCATGCTTGGAGCCTCATCCCTATGAGGAGACCGAGGCCTTACTATATTTTATGAGGCAAGGGCTAAGAGACATGAGGATAGGGGCCTGGGCCATGTTGTGATCGAGGCCGAGGCTTAGGCCTCGGTCGGGTTCGCTACACCGCACCTTTACTGAAGTATCGGAATGTCATATAAAAATTTTTGTCATTTATTAAAAAATATTTCACAATATAAAACTATATATTTAATTATAATTATCAAAAAATGAATAATTTGAATAAGTCGATGTACGTAAATATATTGCTTCAATAATATTCAATTTGGGCGCCACGCTTTGCCCTGGATTAATTGATTAGATCTTATTCAAGGATTGATATGGGCCTAGAGGAAAGTGTTGCTACATGGAATGAAATTATGAAGAGCTCGTCCGTAAGCAAACAAATGAATGGCAGTCACCCCAGCGCAAATCACGCAGACTTTTCAATCCCGTTTCGAAGTAGTAATTTGCCTTGCAAAAAATTAGTAATAATAACATCGAAGAGTAGCCTCCCAACCAATCTTATTGGATTTGGCGCTAGTTCTTTTCCTGGATGCCGTTTTCTATACTTCCAAGCCTCTATTTACACGGACGGTTGCATTGGTTGATGGGGCCTTCGTGGTTGCGGAGACTCCAAGTCTTTGGCAGCTGGTTCAGGACTCTGCGAGTCTTTGGCTGGTGGTGTTGATTTTCTACGAGTCTTTGGCAGGATGAGGTCCCTGTCCGCCTTTAATCATATTGTGGACACCGTTTTTTTTTTTTTTTTTTTTTTTTCTTTTTTTTGAAACTATATATTTTTATTAAGCAAGGGCCCAATCGGCCTCCAAAAAGGGTACAATGAGTTCTGGTGGACTAATCCACCAGCTAGTCACACTCCTTTCCCCACTACTAGCAAGCTTTGCTAGAGTATGGGCAACTATATTGCCACTTCTCAAAACATGTATAAAGGATAAAAAAATAAAAATATATACACAAAAATTCTTTATCACATCAATCAGCATTTTCAGATTAGAAGATACCTTCCCATTGTGCTGTAGAATCGCAATCAAAATCTGAGAGTCGCTTTCCACAATCACCCTTTTGTATCCAATCTCATGTAGCCATTGGAAACCATCAGGATTGCCTTGGCTTCCCCCCACAAGGGGTTGAACACTCCTCTATTTGCCCAACATTTAGCTCCCACAAATTCAAAATTCTAATTTCTGAGGACAGCTCCAAAGCCAATCATGCTTTGTGATTCATTCCACCTTGCATCCACATTAAGTTTGAAGGAACCCCATCCTGATTTTTGCCATCATGCTGGACTTTCACCCAGATTTAGCCATCCATTTCTGATAGCAATTAATGATCTAAAGTTGTGAATATGGTAGTTAGACCCCGATAGTGCCTTCCAAGGTTCCTCTAATTCCTTCTGCTACACATTTGTTTCTTACATGCCACACCTTCCAGCTGAAAGTAATAAACAGCGTAAAGAGATGCATTTTACATGCTTCGATTAGACTTTGAATGATTTCCTTCATGTTCGCATAGTTTCTTCTCATCATCTATGTCAATTGGTACCAGTCCCGTATCTCCTTTAGTCTGTCACACGTCCAGAACAGATGCATATTGTCTTCTATTGAGTCTAGTCTTGTGCATAATGGACAAATGCTAGTTGCGCAAATACCCCTTCTCACCAGGTTTGCCCTTGTTGGCAGAGAATCAGTGACGAAATGCCATCCAAACAATTGGATCTTCCTTGGGACCTTCATCCTCCACATTGTATTTGTGACCTCAATCCCACTAGTAGGCATGTAACTCGAGCTTATGAAACCCAGGTTCACTCCAACCCTAATTCTAACTTTATTTGTAAAACTTAAACCTTAACCCTATTTTTAAACTTTGGGCTCGGGTTAAGTTTTGAATTGAGTATCAGATTGATATCTTACTATCAATATATATCCTATACTCTTTTAATCACAAATCTATTGCTTAAAAAATCTAAAATGATAATTTATTATAAGAAAGCAAGAAAAATTCAAAATTCCACTTAAGAGTATAAAGAAGAAATACCACTCACTTGAATTGTCCATATTTTATTAATCACCTATATATCATTTTCATAATATATAAACACAATTAGAGATTTTTGTGTCAATTCTAACAATTCTACCTATATTACATCAATAACCAAATTAAATCAAAACATTAACCAATACATATCAACATAAACATACACAGTAGCAAAAATATTTAAAATGTAAGCATTCAAGCTATAGAAATACTTGTTCAAAAAAATACATAACAAACATATCTTTTTCAGTGCTAAAGCACATTTTTCAGCACTAGACAACATTTCCAATATTTCATAGCATTAAACAACATTTCCAACTACCGTAATTTAAGTGGCCCACAAACAAGAAGCGAATGCTTAAATACAAGAGACAAGGAAATAAAAATGGGGAGATTCGCATCTACCTCTCCATGTTTCTAAATCAATGATTTAGGACTTAAAAGCATGCAAAAAACATGGGTCCACACTACAGATTTAAATATATATGATAATAAACAAACCTATTCAAAACAATCAACGACATTAGATAAAAAAATCAGTGATCAACCTCGTAAATTACTAGCAGCCAATGAAAGGTCGGACGTTGCCGCTGCTAATTGCTGAGGAAAGCTACACATCTGCATGTTGCTGGCTTGTCGTTGGACGGGATCGAGGAGGAGATTATTTGCTACAGCAATTGTGACCTGTAGAGGGTTGGGCAAGAACAACTAAAGGGCAGCATGTCTGCATGTTGCCAGTGTCGCTGTCGGTGCCATTGGATGGGAAGAAGATGACTTGCTTGGTGCTAGAGGCTGCTGTCTATAGGGAGTTGGCGGCGAAGAAGACAAACCGAGCTAGGGTTGGGCAAAATGGGAGATGGCGACAAGCTAGAGTTAGATAAGATAGGAGAATGGGAGATGGCAGCGAGATAGGGTTTGGCAACACATTCGACTTTATATGGGGATGGATATGAATAAAATATTCATATTTTAACAACATCAATTTGGGTTTGGGAGGAGAAAATTGGGCTCGGGCTGGAAAATACAAAGCTTTAACCCTGCTAAACCTCGGGTTTAGCGAACCGAGTTTGGGCTAAACTCGACCCAAGTAGCACCCCTACCTACTAATGTCCAGATTTTGCACCTTTCTCTTATTCTGCACCCTTCTCATTTTCCTTGCTAGCTTGTTTGTTGGTTTAACTGTGAATTCTCCTTGTGTAGTGCCTCCTCAGCATATCTAGTCCTCCATTTCCTCTCCTGATAATAGGATATCTTTTACCTTCGGCCATCCATCCTCTCCAGTTGCCATTTTTATAAGCTCTTCATTCTAGGTTCTACTCTCTGTGCCAATGAATTGTTCTACCTTTGCTTGTAAGTTGAAGACCTTGGATAATGGGCTTGCTACATGGATTACTCCCATTGCCTAGTTGTCCTAGAAAAACTTAACTTTGTTACCATTTCCAATACACCACTTTATCCCTAATTTAACCAAAGATAGTGCTTGCTTGAGGCTTTTCCAAGTATAAGAGCATCCTTGACCCGCACTACTATCCCATATGTTCCCATCTTTATAGTATTTGGCCTTAAGAAACTCGTTGCACCAAGAAGAACGGTTAGTAATAAGTCTTCATACCTACTTTGCGATGATAGCTAGGTTGAAGTCTTGAAGGTCCCTGAACCCCAATCCTCTTTCCTCCTCTATATTGCAAAGTTTTCCCTAAGATACCCAGCTTATGCTTCTTTTACCATTCCTTTCACTCCACCAAAATCTACTAACAATTAAGTTTAACTTCTCAAAAATTCTTTTTGGCAAAATAAACATGCTCATACATAACTAGGCACCACTTGGGCTATTGCCTTAATAAGAATTTCCTTCCCACCACTCGAAATGAGCTTGTTCTGCCATCCTTGGACCTGTTTCGATAGTTTCTCTTTCGGATTCTGGAAGATTTTTATTTCATTTCTTCCTACCCATACAAGGAGCCCCAAATAAGTTTCTAGTTGCTACCCTTTTGTTCCCGGTCTTTTCTCCACTTCACCCCTAGTTTCTCTTCTTGAATTTTTGTTAAAAAATATTGTTGTCTTCTCCATGTTGATCCTTTAGCCTGATGCTTTTCCATATTGCCATAACAGGTGCTTCGGTTTCTCAATTTCAACTACACTTGCCTGAAGAAATAATAGAATGTCATCTACAAAAATAGGTGTGTAAGTATGGGCCCGTTGGAGATCATATGCTTGCTTTAAAGAAAAATTGACTTGATTTTGATGACTAACAAATTATTGAATTGTCATTAAAAAGGATTTAATGATTTGTGTAAGTATACTTAGATATTATGACTTCAATTATATGTATAAAAATAAAAAGAGCAAAGTTTCAAAGTGTAAATAGGTCAAGTTGCAGATCCAAGTTGACTCAGACTACAACTTGGGTGAAGTTTTGTAGCCAAGTCAACCCAAGGGTTGCATATTTCTACTGACTGGCTTGACCACGGGTGAAGTCTTAGACTCAAGTCGATTTTACTTTATAACTTCGTGAAGTTTTAGACCCAAGTTGACTTTACTTTACAACTTGATGAAGTCCCAAGGGAAGTCGACTTTACCTATAACTTCGAAGGCAAAAAAGCGGATAACAAGTTGATGGCAAGTTCTAGCCAAAGCGAAGTCGTAACCCAAGTCAACTTAACTCTTTCCAAGCTTATTCCACTCATCCCAAGTAGATTTCACTTACAACTTCAAGTCATAATAGTCGAAAATTTGAATGTCAAAGCATTAAATGCTTGCTAACCACCACTCCAACAGCTAGTTTTTTTCTCCTTTATAAATATTATTGAAGTATGAACATGAAGAAAGTTGAAAACACAAGATGAGCTTATATCTTTTAATATTGAAGTGTGTTGATATCATTTTAATAAATATTGAAGTTTCAAGTGCTACTACTTCAAATGAGCTTATAAGATCATCTTCTTCATATAACAAGGAGCTTCTAGAGTAGATTGATTATACATTGTAAAGTGTAAATTCTTTTTTGTCTTTTTTATTTTTGTTATCGCCTTAAATCAGTGTTAAAGATCTAATTCAAGAACAAGTAAAAAAGGGGATTAGTTTGAGTTTGTCTTACTACCGCGTTTTCCTTGATTGGTTTGTATTTATCTCACAAACAGATTAGACTTGGTTGGTTACAGTTGGTCTCACTAACAAGTGATTATTGTATGTGCCTCCTAGAGCTAGAATCTAGAGAGAGTATGTGCTCTAGCTTGTATCGAATATACAATAATGGAACTCAAGACACAATGAGTGTGTGCTAGAAAGAGTAGAGTAAGAAAGGTTGCCGAACTACTATATATTATTATTTCTAGTGTGGTTTGATTGCTTGCATTTTATTATAACTTTTTTTGTTGATACCCAACATGCATCATGCTCGCCCTTATCAGAGCCTATAGCCTCCTCTTTCCAAATCCTTGAACCGTCGAACGAGACCAATCGTGAGTGAAATGACTCCAATTGCAGCAGCTCAACAAAGCTCCTTCCCAATTCAATGCTTTAGAGTCTAAACACCAAGTCGCCGACCTCCAGCTCAATGAGGGACCTTGCTCGGCACTGACAACGACATCGTCATGGTCGGTTTTGGGACTCTCAAAAAGGACATGACCTATATGATGACACCTTGGGGTTAAAATCGGGTAAAGGTGTGCTCAACTCCGACCCTACATTTAAAAATCTTGTTTAATCTTACTTTTTATGTCGGGTTGGGATAAGATTGGTTTGACCCTCACATTTCTTTAAGAGGTCTTGGAACAAACTTCGAGTTAATTTCAGGTCGGTATCGGAACGACGAGTCGAGTTAAAAAGCTAGACAAGGTTTAAAATTTTATACACATATCAATATAATTTATGATAAATTTAAAGGTTAAACAATTCAATACTATTTAGTAAGTAAAACACAATTCTCATAATAAAGCATTAGTAAAATTTTCTAAATAATTTCGTTTATAACTTAACCTTGATAAATGTGCGTATCAATCTTAAAGTACATTGATGTAAATTTTAAATTACAATTAAACTATTAAATTGCAGAATAATAATATTCATTCTTGTAAGATATAAATAATATAGATAATATATTTTATTTCATTGATAAATATGTGAATCAGATAACCTGAACCACGTATATGTAATTAAGAAATAAAAATTTATCAATATAAATAAGTTATAAAGTTAAACATATATCAACATAAATAATATTCACATTAATAAGTCATAAAGTTATACATATTTATCTAATAAAACAACATTGACATAAGTAAGTCATATAATTTAAACCTTGCAGGTCAAGGCGTAGCGGTTCAGGGTTAGACATGGTCTACTTGCTCCATCCCACCGAGTCAAAATCCTTGCCTTAACTCTCTGTAAGTTCAGGGCGGGGCAACAAGGGTCATGGGTTGACTCGCCCTATTTTCACCCATAGTGTTGCCATTCATTTTGACTAAAAAATTAATTATCACGCACAAGCATATGCCTGTTGTGCAACCAAAGTCAGTTTGTCTACGGTAGTAATGAACCACATTTGATCCCTATTTGTTAAAAGTTATTTCTATTCTACCTCTTTGTCAATTCAATCTTTAGTGTATCTTACCGCACCCATTACCCTACCGCACCCATTACCCATAGGTTAGTTTTAATCTTAATTTCAAATCAGTTTATTTAATACTTAAATATAATATTTTTAAAAAATATTTTAAAATTACTTTATATAACATAAAACAATACTCATTTACATTCTAAAATCACCGATAATTAAAACTATTAATATATTATAAGCACGGTTCATAAGCCTATGTATAAAAGGTTTTCAAAAGTTAATGATATGTATAAACCGAACTAATTTCTTACTTTACAATCCACAGTTTTAGAGGGTACAAGATTCATTTGAATTTAAATTTGTTAAAATGAGTGTGAGAATAAGATGTCACAGATAAAATACAATACATACTATATAATATACATAGTATGCTTGTATACAATACATATCTGCTTAATTACTTGTATGAGTACCTATGTAAGCCGGTTCTGGTATTCAACGTATCTATCTTACTTATACCCTATATGAGAGAGTAAATAATAACTTGTACTCTACTTATACTCATGGATAATATTTTCTACCTTACCTTATCCAAATTAAGGTTGGGTCAATGAGTTCCCATAGATATCATACCCCAAGTTGCACTTCTACGTATGTCTCGCAGACCCTAGTGGAAAGGACATCGGCTTTGAACATTGGAGCTTGTAGTGTATCATATGGGTAGATGAGAGTTAGCTTATTCATTGTTTCTTAGATATTGGTGAGCTTAAGTGTAGTACAAAATGTTTATAAAAAAATGTAATATGAATGAGATGTAATATTATATACTCAAGCTAAAACTTATTACTTTCCACAATTACTTTATTTTTAATTTTTTTTCTTCATATTTTTTGTATATTACCTTACTTTTAATCATTTTACACAATTACCAATATAACTAAGTTATCTATTTTCATTTTTCTCTTTAGTTATCATAATTACTCCTATTATATCATATATTTTTTCTCATTTAAAAAACTTTTACACTAAAAATTTTCATTCAAAATTTTATCAATTCTCACGCACTTAATACCATAATAGGCGAATATGAAACTATTAATTTAAGAAAATTTGAAAACAAATTTATAGTGTATGAAAGTTTTCAATTAAATATATGCAAATAAAAACATTTAAAAAATTTACATTTAAAAATATTTTTTAAATATAAAAATTTACATCTAAAACTTTTCGTATTAAAATTTTTTCCTCTCCATAGCTACTATAATTTTTAATTATTTCTTCATTTTTTCCTATATAATTATCCTAACTTTCAATCATTTTTATACAACTATTCATATATCTAACTTGTCTATTTTAAATTTATTCTCTTTATTGCCTACCATTACTTTTATCCTATCATATCATTTTTTTCATATTTTAAAAACTTTTACATCAAAAGTTTTATCATTTTCTAAACATACCTTAGTAACAATGCGGTGTCATATGTGATCATTATCCACAAGGTTAAGGACCGGTCGCGTGGATTTTATTTTTTTTTTTCTTTTTTAAAAAAAGACCGGGCGCTTGAACTCTGCATGTCTTTGCCTGCTAGATCGTTACCCTCACAAGTCATTGGTGTTGGAAGCGCTGGTTGTCTAATCATCCGCGAATCTCTTGGCAAATGGAGATCGCTGTGCCTGTCCGCCTTTAATAATGTTGTCGATACCACTACTTACAGCAACAAGCGTTATCTGTGGCCTGTGGGAGATAGCGCGTTTAGGGCTGCAGAGTCCAATATTCTGGATTTGGAGCCATGCCAGTCTTCCCCAGTCTTCTCCGCTCCCTTCTTCTTGTCTTTCCTTTTTCCGCCGACATAGAAGCCGCTGGAGCAAAGCCAGACAGCACGCATGTCGTAAGTGTCGTAGCGTTGCAGGCAGTGCATCAGAGTGACGAGGCCTGCCCATCCAAAGGTCAGGATTTCTCTTCAGTGTGGTCGGGACCGGGGAAATTGAGGGAGTACACAACCCCCTTCGTAATTTTTTTTTCTTTTTTTTTTGCTAGCGTAACACCCCCTTCTCTGTATGCTGTAATTTTGAAATACTTGCACGAGCCCCAAACAACATGCAAACATTTGTAAAAGATTTATATGACTGTCGCGTTCGACACGGGAAGCTCCCTCACCTGGATCCAATGTTAGCCCTGCGCCGGCGGCTGCTACCACCAGCATGACCCGATCTTCAACCCCGCCCAGTCCTCCTCCTACCTCAACATCTCTTGCAACTTTCCCGATTGCTTCCGAGTCGGCGTCGTCATTGGCTGTCTCTCCTCTCCCTCAACATGCTTATATGCAGTCGAATACGGCGATAAATCCTTCTCCGAGGGCTTCCAAGCGCACGATACGCTGACTCTCACGGCCTCCGATGTCTTCCCCAACTTCCAGCTTGGATGCGGCCAGTATAACAGGTTGCTCAACAGCACGACGGTGGGGTTGCTTGGGCTAGGCCGCAGAGAGATTTCCCTAGTCTACCAAACAGCCAGTAAGTTCGGCCAGGTTTTCTCCTACTGTCTTCCCTCCACGCCTAGCTTCACATGTCACCTGAAGTTTGGAGCGGAGGCCATTCCAGCCAGTGTTTGATATACGCCGCTACTGGACAAACAAGAGAAGTCAATCTGCTACTTCGTAAGCATGGTTAGGATAAGCGTGGGAGGTGAGGCGCTTCCAATCCCCGCTTCGACCTTTTCATCGGGTCCAGGCACCATCATCGACTCCGGCACCGTCATCACGCGACTCCCTCCGGCAGCTTACGCAGGGCTGAGGTCGGCATTCCGGCAGGCGATGTCGAGCTACAAGATGGCTGCATCTCCTATTTCTCTGCTTGACACGTGCTATGACTTGAGTGGGGTGGAGACGGTATCGATCCCCCGTAGAGTACTGAGTTTCGAGGGGGGCGTTGATGTGGACGTGGTTCCGTCCGGTATTCTTGTCGTGGGGGGCGTTCGAGGGGTACAAACCATTGGCTGCCTGGCATTTGCCCAGAAAGAGGATTCCAGCGATGTGGGAGTCATCGGGAATATACAGCAGCGGGCTTTCGATGTGGTGTATCAGTGTATGACGTTGCCTGGTCGCTGTTAACTGAGCGCGCTAGTTACCATTTCCTTGTATAACGAAGTCGATCGGTGCATGGAATTATTGATCAAAATAAAAGCGCGGCGTCTGTTTGTTCTGTGTCACAATAAAGATTCATATTGAAGGCTGCCCAGGAGTACCATACATCCATCCGTCCGTTAGCAACATGCGATTGTTTTTCCATTGATTAGGCATCGGTTTCAAGCTTTCGCTTATCACTGCTTTGATTGGCTCTAGACGTGTTAAAACTAAGAAGAAAGTGTGAGTTACATCCAAGCAGGAATTAAAATCAGAAAACCGTGCTTTTACTCCTCAACGCCCAAACGAAGACGAAGCCTATTCGTTCGCGACTTCTCGTGTAGGAGCGTGGACGTCGACTCAGGTCATTGAGCCGCGTCAACGCCCAACTATCATGCATTTGCATTTGGGCACCACGCTTTGCACTGAATTTATTGATTACATATTGTCGAAGGACTAATATGGGCCCAAAGAGAAAATGTTGCCTAATGGAATTAAATTATGAAAAGCTCGTCTGTTAATTCACTCCAGCGCAAATTTAGCAGACTTTTCAATCCCGTTTGGAGAATTTAAAATAAAAAAGAATTTTTACAAATATATCTATAAAGTTTCGTCAATGTTATATCTGTGTCTCTAAGTTGACCGTATTTATAAATATGCTCACAAATTTCGTATAAAATTGCAACTATGTCTCTTTCATTGTAATATCGTTAGATTTTTATGTAAAATAACAATAATGTGTTTAAGTTATATTATATATTTTAAAATTTTGAAAATATTATAAACATTTTCGCAAAAAAATCTAAAATAAAATTGCATGCAAAAATACATAAAATAATGAAATAGCAAATATACCTATAATATTTGAAAATATTACAAGTTTATCACTTAGGTTAAAAGACATTATCGTTATTTTACATGAAAATTTAACGGGTTCCTAACGGTAGGGACATAGTTGCTAGGGGTGTAACTTGGGCCGGGTTGAGTCCGATTTTTCATAACCCGAACTCGAAGAACTCGATTTGTAAATATGATAGGGTTAGGGTTCAAGTGAATACATATTTAGCATATTATAATTTTATTGTAAATAAAGTATATTATTTCATTTATATTTATCTTTTATTTCTATCATTTACTTTTACACTTATTAATTTTTTTTCTTTTCTTAGTTTTGATGTTAAATTTTTTCTAGAAATATTCTTTATATTACTATTTTTTTAAAAATATGTAGTTTGATTATATATTATTATATTTACTTACATGATTTGTTATTATTATTTATTCATATGAAATTTTAGACTTATCACTTTTAAATAAAATGTAAATTCATCAACAAAAATTTCAATCCAAAACTCAACCCGAACCCGATTTTCAAAAATAGGGTTAGGGTTTAGATTTTACAAATAGGGTTAAAGTTAAGGTTAGGGTTAATGTTTTATAAATAAGGTTAAAATTAGAGTCGATTTGAGCCCGAGTTTCACCCGTAATTGTTGCAATTGTACATAAACTTTGTAAATATATTTACAAATTTGGCAAACTAAAAGATATGGATGTAATATTGGTAAAACTTTGTAGGCATATGTGCAAAAATAAAAAATAAAAAATTGAAGTCCAACGAATTCTATTGGCGCTAGTTCTTTGCTAGGATTCCGTTTTATGTAATTTCAAAGCATGGATAAATCGCCGATGGATACACGGACAGTTGCAACGGTTGATAGAGCCTTCGTGGTTGTGGAGGCTCTAAGTTTTTGGCAGCTGGTTCTGGATTCTGAAAGTCTTTGGCAGGTGGCGTTGCAAGTCTTTGCAATTGGCTAGTTGTCGAAGTACAATCAGACATGTGTGGGTGGGCCACGACAGCCCAAAACATTTACTTAAAAATAACCAGAGGCCCGTTAATTTTTTGCTTTCCACAAATTATGTTTCTATAAAACACTTTTCCTACATAACTTTTTCCATCTTCAAGATCTTAATAATTGATGAAAAATCCACTCCATCTATTGTGTTTAACATCACTTATATTATTACGAAAACTTTTTCATTTTTCCAATGTCACCGCATACGGGCCTCGTTTACAAACATGTAAAATCAACGTAAGAAAGTAATTTGATATTAAATATCAATTCTTAAGTAGTATTTTTAACATCTAAACTGTCTAAAAATCATTACTATATAAATAAATGATTCCATAAAGTATTAATAATTCTAATATATATGTGAATGAATAGATCTAAGTATTTTTCCTAATTTACATTAAACGTATGTATTTTTGAACAAACATGACCTACGTGCATATTAGATTTGAATGAAACTTAGTCTTATAACTAAATAAATAGTGTTAAATATAATAAATAGATTGAATTTTCTATCAAACATAAAAAATCTTAAATTTTGAAGAAGTTATATTTCTACGTAATAGAAGTGGGCCCTTTCCACAAATTTGTTGCTAACAACTATACTGTACTAAGTAATGAAGCTCCTAGCAATATATACATATAGAATTTCGATCGCTTACGACCTGTTTTTTTTTTTTTTAACAGATGCGACCAGTCTTAAACAGAAGCTATTTCCAACCGCCTATCATGACCGTCCAATTGAGCAGAGTTAATATCCGTCGTTCGATGAAAATTATGAGTTCAAGTACAAACTGGATTTATTAATGCTGTAGAAATTTTGCAATTGGCTCCCTATCAGTATCAGAGCGCCGACTCAAGCTCACCTCTCCTGACACTTTCCTTTCTCCCTCTACTTCCATCTCACCCACTAAATAATTGAACAGCTTGAATGGACAGAAAATGGTCAAGCATTAGATAAGGTGGCAACTGGCAAGACGAGTTCCATCTAGAGAGCAGTAGCGCAGGATCACACTGCATTTAAAATAGATTAAAGTGGGTGGTGCCAAAGACGAAATCGACAAGCTAGGTCAAAGTCATTCCCTTGATTTTTATTTTTTTTTTTCGAAGTTTTGAAATGTAATCACAAAATTAAACTTTCTAAGGTTATGTCTAATTATGCCTCTCCAAAAAAAAGGTTTTGTCTAGTTAGACGTCAAGATATAT
This sequence comes from Annona squamosa, assembly GCA_035584095.1. Lineage (NCBI taxonomy): Eukaryota > Viridiplantae > Streptophyta > Magnoliopsida > Magnoliales > Annonaceae > Annona > Annona squamosa. The sequence continues at coordinate 12,626,788 of JAXCLR010000073.1, read as the reverse complement.
GTGGTTATTATGCACAGTTTACCCACTTTCTTCACACAGACCACACTCGTTGAGGTCCTTATCCCTAGCAACTTTAATTAATAATCTCTTTCCTCTGTTGAATATTTAATCTTTCTCAATTTTTTTCAAGAACAGAACTCTTCAGAAAGTTGGCAACCAAAATTTAGACAGATGATTAGCCTTCTTGCTTTTGATAAGGGTTCTTCATGCAATTTGAGAAAGAAAAGAAATCATCATAAAGTATTGTGTAGCATCGCGTCTAAATGGAATGTAGGCATGCTATAGCCAACTAGGAGGAATATTGTTTCTAAATAGAGTTATTCTTCTAAACCTCTTGGTTTGTAACCAAGTTCAGAATAGGAGAGGCTACCCCCATTGGATTTTTTTAAAAAAAAAAAAATTTGAAAAGAGAATCACCCCAAACTGCTGAGTGGAGCCATGTGTCGGAAGTCAAAGTTGACATAAGCTAAGTCGGAGTGAAGTTTTGAAATATAGATAGGTTAGTTGTAGAATATGTGGCGCCCAGAACCGATGCGTCACATTTAACCTTATTCCGGGATCTTGTCGATTGATAAACGTGACTTAGGATTGTTGTCTTGATCACGAGGCGGGTACTTAATTGGATCTCGTTCAATTTTTATTTTTTTTTTCCTTTTCTTTCATCACATAAACATATACTCATCATCATTCATAATAGACTCATCCATATCATCATAAATCATCAACTTCTCATATTATTCATCACTTCATAATTTCATATAACCTATATCTTTTTCACCATATCCTATTAGGGCATACATTCGGATTTCAATATACAAAGGATTACATACCTTTGTAACTATGCTTCTTTCATTCATTCATCATGTCACTTACAGACAATTCAACTTGATCTTTTTCTATAACTTGGCTTTCCTTGCACCTGTCTGAGGTTGGAGAAAACAAAACATGAGTCGAAACTCAATAAGCAAGCATTTTTCATTTTAAATACATTCCTATCCATTCGGTAGAAGACACTTACCAAGTGATCAACTACCAACGGAACAGAAACCTTTTCGTAAACCATTTTTGGAAACCTTTCATAAACCATTCATGTAAATCATTTGTAAATGCATTTCTCTCCATTCAATAGGAGATATTTAGCAAGTGATCAACTATCAATGGAATAGAAACCTTTTCATAAACATTGGATGTGCAAATGCTTCATTTTCACTCTTGACATAAACCTTTGTGCGTGGGTACGCTAGCTCAGAGAACATCTCACATAGCATGATCCAATACGCCGGCTGTCTCCGACTTGGCCTCATCAAGGGAACCTCTCTTCCTCTTGATGCCTACATGGTTCCTACATGCATGATTTTTTATTTTTCCGGCATTATATACCTTTTACACCAGGTAGCTTGTCGTTCTCATGTAGAGAATTATTTACATCATCCATTAAAAATATCTTTTCAAATCCATGTGTGCAAATACTTTCTTTCCATTCCTGACATAAACCTTTGTGT
>JAXCLR010000073.1:12608609-12625186 GCA_035584095.1 Annona squamosa | reverse complement strand
CGAATTTCATAATTAATTATTTTAATGTCTATTCCCTCATAATTTCATATTTCATGAATATATATATTTCATTAATAATTACCTAGGGTTTACAACCCTAGGGTTTTATACGTGTTTAAGATTGGGGTTTCAAAGAAAAGTTGTGTAGAAATGATTTAAAAGTAGAGTAGTTGTATAAAAATGTAATGAAATAGTTAAAAAATAAGATAATTATGGAGAGTAAAATGTTTTAACTTGACATATTTTGCACATTACCAAACACACCCATACTCACAAAATTAAGACTTTCTAAGATTATTATGGCTTCTTAGGCATCAAAAGATATGTGGTTTTCATACATGGTATGCGCACTTTCTTCGCATAAATCACACTCATTGAGTTGCTTACTATCACTGTCAATTGCTGTAGGAACAGTTTAATATTATCCCTAGCAACAATTATTATAATCGTTGGCCCCTGAATATTTAATATTTCTCAATTTTTTAGAACAAAACCCTTTGAAAAGTTGGCAACCAAACCTAAGACAAGTTATTTTTGCTGCTAATAAGGGTTCTTCAAGCAATTTGAGCGAGAAAAAAAAGAAATCACCATAACGCATTGTGTAGCACCACGTCCAAATGAATTCTAGGTGTGCGTGGTCAACTTGGAGAGTTATTGCATGTAAATGGGCTCCTGGGAGAGTGATTTGCGAATCTCCTGACTTAATCATGATTGCAAATATACTTATGTATTTTAAAAAATAATAAATAATTTAAAAATAATAAATAATCCTTACATATCTTGATTATAATTGCAAATATACTTACATTGTCCTAACTTCTCACACCTCTATTATTGCACTGTTACAACGTAGGTATATTTGCAAATATGTATAAACTGTATGAGTATATTATATTTGTAAATATACTCATATAATTTGCATATAATTGCAAATATATTTACACCATGATATTTTAATGATTTAAATATACTTGCAAATATGGTTAAATTACATAAAAATTATTTGTAATTTCTAAAACTATACAAGTATATTTGCAATTATAATAAAATGATGTGGATAAATTTGCAATTTACCTAATCTTTAATGGGTCAATCCTCTTTAGGGCCACTGTCAAATAGCTAATAAATTTATGTTTTGTTGATGATTGCCTAGGCCACTCTTTTGAGAATTTGAACAAACAGTTGGAGACATGTAGTGTTCTCTGGGTGTTTTATCAATTACACTCAAGAATTGTAATCATGCATGTGGGGCAACATACCGGTTGTATAAATTAAGGTCTAGATTTTAACAAAATAGACAGTATTAAGTGTAATGAATAAATTAGATTTGATGAATCATCAAAATGTGGCTGAAATTGGATCATTTTCTACATATTCACTTGGTAGGCTAGGATGTATAAGAGATGGCCTCTAATTATATTATATATTTGCAAATGAGGCTCTGAGTATTTCCGATTTTGTGATTTATTTCTATAACAAAGGACCTCTACTTACTGTTTACTTCTCAACACCCAAACGTAGACAGAGCCTCCTTGCGTATAGGAGGATGGGCGTAGACTAAGGGTAACTTTAAAAATCTTGTTATCTTACTTTTTATACTGAGTCAGGATAAGGTCGGTCCGATCTTCACTTTTCTTTAAGAGATATCGGGACAAATTTCGAGTTGATTTCACGTTGATACCAAGACAACGGGTCGAGTTGAAAAAGTAGTTCAAATTTTAAAATTTTATATACATATAAATATAAAATTATAGTTATGATAAACTTAAAGGTTAAATGATTCAATATTTTACTATTAGTAAGTAAAACACAATTATCATAATAAAGCATTAGTAAAATTTTTAATAATTTTGTTTACAACTTAACCTTGATAAATATGTGTACCAATATTAAAATATTGATGTAAATTTTGAATTATAATTAAAACTACTAAATTGCAAAATAATAATATTTATTCTTATAAGATATAAACAACATAGATAATATATTTTATTTTATTAATAAATATATAAATGAGATAATTTGAACAACATATACGTAATTAAGAAATAAAAATTTATTATATAAATAAGTTGTAAAGTTGAACTACATTAGCATATATCATATTCATATTAATAAGTCATAAAGTTACACATATTTATCCAACAAAATAATATTTAAATAAGTAAGTCATATAATTTATAAAAATAATTTACACCTTGCAGATAGGGCAAGTCATTGTAACTTTAGTCTAAAATCCTAATTCGCTTCATTCCATCGGGTTAAAATTCTTACCCAACTCTTTGTAAAATTGGGGAGAAGTAGGTCACGGGTCGACCTGTTCCTATTTTCACCCCTAATGAAGACTGAACCACATCCACACGTAATTATCATGCATTTACATGCATCCCGTTTTATTTTATATAAAATTTAGTAAAATCAAACATATACGTGTGGGCCACAAAAGCCAAAAAACTTTTACTCGAAAATAACATTTACTAGCTTTCACAGTATTAACTTGTGAAGACTAAAACGAATGTCTCAGTTAACCAACATCAAAAAGCTTATTTACTACTTTTTTATTTTTTCTTCGTAGACTTATTTATCTAATGTATTTAACATATAAATCAAGTTTTATAATTTTTGGATATTTGTGTATACTTTTTAATGGTAAAAGTTTGTTTATATATTAAATACACATTGATAAATAAGTGTATGGAAAAAAAGAAAAAAAATTTAAAAATGAATTTTTTGATGTAAATTAAGCAGAACATTTGCTCCGATCAGGCTAACATGATTATTTCTCTTTTTTCTTTCTATTGTATTTCCTAGCTCGAACGTAAGCATGGGCATCTAAGTGGTGACAAAATTGGGTTGAGAGGACACAAAATGGTTTCAAATTATGTGGGCATACAATAGATAAGTTGGCGTGTCAAGATCCATCTAGAGATTAGTTGCGCTGAATCACACTAGATTTTAAATAGATTAAACTAGGCCTAAATCGATAAGGCTCAAATTGCTGAATGGTAACATGTGTGAAGCCGAATTGGACACAAGTTAAGTCGAAGTCATTTCCTTAATTTTTTTAATTTATAAAATAATGAGAAAATAAAAACTTTCTAAGGTTATTGTGGCTTCTCAAACATCAAAGGAGATGTGGTTATCATATATGATACGCCCGCTTTCATCGCACAGATAACACTCGTTGAGGTCATTGCCATCACCATCAATCGCTAGAACAATTTAATGTTATCCTTAGCAGCTTTAATTATTCTCTATTTCTATCACTAAATATTTAATATTTTTCAATTTTTTTAGAAGAGAACCCTTTGGAAAGTTAGCGGCCAAATCTGAGACAAATGAATGACCTTTTGCTGCTGACGAGGGTTCTTCTTGCTATTTGGGCGAGAGAAAGAAAAGAGACCATCATTAAGTATTCTAAAGCACCATGTCTAAAGGGAATTTAGGTGTGCTGTAGTCAACTGGGAGGGATGTTGTTTGTAGATGGGGCTAGTGTATCTGAGGAATATATCTTCCAAACCTCTCAATTCAAGACAGGAGAGGCCATTTGGAATGGGCCAATCCTCTTTTGGAGCACTCTCTGATCAAACAGCTGAGGAATTTAGGTTTTGTTGATGGTTACTTAGATCACTCAAAAGAACCTGAACAAGTAGTTGGAGACACAGTGTTGTTTGAGCTATTACACTGTCGAATTGTAATAAACCACCGGTTGTATAAACAATATTAATTTGGGTTTAAATTTTAACAAAACAGATAATATTGAATACAATAAATCAATTAGATTTATGAATCATTAAAATGTGACCCAAATTGGATATTGTACCAGTTAACTTTGTTAGGATGGGATACACAGAAGATAACCTGAAATTATGTAAATTTTTCCAAATTACCCTCCAAGTGTTTACGACTTTGTGATTTATTACCAAAACAAATGACCTCTGCTTGTGAAATTCCTTTACGGATTGCCCCTCACAGCTAATACTCGTTCAAAATAGTCATATACATGTATTATTCGGGTATTTCAAGATTTGTAAAAATTCGACGTACGTATAAATTTTAAAACTGCCAAATCTTAAGCGGTCATTTGCAAAAAAGCCCAACTTTTGTGAATTCCCACCCGGATCACCCAAACTCATAAAACGGATTAAAGCGTGGCCGAAATAAGCATTAGTCCTACGGCTGGAAGACAGCGCCAGCCAGGAGCGCTGGCCTCCCTGAATAGTTTTGCGCTTGTTTAAACCAGCAAGCCATGGCGACAAGGCTCAGCTTGTTGAAAAAGTTGAATTCTATATATATAGTGTCCCGTGGGAGTGGGGGTTTCCGTCTAACATTCTTCAATACACGGACTGATACACCAATCGCATTGAATAAGCATCCAGGAAAAATTTCTATGCTTGAATTTTAGTGTCCATTATTTCCCAAGGAATGATCCTATTAGGGACTAAGTAAATGTCTCACTTAGCCCACATTAAAAATATTATTTAAAATAATTTTTTTTCTTTATACATTTGTTTATCTAAATACATTTAATATATAAATTAAGTTTTATCATTTTTGGATATGTGTATATATATTTTTAAAATTTTTAAAAATAAGAATATTTTAAATACAAATATACACATAGATGTTTAAAAATATTTAAAAAATAGATAAATATATTCAAAAAGGGTAAAACTTGGTTAAGATATTAAATGCATTTAGATAAACAAGCGCACGAAGAAAAAAATAAAAAAAATCGTTGTAAATAGGTTTTTTTAAGGTGGGTTAAGTGGATTATTTACTTAACCTCTTATTTCCCCTCCCCTGTTTCTTACTTGGGATTAATTGAAGCACGAAGTTGAGTCTTTGGTCCAAATTAATTATATCTTATCCCACATATGCCTTGAAAAGAAAATGTTGCGCTGCATTAATGGCTGAAACAAGCTACGCTAAATGAAAAGCCCGTTGTTAAGCAAAGAAAAGAGTGTTTGGCAATAACAAAAAATTTTCACCTAAAACTTTTCATTCTCTACAATTCTTCTATTTTTTAATTTTTTTACATCTTTCGATACAAATCACCCTACTTTTCAATCATTTCTACACAGTTATTTATACAATTAACCTGTCTATTTTAACTTTATCTTCTTTACTCTTTATCATTACCCCTATCATATCAATTTATTTGACAACTTTTATTCTTTAAAATTTTTCACCAAAAAAGTTTTATTCATTACCAGACACACCCGGAAAGAACGAGTGGTTATTGGTTGATGGGGCCCACGCGGTCGTGGACTCTCCAAGTCTTTGGCAGGATGACTTTGGTCTGTCTTTTTGACTATGTTCCGGGCGCTAGGCAGCACTGGTTATGGAAGCAAAGCATTCCCTATGTGTGCTAGACTGCTAGGCTGAAGGGGCGGCATAGTTCAACAATTCTAGGGCCATGCCAACCTTTCCTATCATTCTCCTCTTCCTTATCCTTTTCTCTTACGATTTCAGCCACGCCGGAGCCGCCGCCGCCGCAGCGAACACGGATAGCTATCATGTTGTGAGTGTCCAAGAAGCTTTGCAGGCACTGCACCAGTCTGATGATCAGGCCTGCTCACCCAAAGGTTAGAATTTCTCTTCACTTGGAATCTAGGGATTAATTAAATCGAAAGAACACAATTTCATCTCCTTAGAAGTGATCCACGAAACACTCCATGTGAGGACACCCAAAATTTTAAATAAAGACTCCTTCAAGATGTGATCATGAAAAATTTCTCCTCTAGTCAGATCTAGAGAAATTGAGTATTAAAAAGTAACATCTATCAGTTATCATAATATCTAGTTTTACGCTTCTGATTTTGTTATAGAATATGAAGGGCCAGGCCTGACAATTGTACACCGGCATGGACCATGCTCGCCCCTGGGTGAGCAACCGAAAGCATCGCATCGCCAAATCCTCGAACAAGACCAATCCCGGGTGAAATGGCTCAAATCATCAAAGGAGCTCATCCAAGTCAATGATGAGGAAGTCAACCTCCCATCTCGACTCGGCACATCGGTAGGCTTTGGCAACTACGTCGTCACTGTCGGTTTTGGAACTCCCAGAAGGGACATGACCGTCTCCTTCGACACGGTAAGCCCCCTCACCTGGATCCAATGCCAGCCCTGCTTTGGCGACCGCTTCCCGCAACAAGACCCCATATTCAACCCCACCCAATCCGCCTCCTACCTCAACGTCTCTTGCGACTCTACCGAATGCTCTACCGGCTGCTCCGCCTTCTTCCCCACATGCAATTACACAGCCGCCTACGGCAATGGTTCAATCTCCCAGGGCTTCTTAGCGCGAGACGCGCTGACGCTCACTGCCTCCGATGCCTTCCCCGACTTCCTCTTTGGGTGCGGCCACCAGAACAGGGGGAATTTAGGCGGAGCGGCGGGGTTGCTTGGGCTTGGCCTCGGAGAGAAATCTCTGGTCTCTCAAACAGCCATTAAGTTCGGCCAGGTTTTCTCCTACTATCTTCCCTCCAGCCCAACCTCGACAGGTTACCTGAAGTTTGGAGCGAAAGCCATTCCACCTGGAGTTCGATTCACGCCGCTGCTGACAAAACAAGAACATCCGTTTTTCTACTTCGTAGACATGGTTGGTATAAGCGTGGGAGGGAAGGCGCTTCCAATCCCCGCTTCGACCTTTTCGTCTGGTCCAGGCACCATCATCGACTCTGGCACCGTTATTACACGACTCCCTCCAGCAGCCTACGCAGCCCTGAGGTCGGCATTCCGGCAGGAGATGTCCAACTACAAAATAATGGCATCTCCAGTTCCGCTGTTCGACACGTGTTATGATTTGAGTGGGGGGCAGACCCTGAAGTTGCCCAAGATAGAGCTGAGCTTCCAAGGGGGCGTGGATGTGAATGTGGATTTCTCTGGGATTCTCGAGGTGGTGGAGGATTCGGTGAGGGTAGGCTGCCTGGCATTTGCTGGGAATAATGATTCGAGTGAACTAGGTATCATCGGGCATAGGCAGCAGCGGGGTTTGGAAGTGGTGTTTGACGTTGCAAGCGGTAGGCTGGGTTTTAGCACTCAAGTGGGCCGGAAGCAGAATAATAACACAAGAAAGCAATCGCAAACTGTAATATTAATAATACACTAGTCCCACTAGCATAGTCAATTAAATATTTTTTTATAAAAAATTGCATCAAAAAATTTAAAAAGCTTTTTGCCTAAGCATGTCGGCTGGGGACTGACTTTAACGTGAAGCACGAGTTGCACCTTGAAACTCATGCATAAGAGAAATCTCTTGGACTGGTTCTCTTCTGAATGTCAGTTGTGTATTATCGAGAGATAGAGAGATCGAGAGGGAGGGAAGGAGTGAGAGGATCTGGTTGAAATACATCAAACTGGGCTATAAAATACTAAAGGCCCATTTGCCGATGTAGTAGATGGTGATATTATTATTAGGACCAATCAGGTCGGTGCTTCAGGTGCTTGGGAAGCCCACGTAGAGAAGTTAACCAGAAGTCATTCCCCCTTGGAATCAAAATAAATAAATAAGCATTTATATTGTTAATTCAGAGATACTCTAATAGCATGCGACATCAAGGAAGATTCCAGTGTGCCGCCTTCATTTAGGCTTACCATGATGATTAAATTAAAATCTAATATATTCATTCCTAAAAATCATTTTAATCAAAGTTTTATGTAGGATATACCAACTTAAAATATAAATCAAATAATTTTATTAAGCTAAATTTACACCTTTATATACATGGGGTCATGCATATATTTGATTGCGTAAAAATTTATTTTAGTTAAACAATATTTTTGTAAATGCAATGAGTAGATTAGATTTTAATGTAATCATGAACATAACTCCAAAAATATGATTAGCCCGTTGAAGATCTTCATCGGTAACAGATTAACCGTACCATGGAAGTGTTTCTCTTTTTAATGTAGTTTTTTTTTTCTTTTTTATGTGAATATAGTTATTTTCAAAAATTACAATAACAATCACGATTCACGAAGGTACTAGAGCGGCTATTGATCCTAAATAATCTAAAACGATTGGTCTCAATATTCTTCATCCAAAACTAAAGCATTTTGAATATAATAATAACTAAATCGAAACAGGACAGCAAAGTTGCAACTCCTTAGACATGAAATGTGGTTGCCATCCACCTACTTGCTCCACACAGATAAGGTGTTGAGAGCAAACATCCTACCTTCGTCATAGCCAATCTCTCCATAACGGAACAGCAATGCCGCAATTCCTTTTCCCAGCAGATTTAGCCTCTCTCCCCAACTGAATATTCAACCTTTTTTTATTATAGTTTCTTCCTCGTGTAAAAGAAACCTATAGAAAGTTAGCAGCCAATTCTGAAATGGGACATTAACTTCTCTTAATTGCGGTTATCGAATCGTCATATAATTCGAGCGTAAACAGAGGAAATTATGAAACAGATAGATAGCATTGGGTCTAGATCTAGTTGTGCTTCGTCAGGTGAACTGGAGAAACATTGTTTGTAAATGCGGCTGGCATAGATGGTCAGAAAGATATAAAAGAGGCATTTACATTCTTCCTTCAAACCTCTATGCACACTGACTGCTTTGAAAGTGGGAGAGAGGCGGCCTCGAATGTACCAGTCCTCTTCGAGGGCACCCTCAAACAGCTGAGGAATTTAGCTGTTGCTGATGGTTATTTAGCTAGAAAACTCTTTAAGAACCTGAACAAACACTTGGAGACGGATCCCGTTCTCAGGGTGTAGGATCCGATCGCACACCAAGAATTGCACACCGATGCCCGTAAGGGCAACAAACCTGGATGTAGGAACAGAAATTAATTTAGGTTTAAAGTTAATTTTTAGTAAGTACGAAAGATTTTTAAATACATGCTCGACCTGTAATGGAGTCCTTTATTTCTGATCAGATAAGTACATCCATTAATCCATCTAATGTAGTAACATACCCAATCTTATAACCTATCCAGTGTTAACAATTCTTCTATAAAAAGGTAAAATGCAATCTGCACATTAATAAGAATCGAAAGCCACATATATACATTGTTTGGAAATTAAGTATAAATCAACTGCTGTATATTTGCAATTTCCTCAAAAATTAAATAATTTGGACGAGTCAATAGAAATACTATTTTAACATTTGGACGCCGCTCTAATCTATCCTTCGAATTAATTAGCTCTTATCCAGCAACTTATATGGGCCCAAACGAAAATGTTGCCGCATTGTGTCTAATGGCTGAAAGGGGCCGAATTGAATGAGAAGCTGACGGAAGTCACTCCACCGGCAAAGCAGATTCCTAAAAGCTGGGACGATTTTGGAACGTATGGACATACATGAAATGCAATTGAAGGGGAGTACCTAACCAAGCCTTTTGACACTTGACACCGGTACTTTTCATGGTTGCCGAATTTAATTTCCAAAATATCGACGATGAAAACACGGTTAGATGATGGGAGCATTCACGGGCCAGATCAGCATACATTTAATGACCACACTTGGTTAGTTGTGGACTCTCAAGTCGTTGCCAGGACAAGATGGATGGCTTTTTGTCTTCGAATTATGCTGTGGACGGTGTTGGATAAAGGAACAGAAATAAATAAATAATGCACCATCTATGGGTAGTAAGCAGCAGCCAAAAGAAGGCAGAACCCTAGAATTCTGGAGCCATGTCAACCTTTCCCAAGATTCTCCTCTGCCTTCTGCTTCTTTTCTCTTCAGTTCTCATCGATGCTGAAGCCACTGGAGAAAACACGGAGAGCACTCATGTTGTGAGGGTACTAGAGGCGCAGCATCAGCATGATCGGGAGGCTTGCTCATCCAAAGGTTAAGAGTTATTTCTCTTTAGTTGGGATCAAGAAGAAACTGAGTCCCTCCAAAGTGATCCATGAAACGCCCCCTTTTGATCTGCATTACGCTTGCATTATTCAACCGCAAATAGCATTTAAAGTAAGAAAATATACCCAAATTTAAATCAAAATGCTTCAAGATGATGTGCAGAAGTTGTTCTTTATTATTATCTTTTCAAATGCTAAATATATAATGATATAAATATACTTTATGTTAATCATTATCCGTGAACTTATGACTAATAATTCCTTCTTTTCGCATTAAGTCAAACACACCCTCATAAAAAAATATATATAATGAACAAACATTCACTTTCAAATAAAGAGCTTCATTATATAAGTCGTATTGTATTTGAGACTAAAATACAACATTCATTTAATTTTATAATTAGTTATATTTTTTTTATTTTTCTTCATAAACATGTTTTTGTAAGTGTATTCTGCCTGAATGCGGAGTTTTGTCATTTTACAATGTTTTTATATATTTATTTTTAATTTTTTAAACCAAGTCTTTAAAGGTGAAAAATGACTTAAACACTCTTGAAAGTTGAGATTGGTGATTTTTTAAAAAAATAAAAAATAAAAATGTAATAGTATTGTAAAATGACAAAACTGGGTATATGGATTAAATGCAACTAGAAAAACATATTTGTAAAGAAAAATTAAATAAAAATAAGATAAATTAAATAAATATTGTATTTTAGCTGAAAATATATCACAGCGTGTATAATCATGTTCCTTCAAATACTGTGATTATATGGGGGTTGCTCCTCTCGTCAAAACTAGAGAATTTCAATAGTAGAAGTAATATTTATCAATTTTTGATATTTAATCTTATGCTTTTAGTTTTGTTACAGAACATGCAGGGCCAGGCCTGAAAATTGTAGACCGCAATGGGCCATGCTCGCCATTGGGTGAGGAAAAGGCATCGCCTTTCCAAATCCTCCAACAAGACCAGATCCGAGTGAATTGGCTCCAAACGCAGCAGCTCAACACATCTTCTCCACCATTCTATGCTAAGGAAGCCCGCGTCCCAGCCCGACTTGGTACTTCGCTCGGCACTGGAAACTACATCGTCACGGTTGGTTTTGGGACTCCGAAGAGGGACATGACCGTTGCCTTCGACACAGGAAGCCACCTCACCTGGATCCAATGCCAGCCCTGTGCTGGCGGCTGCTACGAGCAGCAAGACCCCATCTTCAACCCGGCCCAATCCTCCTCCTTCACCAAAGTCTCTTGCAACACCGCGGATTGCACCCAAGTCGGCCTTCGCACAGGCTGCTCCTCCTCCTCCCCCGCTTGCATTTACTCAGTCATCTACGGTGATAATTCCATCACCCAAGGTTTCTTAGCGCGCGACACGCTGACGCTCACAGCCTCCGATGTGTTCCCTAAGTTCCAGTTCGGGTGCGCCCAGCAGAGCATGGGGCTCTTCGGCAAAACGGCGGGATTGCTTGGACTTGGCGGCACAAAGATTTCTCTGGTCTCACAAACAGCCTCCAAGTTCCAGCAGGTTTTCTCCTATTGTCTTCCCTCCACGCCTAGCTCGACGGGTTACCTCAAGTTTGGGACGGAGGCTATTCCAGCAGGTGTTCGATTCACGCCGTTGCTGGCCAAACAAGGGTACCCAATACTGTACTTCGTAAACATGGTTGGGATAAGAGTGAGAGGGCAGGCGCTCCCAATCCCCACTTCCACTTTTTCATCTGGTCCGGGCACTATAATCGACTCCGGCACCGTCATCACGCGGCTCCCTCCAACAGCCTATGCAGCGCTGAGGTCCGCATTCCGGCAGGCGATGTCGAGCTACCCACTGGCTGAGTCGCCAATTTCGCTGTTCGATACGTGCTATGATCTGAGTAAGGCGGAGACCGTGACGATTCCAAAAATAACGCTGAGTTTCGAGGGGGGTGTTGATGTGGATATGGTTCCGTCTGGGATTCTAGTGGTGCTGAGCAATGGAGGAAGCCAGATCGTAGGCTGCCTTGCGTTTGCTGGGAATGATGATTCGAGGGAACTGGGGATCATCGGGAACAGGCAGCAACAGGCATTCGCTGTGGTGTATGACGTTGCTGGCGGGAGGCTGGGGTTTAGTCCCGGTAGCTGTTAAATGCCCTTTATTGTTGTCTTTGCAAGAACGTCGTCGTGGTCTTATATGCCTGGAAAAGAAAACATAATGCAAGAAGACACGAATGCCAACGAAAAATGGAAATAAAATTAAAAAGAAAGTGGCTGCTCCATGATAATTTTCAAGTTATCTCGTAAAGGAATCTCTCATGCGTGTTTTGAAAATGATAAAATTATTAAATAAAAAATTATTTACATAAAAAGCTTTTAAAATAAAAATAATAATTTGATATGATAACAATAATAATAATGAGAAAAAAATTAAAATAGACACGTATGTGTAGTTGTGCAAAAATAATTAAAAATAGAATAGTTATATAAAATATATAATTAATCAATTAAAAATAAGATAGTTATAAAAAATAAAATTTTTTTACAAAAATCAGACACACCGTTACTTTCTTTACAAATGAAAACAAGAGTGCCAGTGGGAGCCTAATTGCTCAAAAAGTATTTAGTCAAATGGATCCTTTTGTTAGTCCATATTATCTCGACATCATTTTGATGTCCAAATAATTGATGTGGGACCTGGCTATAGACGGTTGATGATAAATCCACAGCCCCCACCATATATGTGGTATTTATTTTGTTTTTCTTTACAAAAGAAAAGAACGTACCAATTTGTGTCCTGAAAATGGCAAGATGTAAAATAATACTTTTCGTATTATTATAGCATAATTTAATATAAAGCATTTTTAGAGGTATTTTTATGAGGTCATTTACCTTAAATAGTCAGGTACTTAATTTATGTGTACTTCCAGAAAGAATAATAAATCTACTGTTTCTGCCCAACTTTGAAACTTATACTCGTCACACCTTGTTTACGAGGTAGTTTTGATCATGATTACAACTTATAAGACACTATGGTCATGGAAGACAAGTTGTCACACAGTCACGACTTTGACCAGGACCCGAACATGCATTCCTTCACATATTGCTCGTGAATGAGACCAACCGACCTTGGCAATACTTTCTTTTAGTATTACTCGTACATTTGGGGACCTTGACAAAAAATCAAATCCTCGACTTGGCCAAAGAGTGCTAACAAATCAGGTTGGATTGGTTAGGGACAAATCTTAATCTTAATTCATTTAAAAAATTTTAATCCTAATCCGTTTATTAATTTATTTAAAAAACCTCAACCTTAACTCATTTAATAAACATATTAGCGTGTCGTTAACGAGTTATATATATTGCAAACAAATTAAAACCAAACTAATTTAAAGTAAAGTGTGTGTTGTTTGTAATTATTGTGGTTGTGAATTAATCTACACTAACAGAGTATATGACATGACTAGATCTTCATCATCGAGAGGAGTGCATATTTAACATGCTAGCATAAAGAATGATGGTAACTTGACAAGATAGAGAGAGGATAAAAGCGAAAAAACAAAAATAAAGAAAGGAAGGATCGGAGTAGAAAATGGAGAGAAAGAGGGAAAGAGAGGGGAGAGATATGAAAATGAAGATGATCGAAGACAAAGAGAAAGAAGAGAGAGAGAGAGAGAGGGAAAAAAAATCTTATCAGCAATTGTCTCAATAATAATAAAATCACAATAAGACAATAGGGAAGACACTATAAAGTTATAGATAAAGAAAAGAAAATTGAAAATTGAAATGAGGAAAATAGATAATAAAAAATTAAAATAGAAAAAATAAATTTAGGATTTAGGAAATATATCTCTCTCTTTTTAACATATTGTAAATAGGTTGATGGTTAAACAAGTTAAATGAACTATTAAACGAATTGATGGTTAAACAGATTAAACAAATTACTAAATAAGATGACGTGTTGTAAAATCTAAATCTTAATTTATTTATTTATTAAAATGATTAAACGGGTTCACATATTATAAACTATTTATTCAAATATTCTAATTTAAATTCATTTATAAATGAGTTGGACGAATAAGCTGATCATAACCATCAACACTCATACAGTATGAGCAAGTTTCGACGATGCATATTTGGAGCAATGTATTTCCCTAAAAAATAGATAAAAGTAATATATCTTCCCTAAAAATATGTAAAAATGTATCAAGGCTTCAATAGAATTGAAGTTAAGGAAGATAATAAACATATAAAAATATTTTTATATATTTTTCCGTACTTGGGCAGACTATTTTACTTTTTTTTTTTTCATTCATAGTCATTGCACGTGACATCTCTCTTCGATTTTTTTTCTAAAATAAAGGATGTATTTGGTAATGAATAAAACTTTTGATGAAAAATTTTGGAGAGTAAAAGTTGTCATATAATGTGATATGATATGAGTAATGATGAGTAGTAAAGATGATAAAATTAAAATAAATGAGTTAATTGTCTCGTGTAGAAATAATTAAAAGTAGATTAGTTATAAAGGAAAATGTAAAAAAATAATTAAAAAATATGATAATTATAAAGAATAAAAAATTTTATATTAAAAAATTTTAACTTAACATCTTTTATCAATTAACAAAGACACCTGTATTCCAAAACACTTTTCTTCCTAATTCTTCCGGTCCCGGCTTAAACCTACCCAAGGTGGAGGCAATCATAACCAGAGGTCTCTCGGTCTCTCTGGAAGTTTCTCATGACGTACACGTTTCCTGGTGAATGGGAAGGCCACGCCACTACCTTGGTCGAGTGGGGACGAGCAGATCCACGTGACAATGATACCGCTCGTTCAATATGAGAGAGTTCACGTGGCCGTTTCTCAGCCGCAACGCACTTCCTCTGCCATGCATTCTCCTCCCCGTATATAAACGCCACTCTGTGAACTTAGTAAACAAGCAACGTTGGGAGAATTTCGATAAATTATTAGGCTCGCGTCCTGTTCTGAGCTGCCTAGGCAAGTTTAAACGGCATACGCCGACTGCTGTCTGTCTCTCTCTTTCTAGCTACTCTAGTCTTCTTGCCGGTTGTTCGGAATGGCCGTATCAGCAGCCATCCAATCCCTCGGGGGAATCCCCTTGCTGCGTGCTACTTCGAAGCAGCACTCTCCATCCCAGCAGCGAGTAGGTGGGAGCCTGCTTGTTCGGTGCCAAGCAGAGGTGAGTGAGTGTTGCACTGATTGAATTCTGCCAGGTATATCTAACTGCCGTTGTTTTTGAAATTTCTGTTCTTAAACGGATTCTTGAACTTTCAGGATAATAAATCGCCGGAAAAAACCAAGCCATCTCAAACGCCTGAAGCCATACCTCAAAGTACTCAGGAAATCAAGCCGCCTCAACCCCTCAAATCTCCCCCCAAGAAAGTAAGCACCAAGTTCACAGACGTGCTAGCATTCAGCGGGCCTGCCCCTGAGCGCATCAATGGGAGGCTAGCCATGGTGGGATTTGTGTCGGCGATTGGAGTTGAGCTTGCCAAAGGGGATGGATTGATGGCTCAACTGGCGAACGGAGGTCTGTCGTGGTTCTTCTACGCGACCGTGTTGCTGTCTGCGGCATCGTTGGTGCCCTTGTTTAGGGGCGAAGACCCCCAGTCCAAGACGGATGGGCTCATGACCTCGGATGCGGAGTTGTGGAACGGGAGGGTAGCTATGTTGGGTCTGGTAGCCTTGGCCTTCACTGAATATGTTATAGGCGGGGCTCTGGTGTAGAGTTTATAGACCACTTGAGGAATGAGGAAAGATTTATTTAAGTTATTACAAGATTCTGATGTAACGAGTAGTGTAAGTTGGGAAGTAAAGTGAATTCAATATTATCTTTTTAATTGCAATTATCCTAAGTTACACACATCTAAAACCCTGCCACATTATCCAAACATAAAAATGCAGCGTGTCTATTCCGGTAGTTGTAAATTCTTTTTTTTTTATATACACACGCTAAATCATACATTCGGTGTCCGATTTGCTTATAATCCAGCTTATCGATCTCATGAAATTGCATTTAGGGGTCTGTTTGGTTCGCCCGTAAACTGAGGAGGGTGAAGTAGTCTTTTCAATGCTGCTGAAACGTCAACTCTTCATATACATGGATGTGAAGATGCGCACAAGAAGTTTCGGTGCTCTGCTTGGTTTCCGAACGGGCACTAATTCTGCATTGACCTGTTTTCCAGTTACAGCGTTTGGACATAATTACACTGTCCAAATGGCTGCTGAGTGACGTGTTTTTGCGGAAAAACACGTCAAATAGTTTGGTTGCGAACCAAACAGATCCTAGGAAATTACGAATATAATCCGTAAGATCACGCTCTAAAGGTCTGACTCGCACTCAGCTGCCGTACGAAAACATAGTACTGATGTGTATTTTGATAATATATTTAATCTATTAAAAAAGTATTATAAAGTGAAAAAACGAAAAATTTTAACTCAAATTCAGATTCTCGAATATGTAAAGTGGGATGGATTTAAACTAAGAAAAACTCTTATCAACATAATTTAAGGCAAAATTAGTATTAAGTACTCGGAAAAAGGTACTATAAAGTGAAAAACGAAAAATTTTAACTAAAAATTAGATTCTTTAAGCTGTGTTTGTTTAGGATAAAAAAGTGTCAACTAAAACTTTTCACTCTCCATAATTATTTTATTATTTAATTATTTTTTCACATTTTTCTACACAAACTATCATACTTTTCAATCATTTCTACACAACTACCCGTACAACTAACCTATCTATTTTAACTTTATTCTCTTTACTCCTCATC
>JAXCLR010000073.1:12596481-12608509 GCA_035584095.1 Annona squamosa | reverse complement strand
TTTTAACTTTATTCTCTTTACTCTTCATCATTACTCCTATTATATCATATCACTTTCTATTGATTTGACAACTTCTATTCCGAAAATTTTTCATCAAAAATTTTAACTCCAAACAAACACACCCTTAATTTGTAAATTGGGATGGATTTAAACTAAAACAAACTCTTATCAACATAATTTGAGGTAAAATTAGTTTTAAGTACTTGGTGTTTTATCATTTTGGGTGTGTTTGGTAACAAGTAACTTTTCTGATGAAAAATTTTAAGGATGTGTTTGGTAATGAATAAAATTTTTGATAAAAAATTTTGAAAAGTAAAAGTTGTGATATGATAGGGATATTGATGAGTAGTAAATATGATAAATATAAATAGATAGGTTAGTTGTGTGGATAGTTATGTAGAAATGATTGTAAAGTAGGGGAGTTGTATAGGAAAATGTGAAAAAATGATTAAAAAATATGATAGTTATGGAAAGTGAAAAGTTTTAAATTAAAAAATTTTAACTTAGACATTTTTGTCGATTGCCAAATACACCATAAATAGTAAAAGTTATCAAATGATGTGATATGATGGATGTAACAATAAGTAGTAAAGATGATAAAATTAAAATAGATAGGTTAGTTGTGTGAGTTGTTACATAGAAATGATTGAAAAGTAGAGTAATTGTATAGGAATATGTAAAAAAAATAATTAAAAAATATGATAATCGCAGAAAGTGAAAAATTTTAAATTCAAAAGTTTTAATTTGACATTTTTTAACCATTGCCAAACATACCTTTTATTTCAAGGTGAAATATTTGGTTGAAAGAACTGTAAGATACATCATGATGCGGAATTGCGGATCAAGAGCCAAATTAACTTCTCAATTTTAATAAACAATCTAAACAGAACTCGATTGGGCTTGGATTGACGAGGCCCAATACAAACGGCCTCTTGGATCCTTCGGAGAGAAAGGTCGTAGCTGCGGCTTCAAATTATACAAAATTTTGAAATCCAATCTGTACTAGAATGAAAATATAATTATGTGTATCAAGAATGGGTAAAGTTGTATGAAAATATAATTATGTGTATTAAGATTGGGTAAAGTTGCTGTAGAAATTGAAAAAATTGTCTTGAAAATTATAATATTAGTTTGGAAATAGTGATGCATATTCAATTTAAAAATTTTGTGCGGCTTTAAACATGCCATACTAAAAAGTTAAAAAATAAGCTGTCAACAAAAAAAAGATAACTTTATTATACTCTTAATAATTGTACTTAATTCATAGAATATGTACCACATTTCATAATTTTTTTACACCGATAATATTATATCTTAAATTTCTAATCTTAAATTTCTACTATATCCTGGACAGTTGTCTATCTTATTGAAAAAATAATTATACTTTTTAAAAAAATTTCTATTTAAAACAATTTAACATAATTATTAAATTATTTAATATCATATATTAATGATTTATTATAATCGAATAAGTTATATTAAAGTTAAACCATCTCAGTTAGAAAATTTTAAACAATCAAAATTATTTTTTTAATAGAGTAAACAACAGTTGTAGACTTGTAGTGAGGGCATGAACATGACAAGAATTTAGACAAGATGTAGACTTGTAATGACGGCATGGACATGTCAAAAATTTAGGATGAAATGTTTGAGTGCGAGACGAATTTATAAATCACGGTGGGTAAATAAGAAATTAGTGTTTAATGTTACGTTACGAGAAAAATTTTCACTGCAAAAAAATACTACTTTCATAAATCGTGACCGACTGCAAACGTCGGGAAGTAGAAAGAATTTTGAAGAAGCCGCCGATTGAATGGAAGATCCTGCTCTGCAAATCCGTCGCTTTGATGAACTCCCTTCCGTCGAGGATTTCTCTTCCAAAATCGAATCAAGCAACGTTCCCGCGGTATGGTTCCTTCTCTCACTTCCCCAGCACCACTTGAGGCTTCGGCGCATTGATCTTCTTCCTCTCATCTCTTCTTCCTGTTGCAAACAAGGTATTCCATGGATGCGTCAAAGACTGGAAAGCTTTCTCCAAGTGGAATCCCTCCAGTGGAGGCCTTGACTATCTGGAGGTAGCTGTCTCTGCCTTCTCTCATTTCATCCCATTCTTGTCATTTCATACTCGAGATTTTTGTCGATATTACTGGATATTAAACTTGGGAAACCAAAACTTTGCCGGTCGGTTGAGATTGTGAGATGGTGTGAGTGAAAAGAAAGAAAAAGGTTCAGTAATTGCAAGCAAGATGAATGAGTGCTCACAACTCGGCAAAGGGGAAGATGGAATGCTTTCAGGGAGCTAAAATGCTTGTAGCCCATGGATATGCTTACATATTTCTTAAGAATGACGTGAAGAATTCGCAGCAGTTTCGGTTGTACTGTTTGGACATTCAGATTCCATTGTAAACTGAACAAGCCATCTTGTGATCTGTCCATCTTCTATTGATCAAAGCACGGATAATCCAACCGTCTGCAGTTTTTGGACACCTTCGGTTGTTGCTTTCCAACATCTTGAGAAAGCATGTTTGGCTTTGGAGCTGCCTCAGTCTCCTTTGAAACTAAAAGAGTAGTTCAATCATCTGCTCATACATTTTTTCAAATTCTAAATCTTCTAATGTTTTCTGGATTGAATATCCACGTAGAAACCTTATCTTAGGGTTTGCCGGAAATTTTGGCAAATAGCAGGTTCCTCTTTTGAACCTAGCTCGTGTCTTTATACAAACATGTCGTACTCACTCTCTTAATAAAAATACCCTCTTAATAGAAGCACTACTATTTGATTTCAGGAGAAAGTAGGTTGTACAGTTGTGGAAGCTATGGTGTCCAGATCTGCACCAATCTTCTATGGAGACCTTAGGAGTCATGAGAGAGTAACTTTTTGTTTACTTTCCAATTGATGCTTGGCTTCTTCTGCCATTCAGCAAATTGAATTTCGGATGACTCGTATCTCATGCTTGTCATACATTTCTCTATGTAATTCAGGTACCTTTCCCATTCTCTGCATTTATCCATTCTTGTAAACAGCTGTATAGTGGCGTTCGACCTCAACTGGACAGCTGCGGGACTTCAGTTGCCAATTCAGATGAAGTGCAATCAATATCTGCGAATGCAAATCAAATTTATTTAGCACAGGTCCTTCTGTATAAACCTTTTTTTCCTTCTTCTTAAGGATTGTGTTGTTCACTCCTTCAACATGTTCATTGGTTGCTTACATTTTGCTTGCTAATCATGTATAGGTAATTATGAAAAATTGTGATGATGTCGACAATCATTGAAATTCTCATGAAAGCTCGTTCTTCGTTGCCCCTTGGTTTCATATCATTAGGCATCCAGTTGGAGCTTAAGAAATGCAGTAGTAATGACCCCACCTATTATGTTGTGGTATGTGGTATATTATTAATTTTCACTTGAAAATATAACTTTTTCAAGTGAGAATGAACCAAGCCTTGAACATTTTTATACAGGCTATGCAGCTCAAGATCGAAGGAAATATCATGAGAGTATATGAACCTGATCCACGAGGATGAATTGGTGCTCAAACCTGTTTGAACTCAGTAGATCAGAGTTTGTAAAAAACCAGCTATCAAGAGCAATTGTGAGAATAACAACTGAACTGAACGCATGATATATGAAAACAAGGGAGGCCACTTTCAAGAGAAAAGTGTTTCATGCATGCTTGGTCCTTTTAAAGGGCTTGTACAAAATTATGACATTAGGAATTTAGGATGTCATTGGTTCAATGGACTTGATGTTATGTTCCCCCCTTCTTATTTTTGTCACTATTAATTATTTCAAACTAAAAGAAAATTTAGAATTTTCTTTTGAGGAGTTTACTTGAAACTCACTTTGGAAGGGTTAGAGTAACTGTAGCTTTAAAACAGCTAACCCATTCTGTTTCTAGCTAGATCAGCTGTATTTTTGCTACTGGCTATGTAAAGACCTCTTTGAGAAACTAGTACTTCATGCATTTCAATTGCTCGTAAAATCTCAGAAGTCCTTTTGCAGTTTTGCTGGATCTTTTAGGAATTAAGTATAGTTACACTTTTTGATGAACTAACTTTGGTAATACAGGTCCCTATCTTGAATATTGAAAACGAAGAAAAGGCTTCACTGGGAACTCTAAAGGATGACATTTTGACGGTTTGGATATTCCCTTCCTCCCCTGAAGTTCTTTTCACTTAGATTGGTGGAACGCAATGTGCATTTTTGGTCTGCTTGGTTGTTTTGTTCTTTGCCAAGTACCAACATTGTTCAAATTTCTAACGTCTATAGCATTTCTCTTTTTTGGAGTTTCCTTGTCTACTTTTTGCTTTAGAATATCTCTTGCAAACTCAACATCTTGTTTATGTCGCATCTGAGATTTTTCCTGATTTGTTCTAAACATATTGCAGCCTGCATTTTTGGAGAAAAAACAACTGGCATCTATAAATTTGTGGATGAATTGTGCTCGATCTAGGTCTAGCACTCATTATGATCCTCACAATAATCTTCTATGTGTTATTTCTGGATTCAAACAAGGTACAATTGTTTTCCTTCTTGGATTTGTTGTAAATTGGGCTGTTTATCACTAATTGGTCTCCATCTTCTGAAAATTCTACTCAACATTCCAAAAAAAATCCACTACTTGTTCTTTTTGTCCTGTTTTTATTGTCTTGTGTTTTTTCATGCCTTTCACCTTTGTTGGTTTTTAGCAACCCAACTTCTGTGTTGATTGAGATTTAGGAACCGAATTCCGTGGACAAGCATGTTTAGATTATGATCAGGGATTATTATGCCTAGTACAGGTCTATCTCTATTGATGAAACTTCACAAAGATGGAACAAATTATTATCTAAAAAGCATTGATTCTGAGCATAAAACATAAAGTAAAACTGGCACGAAGAACATGTTTCATTTGTATGTGGGCACTGCGATGTACCAGAATGATTTGTCATCAATTCTGTTTTTGAATATGTTTCTAAAAGTTCAGATGGAAAGGATTAAAAAAAAGAATGAAACAATCCAGTTGATGATTTCATGCTCCGTCCTTGGCAGAAAATATCCATTTAGAAGTATAGTTCAAATACTTTGTTAAAAATTCTGCTGAATGTTTAAATAACTTTATCCATTTTTTGTTATCTTTGACTATCAGAATCCAGGATTGTCAGAATTATTTTCCTTATTGTAACTTCACCCATCTTCCTCTTTTTCTCAGTTGTCTTGTGGCCTCCCTCTGCTAGTTCTGTTCTTTATCCAATGCCCATATGGGGGGAAGCTTCGAACCACAGGTTTGATACTTGTTTAAACTTAAAATATCTTGTTTTCTGTGTGCTTTTGAAGTCTAATGATCTCACTCGAACTGGGAATGATGTTAGTCATCTTATCATGCTTGCAGTAGTAATCTTCTGATACTCATTGGCCTTCTTCTTTATTTCAGTTGCGTTGACTTACAGAACCCTGATTTTTCAGTCCATTCAAGGGCAAAGAACTCTATGAATCATTCGCAAAAAGTCATTCTACAACCTGGTGATGCACTTTTTGTTCCTGAAGGATGGTAAAGTTTCAATCTTTATTTTTTCAACGATTTCTCTGGTGATTGCAAAATGGGGAGAGGAGGATGGAGAAAGAGGGTGCAGTCATGAAGATTATTAAATCTGTTGTTTCTTCACAGTAGATTTTCTCCTGGTTATCTGAGTCCAAAAGTTGTTAAAACTGATGTTTTCACTGCATGACTATTTTTTCAATCTGATTTTTGGAAAGCAAAGCAGATGTCATGTGCATTGGTTTCCTCATGTGAGTATGAAAATGAAGACATTTAGCAAAGGGCATTTTGTTCACCGTTTGCTGAGCATGGGTGCTGGATGACTAAGAACAATTTGGTCTCTTTTTTATTTCAAGCCTTTTACATGTTTTTTGATTGAAGCCATTGGATTTTCTCTTTTCTAGCAACTCATCACATTGGAGATCAAAACTCATTGCTTTTGTCTTCAGAGAAAAATATGAAATAAATAAATTTGGTGATTAGCTTTCTTTATTTTATGCTTTGTTAGTTCATTGTTTGAGATTTGTTGTGCAACAGGTTTCATCAAGTTGATAGTGATGATTTGACCATTGCTATAAATTTCTGGTGGCAGTCAAACACAATGACAAATATACTAGAGCATATGGATGCATATTATTTACGAAGGATAATCAGAAGGTATTTTAGCAATGTCGTCGGGCTGATCTGACTGTTGTTTTGATTTCTTGGAGTTTATTTTTCGAATTTAGTCTGACTAGTTATTTGTTTGTTTCTTGTGTTTGAATTGTTTGTCAACTCCTTGATCTGTAGAAAAGATTGGTGGACAAGGAAATGGTATGCTTCCTCTCAGCCTAATTATGTATTACTACTGCTTTGTTTGAAATATTGATTGAACTGCTTAGAATGGGACGTCGTGCTGTTAGTATTTATTGGAGCAAAAGTGATTTGGTTGTTTTTCCAAGATATTTACTGACTCTGCTTGCTTTTTGTACTTGGCTAACTTTTCTGCAGTAGTTGAAACGGAGACATCCCAGGCCAAGGAGCCCTTCATGAAATTTACCTAAAAAATGGCACCAGAATGCAAACACAAACAACGAAGACTGTAATGACATAGAAATCTGGATAGCACAAGGGAATAAGAAATGATATTCAAATAAATAAAAATTACACCCTATACTATGCATTGGTTATTATATGATCACTCAGTATTTGATATAACTAAACATTGCTTGTCTTATTATTACTATTGATTAAACTGCTTAGGACTGGACATTGTTCTGTAAGTATTTATTGGAGCCAAACAATTTGGTTGTTTTTCCAAAGTATTTCTGGCCTCAGCTTGCTTTTTAGTAATACAAGGCTAACTTTTCTGCAATACTTGAAGCTGTGACTTTCCAAGCCAGGGAGCTCTTCATGAAATTTACCTATAACATGGTAACAGAACACTAACACAAATCAAAATGAGAAACGAAAAAGGAATCTGGACACCACAAGGGAAAAAGAAAGAATCAATAAATAAAAAATTACAGCTATGCCATTCATTGTTTATTAGATGATCGGTTGATATTTGATATAACTAAACTTTGTTTTTCTTATTGTTAAAGTTTTCATATTAATTTGATTGGCACTTGATGATCAAATGAATTCCTAAAATCTCAGCTGTAATGACTATGGCGCATTAAGTATCCACTTTTGAATACTACTTGGAATTTTTTAGGCATGTGAGCAGGGCTGGTCTTCAAACATTATATTACTAGATATTATCTTCTCATGCTGGTTATATACACATATTGCCCAGTGTCAACCAATTTTAAGGTTGTGTGCTCTTAAAATCTGGGCAGAATCAAATGCTTTATCTGAGCTCCGTTAATACTCAGAAGCCAGTGGAGGATGCGCATGGGAAATTATGCGAGGATGAAACAGGTTGATTACGCATTCGATGCCTTTTTAAATTCTTTTATGAGCCAATGTTTTAGAGGCCCGCTTAGAGTTCATTTACTTTTAAGAGTGCCAAATGAAGGAACGATTTTGGAAATTTTCTTTATGTCAAATTTATCTTACAAATGGTCCATTACCATCCATTACTCAACTCATAATCAGTATGTTGATTACCAGAGCAGATCCTTATAACGTAATAATTTAACTCTTTTTTTCTTTAAGGCTTTCAAGTATGCATGTCGAGTCTGGAACCCAATATCTATTGTTATCAGCGGATCAACTATTAGCATGCCAGTTTTCTGAGAAGCTAATCATTGTTAGTTATGGTTTCTACATAATTGTGATGTTTTTATCTATTGGGAAGATTCTGGTGGGAATGATCAAGATGTTGGTAGAACATTTCAGCAGCTGGAACCACTCAGTCTCCAAGCTCTTCACGAACTTGTTTCTTTGGTTCATAATGCCATTAAAGTTGTTGGTCCAATTCAAGGAGAGCAATCTACATTTGTAAAAGGTTCAGAGGTTTACCCCATGGAGAGGTCAGTGGTAGTTGCAGATTCATTTGGTTTAGAAGATGATCCAGTTGCCAGAGCTCTATGGAGTCTTAAACCGCTTATGCTTCAAGCTGTATTGTCATCCATGGCTGTATGTTCAAAATCTATTTGGACCCTCTCTATTTTCTTACTAAAGTTTTATGCTGGAAGTATACCAAGATAACTATACTTACCATTCATTATGATGACTGCATGTAGGATAACATGCATGAATTTCATTTCCTTAGTTTAATTCTCATGTTTTATTTTCTTGTAAGCAATAATGGATTGATTTTTATTGAGCCTATTGACTACTGCGATGACCAAGAATTAAGCATCGTGAATAAATAGGATTTCCTTACAATTTGTGGGCTCTTATTGTAATGAGTGTTTCAAATGTATGTAATAGAGGAACATTAACAGCTCTATTTCTCTGTTTTGAACTTCTGAAATCCAAGCCATAATCATTTCTCCACATAAGGAAGATGTTTAAATATTTGTGCAAATTTTTGCAATTATTATACACAGAAATTACTACCTGATTGTTATCTTCATAATATTCTTTACCAGCGTAATTTCCCAAGAACATTGGAGGCTCTTATCCTGCATTTGCTAACACCGGTGGGGGCAGAAGTCCTCACCCGGAAGTTTGA
The DNA here is from genome assembly GCA_035584095.1 of Annona squamosa. NCBI lineage: Eukaryota > Viridiplantae > Streptophyta > Magnoliopsida > Magnoliales > Annonaceae > Annona > Annona squamosa. Next base: position 12,599,885 of record JAXCLR010000073.1, on the reverse strand, counting down.
TGAGATGGACCAACAAACAACAAAAGATGAGCAGTATGGCAGATTTCCTATGATTTAATGGTTGAAGTAAAATCATGTGGTCCAGATTTCAGAGATGGTGCTTCTTATATACTAACCCTATATATTTCTGATAACAGGAATGGGTTCTACCAGCTGTTCTATGGTGTATTTGATGATCAATTTGCTGCAATGAATGCCATTTTGAACGGCAAAGAGATGTTTGCATTTCAGGTGCCTTCCAAACTTTCCATTTTTCAGGCTACATTAGGTTTGCAATCTGATTTTTCCACTAATGTATAATTGGTTCTGTTGATAGCATAATGACAGCTCGTCATTTTGTTCTATTGTGGATCTAGTTAGTGTTTTTACTTGCCTTTTCCTCCTAAACTGGAACAGTTGCATGAATCTCATCCTACATTATTGCTGAGCTGTCCCCATCAGCCCACATGTGACATGTTCTCTAATGACATGCATCTATGATTTCTTATGTGCATGATGGAGAGGAGAACAGTAAACGTGGGGAATGTCTACTCTGCCACTTGATATTTTAATAAAGAAGCGGCCAGATCTGGCATCATACTGCTGAAGTGGCCAGATGCGGCACAATAGAATCTTTGCAGTTGACCCTGGGTAGGAAACAGCTTATGATGGTGGTGATGAAGTGGTTCCTTGAGCTCGTTGGATGTCACCCATTAAGATAAATGACCATAAGGCTGGACACATGATTCATCCATGAAAATGCTAGAAACCTACAGTGTCTTTTAGGATGGGTACAATCATACAGGCCAAGAAAGTTAATCAGTTGCTTTTAATATGGCATATCACAAACAAATTAGGCAGATTCGTTTTCTAACCCTCCTGTATATTTTGTGTGGCAGGCATTGAAGAAAGTCATGGAACAGTTTTTGGGATTAAACATTGTTCAACCTCAAAAACCAGTATGAAAACCTGCACTGAAAATGGTTAGATTGGAGCTTTCATCTTTTTTTTTTTTTGTTGCTGTACAATTGTTGCTGCTATTGTACAGCTGTTTCATAAATAAATTTTTATGTAATCATCAATTACCTTCCTATTTTTTTTATTTGGCTCCTAAACCTAATATGATGGATTTTTGCAGGCACCGAGGAACGCATTCTTTGGAATGACCCTTTGTTGTGATATACTGATATCAGTCATAGAGCACGTGCAGAGACAAAATGATAACCAATACACGTCTCCTAATGAAAAGTCGTTCTCCGTTGGTAAAAATTTTTCACTGAATCTGCATGGAATGAGTAGTGAATTTGGCAAAGAGATGCATTTTGTTCCCGCTTTTCCTCTGAGCGCTTGGGAAGAGAACTTATGGATAATAAGGTTTTTAAAATAAGAAAAAATAATGCGATATGATATGGGCGATAATGAGGAGTAAAGAGTTAAAATAGATAAGTTAATTGTATGAATAATTATATAGAAACGATTGAAAAGTAGATAATTATATCGGAAGATGTAAAAAAATAATTTTAAAAAATTAGATAATTGCGAAAAGTAATAAGTTTTAAATAAACACACTTTACAATCAATTTCAACAGTCGTTTTTCTTGTACCGTATGCCAATCACCCATTTCATTAAAAAAAACAAATCCGCCATGCATCCGAGCGATAGCACTCTTTAGGATCTTGTTTTTGGATCGTTTTTGGCAAGAATTCTTGCCAGCTCTTTTGAAAGAGTTAAGAAGTGGAAATAAGCCGAAATAATTATTTATTTTATACTTATCAGTCATATCAGTGTTTGAGCAGATAACGATATGAGCAGAATGTCTTGTGTGGACTTATTTGTATGTTCTAGGGTGGAGACAAAAAATGCAAATGTAACCCTTTATCAAGACGAAATTAATGGAATCTATAGAATTTAAATTTAATTGCAATATTCATAGTGGAAAATTTATTGTTATATATGTTCGATGATAATTTCTTGTTATATTAGAAAGCTAGCTAGCTAGTTAGTTCTTTTTATTTTTATTTTTATTTTTATTTTGTTGGATAGAAAGCTAGTTGTTAGTTCTTTTGGCAACTGGAAAGTGAAAGTCGGATAGTGCTTGCGGCGGATTCTAGAACATCAGCGGCCTACTTTTTCCCGTCGATAATTGAAATCCTGCATCTACTCTGCTCTCCGCCTCCGCCCCCGCCATGGGAAAAAACTACCCCTCAAACGCCTTCTCCTCCTCGTTCTTCTCCGCAGCGATCACCACCGTCCATTACGACAGCGCAAAGGACGAAAATGCCCACCGGCAGGATACCGTCCAAATCCCCATCGACGACGCTTCTCCTTCCGATACCTCCACCCAAATCCCCGTTCGACTCCCTCAATCGCTCCTGGACGCCGCCGCCGCCAGGATCCAGGCCGCCTACCGCTCCCGCCGCGTCCGTGCCTTGGTGCGCGAGATCTCCGCCGTCGATTCCGAGGCTGACCGTTATGAGCGCCTTCTCCGACAGCAGGACACCGTGGACTCGGTCCGTCGTGACGGACTGGAGCGGCTGCGGCTGAACGAGGGCCTGATGCGACTGCTTCTGCGGCTGGACTCGGTGCCGGGGATCGATCCGGCGGTGCGGGAGTTGCGTCGGCGCACCAGCCGTCGGATCGTGGCGCTGCAGGAGGTGCTGGACGCGGTGGTCGACGCCCGAATTGATGACTTGCCCAAGTTCCCGCCGACTTGGGACGAGTTCGTGGCAGGGATTGGGGGAGAGTTGGGAGGCGATGGTGGAGAAGACGAGTTAGGAAGCTGCGCGCGTGCGAAATTGGAGTTCTTGTTCGGGCCCGGAAATTTAAATGTATGAGAAGAAGAAAATTGTGGATTACAGCGTCTCATGCGTTTACTTGTATGATAGTATGATACCGTCTAGTTTTGTGTATTTACTTGTACGACGAACACAGTCTAGTTTCTTTATCCATTTACTATTTATTAATTATTTCGAATCTGTTCCGTCTCTGCTATTGACTAGCTTCACAGTCTGTTACCACTCATTTGAGATATAAGCTTCGTTTGGCTGACTCCTACCAAAACGATTTCGAAAGCAAATTAATTTACCTTTCAGCAAGACCTGGCAATTCTGAACGGCCTTTTGGCCCGCCCATAGCGTTCCAAACCAAGCCTTACTGCTTTTCAGCACGCGGCGTCTCCGTTCCTACGAAGCGAACTTCGTGCATTTTTCACGAGGACTATTTGTATTTACCGCACTTCTTTTTTACAATTTTTAATAGAGCATGCTTATATACATCATAATGTATTTTAAGTTAAAATAAAATATGCATTTGTTTTATCTTATTTTTATGTTTATCTGGTTTTTTCTTCATAAATATATTTTCCTAATTATATTTAATCCATATATCAAGTTTTGTCATTTTATGTTCTAAAAAATCACCAATT
>JAXCLR010000073.1:12558533-12586346 GCA_035584095.1 Annona squamosa | reverse complement strand
TTGAAATTTTGCTGGAAAAATGCATTTAAGATAAGTATGGTCTACTGTCATGAATATCCATGAGTGCAAATTCCCCATATCAAGGATCCATTATCTGGAAATTTAGAGAGAACCTAAAAGAGTTGAGGATCAATGATCATCTAAGAAAGATACACGCAAATGTCTCAAATCATTGATGCAGACAAGAACTTTTTTTTTTTCTTTATTTTGTGCAGTATAGACTACAGACTGTATTGCACTCCCCCTTCCCCACATAACAAAAACAAGAATACCCATCATTAGTCAAGAGTAGATTATACAAGGCAGAAGTATGCTAAAAGAACAGTCTTGAGTAACGATTTATGGAGATCTCAACTTCCGCTGATATCTGAAAAAAAATTTGTAATAGCTATGGGCAACTCAATCACCAGACAGTTTTACCATTCAATGAAGTTTATTTCATACACTAGCTGGTCTTTTGGTTCCATCCGTGCCTTCCAGAATGGAATCAAATCAATGATCCAAGTAAGATTATGATCCAACCCTTTACCATACACCAGATCAAGGTTTTCATTGATAGTGACGAATAAAAGAATAAATAAGAATAAGGACAGCAAAGTTAACTGCTGATTATGAGCAAAGTGTATCCACCATTTTAAAAAAAAAAAAAAAAAGGAAACCTACATGCAAAATGAACAACCATGCAGAGTATTAAAGAAATTTGATGAAGCATAATTACATGATATAATATATTTTTCTGGGGAGCAAAAACAAAAGGTATCACCCAAATTCACAAGAACTGCCACAGAATGATTCTACAAGCTGAAAATGATGAATACTAAATAAAAATAAATCAAAATTAGGAAAAGAAATTAAAAACTTGAAGCCATGATGATGAAAATATGAAGTCACCATACCAGCTGCAGAACCAACTTTTTGTAGAACACCTGGCTGACTTCCATCAGAAAAAAAGGCATATGCTGGCCCGTTTAAAGGAACTCGGGGTCGTGTAATATAATTAAGCAACAATCTGCGAACTACAGCACCTACTAAGGCATCTTCCTGAAGAAAATGTAATTAGACATAGCTATGGTTATGCTTCTGCACCGACTGTTAAAAGTTGGAAGCAGCCCAATGTTACCTGTGTCATCACTGCATCAATGAATGGATGTACATCTTTTGGCCCTGGAGATGGGCCAGAACGAAGCTGAGTAGACATGGCCACGAGCATCAAGTTCAGCAGTTCATAATGGAGGAGACAGGTTTGTGGACTAGCCATAGAAATATGAAAGGAAATCAAGAGAGTGCAAATGTGGCAGAAAGATAAGGGATTCTGAAGTGAAAGAATATTGTACCTTACATCTGATGTGCTTATGTAACAAAGCACACCATACATGACAAAACTTTCAATACTCTGGCCTGCATCAGCAAAACAATATATATATATGTGTGTCTGAAGATCAAAAACTTACTAAAATAACCAAAGGTTAGAAAAGGAGATGGGTGGAAAGAGAAAAATTTTGGCATGATTATTGTACGAATTTTGAATCCATGAAATTCAATCCCAAGAAAATCCATTTCTCAAGGATTCACTGGACATTTACTGTCTACGGCAACCTATTTTTTCATTGTTACCTATATTCTCAATCATCATCTCTTATATCTTATTCACTTTATGGCCAATATCATCCCTACGTTGTTGACATCACAATATCACATATTTTTCATTGAATTCCATTCCATCCAAATCCACTCAATCAATCAGGCCAAAAAGACAAGATCTTTGGAAAATTAGGCACCACTAAGAAGTTGCAAGCATGAACACAAATGACACCATGAACAACATACAAGGCATCTTTAGAACAAACATTCCAAAATGTAGAATTATAAACATGAATGCAATCATAAAACTATTTTCTCAAAATTTCAGGAAAATGAAGATAAGAAACTCTCCTACAGAATCTCCCTTCTTCAAAATACATATAAAAATCTTGTGAAATCTTCAGAAGAATACAGCAACAGCATAATTGCATAAACTTGGACAAAATTGTCTAAGGGTGTGTTTGTTTAATAATAAAACTTTTCACTCTCCATAATTACACTATTTTTTAAATATTTTCTTCACATCTTTCTATATAACTAGTCTACTTTTCAATCATATCTACACAACTATCCATAAAACTAACCCATCTATTTTAACTTTATTCTCTTTACTCATCATCATTATGTCTGTTATATCATATCATTTTATCTCATTTTAAAAAATTTCAGCTAAAAGTTTTATCACTTCGCGAACACACTTATAGAAGTTCAAAAGATTAAAGAAATATTTGAAAAAATGATCATGAAGTTAAGATAGGTGTTGAAGGATGAAAGTCAAAACCATAATGGAGACTCATCATTCAACAAACATAACCATGGAATCATTAGGAAGATACATATTTCTAAACAATCTCAATTACGATATCAACAATGAGATAGTTAGATAATTATGGTGGTTTTCAAATTGAGAAATAATATTACTTTGAAATTCTTTTTTGGCAAAGGCTCCCAAGAACAAGAGATTTTCCAGTTTTATGAAACTGGACATCAGAAAAATGGGCAGAATGGGAAAAATGATGCATGAAACCTATTTTAAATTTTAACAGTCCTCTTCATACAAAATGTTTCATTGCTGAAGTATAAAAGATGACCTTTTCATCTCCAAAATCAGATGTGCCAACGAATAGATTTTGTGATTACAATCAAAAGTGCTATTTGTCAGCATAGACATATTTAAGTCAAGACATTGCCTTACCCTTTGGAATATCATGTTGAGCAGCCTCATCTTCATCGAGAAAGAGATAAAACTCTTCAAAATTATCACTTTTTGCATTTTCAATCAAGTATTTTAGAAATATGGATGAAATATAAGCTGCATTTACAGCTTTCATAGAAGCTATTGATGATCCAGCTGAAGTTGACATGGACTCTTGCAAACACCATACCAAATGAATCAATATTTTCGCAAGGTGTCTGGTGTGATAGTTGTTCTGCTCTGTACAAACATTAAAGAAAAAAGCAAAAAAAAAAAAACTATATTATGAGTGCTGCAGGAACTACTTCAAATCCAAATCCAGGACATTAAGCAGTAGGAGAGAGAGAAAGAGAGAGAGAGAGAGAGAGAGAGAGAGAGAGAGAGAGCATTAACATTGTTGTCTTTACCAGTTGCTTCCAAGAATTACCCTATTGAGATGGTGGTACGGGTACCTTTTCTTGTTGACACATTGAGATGGTGGTAAGGATACCTTTTCTCGTTGACACATTGAGATGGTGGTAAAATCATCACAGGTGGTAGTGGTCTAGCTTATGAAGGAAAACCGGTTGTCCTAGGATGTGTCCCACGCAACATTTAAAGAGGATAACTCGATAGTGATCTCTGGACAGGAAAATGCTTGCCTGCCTGCATGCATGCTCCATTGTGTACATAACGAGGCCACGCAACTTTTCAACATGGTTAACAACTGCATGCCAACGTTAACAAAGTGTGGCTAATCTTATAGAATTTTCCTTCTAACTGGGTTCATAATGAACAATTATGTAAATTCTTCAAGCGCCTCTCTCTCTCTCTCTCTCTCTCTCTCTCTCTCCATCTATGATAATAGTCCTAGCACATGGAAATCAAACGCTGAGAACAGGAACTTAAATGCATAGAGCATCCTATTATCATAAATGCTCATCGAATTGGACCCGTCATCTTCAAAAGATATTTTTACCAATTCCATGCCAAACATCAATGTATGTCCAGCGCAAGCCCGAAGGTGAAGTTTGAATTCACCAAGAAAGGTCGGAATCAAATACCCAAAAAGGTAAGGATAAAGAAGGGAAATGCAATGCTGACCGAAGGTCTGGCAGGCCTCAAGGACCCGGTCGGACGGCCATCGGAGGGTCAGAGGGAGCTCCAGAAGCTTCTGCCAGAAATCGGAGGAGAGGGGGAAGCACTCACTCCCAACGAAGGCTCCGATGAGGAACTCGGCCGCGTCCTGCGGCCGTGCGCTCTTCCGCGGCGTCGAAGGCACAGCCCCCATACGATCCCTCCTTTGCGGTAATTCGCTTCGAATGCGCTTCTCTCCCTCCTACACTGGAAATCTGCAGATCTCACTGAAAGAAGACATCTCCGATTCTTGAGCTGGAATTCAACCAATACGCGGAGGCGTAAAAAAGCAGATCTGAGATAGAGAGTGAGGAGAGAGATTTGAAAATGGTAATGCTCAGGCGTTTGGATTGCTGCTTCGATCGCGATGGGAAGTTCGCCGCTTTAACTGAAGAGGCGCGCTGACAGACTCCCGGCTACAGGAGATGCTTGCGGTGGGCCCCCTGTGATTCTATCGTCGGATCTGCTCCGTCCAGCGGATCTCTAATAGTTACAACATTCGAGAAGAAAATAATATGGGCAATTATATATAAAAAAAATTATCGCTATTAAATCACATAAATAGATTCACAGATTATTATTGGAATGTTGTGATAATTTATATATTATTTTTTACATAGGAAGAATATTTTAAATGACTTAAATGTTGAATTAATTTTTTTATCAAATTAATTATTTTTTTGATGAATTAAAATTAATTAGTTTTCATTCTTTTGATATTTGATAAAATTTTTAAAATAAAAGAAGTAATACGAAATGATAGCGACAATAATAAGAAATAAAGGAGAATAAAATTAAAATAAATATGATAGTTATAAAAATAGTTGTAGAAAAATAATTGAAGCGTGTGGTTACATGATAAGATGTAAAGAAATGATAAAAAAACATGTAGTATGCAGAGAATAAAAAGTTTTAAATAAGGGTTTTTTGATTTTTAAATGCACCATAAGTGTATAGATTAAATAATTTTATTTTATTAATTTTTATATTTTTATCAAATAAATGGCATAAAAATATTTGAATAAAATGAAAAAAATAATTTTAATCGGAAGATCAAAAAATGATTTTAATCGGAATTGGATGATTGGATTTTCAATGATAAACCCAACATGGGATCACAATACAAAAAAATTTCAATGATGGCGACACTATAAAAGCATTTAACATTAATTAAAATAAGTATATATCACACTAAGGATGGATGAAATTTTTTTTCCAAATGAAAAATTTTCTTTTGGATTAACGATGTTAGTGGTAGAAAAAATGTTTTCTCTAAGGCAAACACGTTTCCCATATGAAGTATGGCGAAGTTAGATGATCAGATGATCAACAAATAATTCCCTACACCGATTCACCGCCATAGAACCCACAGCACGTGGCCCATGAGGCCACAAACGCCAAACCCAGTTCAATAGCCGGCGTCTACCGATTAGGAAACTCATGACGATCATTTTTACAAGTATTTAAACTACAGGGTACAAATACAATTAGGAAAACTCATTTTTGCAAGTAACCCGTGTAATGCGTATCACTACGGCGGTGCGTGTAACTAAGTGTAATGCGTGTGTGGACGACATTATAAATAGGAAGCTATCAAATCATTCAACCGCCGCCAATGCTCTCCTCAAAATCACAACTTCCACAGCTTCGATCATGCAGCACAATCTTCCTACACGTTTCAGATTTTTGCCCACTGATTTTAAGCTATTGGGTTATTGTAGCACCCGCCGTGAGCGCTACGATGGGCTCGGAATGGTTTTTCCGGGCCTTGGAAATCTGGATCTTGTTGGAAATCAACGTGGACTTAAATTTCCTACATTCACATAGGATAAAACGCATTAGGTTTCATATCTTTCAGGAAAATTAGCGTATGGGTATTTTCTTGCGGGTTTGGCAGCATAACGGCTAAAACGGGGTTTTCCGTACACGGGTCAAGTCACAAATTCGGCAGCATAACGGCAGCGTATTATGCTGGAATCCGTGGACCCACATGCACCCACCTTACCGGGGCGTTAATTCAAACACACAAACATAAAGAAAAACGGAGTCGCCATTGATCTTTAAAGGGAGATCAGTCTTTATTTGAAGAAATAAGGCACTAGTAACACAGAGTTCCGAGTTCCGGCCTTCGAGTTGAAGCAAATATGGAGAAATCTGCCAACCCGAGGCGGTTTACACGGCGTAAAAGGGGGAAAACAAGAAGATTTGGGAGAACGGGAGAGATGATAAGGGGGCGTGGAAGAGAGAGCGTGGAGCGCGTAGAGCAGGAAAAGCCGGGACGCCGGGGCGTTGCTGCAGACTCTCGTCCTCCCCTCTGGGATGCCTCTCCTCAAGTGTGTTGAATGAGAGGGGAGCTCCTCCTTTATAGATGTAGGAGTGGGCTTTGGGCTCTCTTGAGGTCATGGACTAGGTCCATGGGCTTGGGCTTCTTTGAAAAGTTGGACTTGGTCTATAAGCTTAGGTTGGTGGGCTAGAGCTTGGCTAAGCCCATCACTTTTGGGTGGGCCATTGTAGAGACTCAAAATAGTAGAGAAGCCTGCTTCTGAGGCTTAGTGGGCTAGAGCTTGGCTAAGCCCATTTGTTTCGTCTGGTGGGCTGCTTTGTGGAGCCCGTTGAGGTGGCCTGTAAGAGTTTCGCTATTTGTGGACCGGATCTAGTTTGTTGAAAAGTCTGCTTCGAGGCTTAGTGGAACTTCGCTCCCGTGAGCTGAGTTTGGAAACACCTGTTTAGCTGACTTAAATTTTCTTTTATCTTGAATTTGCTTGGACTTGGAATTTATTCTACTTGTTCATCTTTAGGTCCAATGGTTGGGTGTCAACAGTTATTTACCTTTGAAACAAGATTCTTCGCCGTGATCTACCTACCTGAGGTTCCATTCACGACTGCTACATCTACGACTTCAATCCCCGTTAGCTTGCAGGTAAAGGATATATCTCCGAGCATTAAGGGCATATTGCGAATTATACCAAATTTTTGGATTGAATCATCATTTCTAATGTAGCATTTTTTATTTTTAATACAACTTTATTCATTCCCAATACAACTTTACTTATTTCGAATATACGTTATTACATTCTCATCTCAGATATAAGTTTGATCCAAGAATCTTATATCAATTGGAATACACAATAATTATTTTTTGACTTGTTGCTCAAGAAATCCTCAAAGCAGTGCTAACTAATTAATTACTTATTATTTTAATGATATAGGAATGTATGGGGTTGGTGACAACGACGAAATGTATTTTTTGACAAAGCGGGAACGCAAGACGATCCATGCAACACATCCAGATCGAACTGCCGGCGATGGTTATTGGAAATCAAATCGCACCTATGTTGTAGCGCATGATGGAGGGACGATATGGGGATACAAGATGAACTTGAAATTTCACAAAGGGACACCACCAAAGGGCATCCCCACAGATTGGTTGATGGATGAATATTGGATAGAAAAGATCGATAAACCCCAAAAGCCTACTCAATCCAACATGGTAAGAACAAGCAGTCTATACTGATCTTGTAATTGTCTGCCTCTTATATCTTTTCTTGATACATTAACTTGATTGAATGTCAAGTTTCAAGGCCTTAATTTCTATTCCTAATCGCTAGTAGACACTAATGATCATCTCATTTGGTTGTAATTTTCTAGATGAACGGCTATGTTCTTTGCAGAATTCATAAACGTAAATCTCAAGCTCAGAGTAGAAAAAGGTCTTTTGAGTCAATTGAGACGCCCACAGATCAAAGGAATTTAGAAGAGCTGATGCAACCATATGCATGCGGCGGTCTCAGCAGTTACAGCGACTCTGTTGAGTCACTTGAGATGCCCACTGGCAGTTTTCCTAGAACTCCAGTTAGACCTTCTCATCTTTTGCAGCCGTTGATAAGTGCACGTGAAAACCTTGCTACTGCTATACCTAACAGAATTTTCCCATCTTCTTTCATCCATCATCGCATTTATTTAATTTGGAAGGAGTAGGACCGAATTCTGTGTGAATTTTATTCCGAAGATACTCCGACTGATTTTATTTCCGAACTCTGGCAATATTTTATTTATTTATTTATTTATGTTTCTGGTGAATCCATTGAACACTTGTCTGATTCTTCATTTTTTGTGAAAATTAAAGGCGTTTATTTTGAACCTGGCAAATTTATATTTGCTTATGAATTGTGGTCTATTTGAGTGTTGGGCTGATCTTCTTGGACAGGGTGGCATTAAATTATAATAGTGGATCTATAATCTTTTTTAACGATTAGTTTTAAAATTAATTACAAGGCAAATTCTAGGTATACATACAAATTTTATTCTTAATTTTATTCATACATACGAACTTTCAAAAATTTTAAATATATTAATATATTTTTCTTAAAATTCTACTTATATTTATGCCGTTGGGGATCTATTACATGGGTGATTAGCTGCATTCTGAAATAACAAATTATGCTCATTCCTAATTATAATTTTATAACTAGAAAGTCATTCATTCTAATGATACAACTATAACATCAAATATTATTTGAATGTGAAATTTTAACTCTAAGCAAACCAACCCCAAGCTATATTAGAACTTGAGCATATTTGTCATATCACGTGGGACTAATGACTCTTTTAATGAGATCCTAACGATGCAAGTATAAGTAAAAATTTAGGTAAAATATGCAAGTATATTTGAAAATTTAAAAAGTCTATAAATATAAGTAAAATTAAGAGTAAAATTTGTAGATATATATAACTTGTCCTTAAATATATGAGAATATTTGACAACTAAGATCTTCTAAAAATTCACCAAACAACATTTTCACCTTGCATAGTTTGGGTTCTTGCCTATCACCCAACAATCAATTTAGCTTAAGAGTGTAATTCAGTAGGGTACCTATGAGTTGATCCATTAGGTACCATAAAACAAGTACGATAGATTCTTATTTTTTTTATTTATATAGTGTAATAGGTTTCAAATAAAAATACCAAGTATAATTAGGGTAGGATTGGTTCAAAGGTTTGGATATCCAGATTACTAATATATATTTAATATTTTAGGATAAATTCCTTATATTAACGGCCCTTTTAATAGAACTCTAATAGCATGGTTATTTATGAAATTATGATGGAAATTCATGAGTATAGGAAGTATTTTCATAAGCGTAAGTGAAATTAAGGATAAAATTTATGGATATATAAGAAATTCATCCTTTCTTTTATGAAATATATTATATTTTTGAAGATATGAAATATATTTTTTAAAATATAGAAACCTATTTAATTTATTTATTATTTAATATACTTAACAAATGCATTTTAAAATGTATTATTATCGCATTGCTTATAAATTTAAGTAAAATTTATATTAAGATTATGATTTTCAAATATAATATAAAGACTAATGTAAATAATTGATTTGAAACTAGAACCAGAATTAAACAAACTTTAAGAAATAGGGTAAGCTAGGTTTAGAATCAACTTGACCTAAAATAGGGTAGAGTATATTTTTTGAAAACAAGATAAAAATATATTGGACTCCAAACCAAACTTACTCCCAAAGTTGCACTTCTAGTTTAGCTAGAAAGCAGTCACTAGTCTTCCATTCATCCGTAAACTAATTCGTTTTCATTGCGTGGGTCAGGAAAGACAACAAGATATTAAATAGGTCCATTGATATGGATAAACTTATTTAAAATTTATTGTCAACAAATAAATACTTTAAAAGGCATTAACATTTCTACATGTCGAAAATAATTTTTCAAATACAATTATAAATTCAATAAAATGCTTTCAAAATACAAAAATAAATTATTTTTTAAAAATATTTCACATAATAAATCTATTTAATGCAAGAAATATTTTTTAAAAACTATTTTTGACATTTTGAATATATTTTCTTGTATTCTCTAATTTTATTCATTTACCAAGGTATTTTTGTCATTCTTAGAGATTATAAGTACTTTCATAATTTCAAATGAACCTCATACATAAAGATTAAGCATTCAATTTTAGTCAAATCTTGCATGTACACATGCAAAAGCTCTTTATATCATTCTAAACAAATATTAAATGGGTCCCGACTGTATGCACTATGCACTCGAGTATACTAGCTTTAGTGCACTTAAGTGCAAATAAGATTTTTTTTTATTTTTTAAAATTTTTTAAAATTTTTTTACACAATTGTTAATATAAGTGTATTTAACATTAAATTACTAAAAATATCACCGATTTTTAAAAATTCAAAAAATCATTTATAAATTTTCAAAAATTATAAAAATTAATACACATATTAAATACATTAGATTAACGGTTGTATGTAATAAGTTTTAAAAAATAAAAAAATGAGTTAAATGCATCTGGGTGCACTGAGCCTGAGTACATGTGGGTGCATAAGAGTGTTCCCCATATTAAGTTGTGTAAACGGACTAACTTAAAATGAATAATTATTAGTTGAAGCCAAGAAATTCTACTCTTCTTAACGACTCCACATTCTAAAAATTTTAAGAGATGTCTGGCAATTGAGAATTTTGTTAGATTTTAGGATATGGCGAGAGTGGAAAAAGAAATATTTTGAAAATTGTTTGATTAATATGAAATAATAAGGATAACGTTAGAATAAATATGATAGTTGAAAAAAATAATTATGATGTAAAAGTAAAGTTGGAAAAATAGAATTATTGGAATTATTGTTAAATCATTTGTAGGAGAACATATATATACCATAATTTACCATCCATCCTACACTTCTCAGTTGTCAAACGTCCTTCTAGTGCTAGTGAGGCCGTCAAGATAAGGTTCCATAATGGAAAGTTCTAGTAGCTTGGGGCTTGCGGCCATATCCTCATATTCTAGAGAGAAAATGCACTGATGATCAAGGGATTATTTCCAGGGGTTGGGGCACGCTTGGACAAGGAGCACTGGGCAAGGAGAGATCGGGCTTTGTGCTGTTCAACATTTTCTCTCCTTCGTGGTTTTTGGAAGGTTTACTTCCACTCGAAAAGACACGCCATCTGATTAGCAGCCACAAAATTAAAGAAAAGCAGCTCTAATTTTTACCGTTTCGTGAAAATGTAGCAAATTTGCTACCTGCCGGTCACATTAGATTCAAAGCTTTCATGGATCCAAATCATTCATTCTATTTTTCAAAATAAAATATCAAATCTTCATTAAATAACATCAGAAAAGAAAACACGATTCAATCGAAGTAGGAGAAGTACTCCATCCGAGAAGGTCAAATAAAGAAAAAGCTACTTAAATCGTAGTGTGAGCACATTCATAGAAGTTTAGCTAAGAGCGCAATATCATATTCATAATAGCTTTTGTTAAGTGATTTAATTATACGATAAACTAAAATTTTAATAATGTTTAGCTACATTCTTAATTAGAAATATATATAAAATTCATTTTGAAAAATACAAAATTTTCATCTAAACTATTTAAAATATCATTCCCACGTGGATAATATTTATGGTATTATTTTCTAATACATTTATAAATAGGCATAAATATTTTTAGTAATTTATGCATGATTATATATATGTTTTTACTTTTTAAGCATGCACTTGTTACCTAACAGTCCGATTGAAATTGTTGATGCTAATAAACCAGATAACCATTCATAACATTATTTATGTATATCTGATTTGTAGCCAACCACACCTTCCCTAACCCTACCAAGCAAATGCCTATTAGAATAAGTATCGTGTTTCTTAAAGTTTTTAAAATTGCTCTTATTTAATAATGGTTGGCTTTAATAGAAAAGGTAAAGAAAATAGGTGGATCCATGTATAGAGATAGTAATGAACCAATTAAGAAAAAATAATATTATAATTTTAAAAGTTTTATTTGTAAAGAAGGCAACTATTACATCCTTTCTTATTCCAAGCATTTTCTATTACATGAATATGTATAAGAAAAACTAACCCAAAAAGAAGTATCTAGGTTTATATAAAAATAAAAATAAAAGTCATGCAAGTACATCCATACACATATTCGTACGTGTTGAACTAGTAAAACAATTTTGCTAATCAAGATATGAAGATCCTGCAAAATATATTTAAAATTTTTCATTTAAGAGAGTACCATCGTGACCACTAAAATATTATCTAAAAAAATTCCCCCCAACGATTGCAGGATAAGTTCTCATATCTCTTTCTGCAACTAAATTCAGAAAAGTGAATAGAAGTGTCTTAAAAAAGAAAAGTGAATGGAAGGAAATAAAAATTACCGCTCTTAGCAGATGAACTGAAATTACAGTGAAAGCAAGGAAAGAAGGAAGAAATTCCTACTAGGAATACAAGAAGCTGAGCTAAAAGTAGACAAACATTTAAAACTACCGAATGCAAGAACCGGAGGAACTGCCAAAAATGCCAAGACACCCACCTGAAGGGCTTCCCAGGATGCTGGATAGCTACAGTTCAGGACACAAAACTATTTCTGATTTCTGCAGAAATTTAGGAAGAAAGGTTGTATCTGTTAGCTTTAAGCGAGGGAAAGAGTGCAAAACATATACAGCCGTTTCTCTTACTAGGATTCTGCTTCTTTTAATTGGGGCCAGAACCCAAGTACCCAAGCTTCTCTGTCAGAACGTTGACATCTTCATCATCATCTTCTTCTTCCACAATAGTTTCTTCAAAGCGCTCGCGTAGCAATTCCTCCCAGAAATCATCATCATTCAGATCTTTATCTTCATCGTCATCTTGATCTCCAACGTGCTGCTCTTCCTCAATGTCTGATTTAGTTTTCCTTATTCCTTGGATTTCCAATGCCAGCGTCTCAAGCTCTGACACTTCGAAACCATAGAGCTGTCTGAAAACAGAACTTCGCGCCTCAAGTTCCTGGTGATGGGCGCCACTCGAACTACTTCCATGCCCTTGATCAATTGGCCATCTTCTTTTCTTGCTGGCCGACTCTTCTTCGAGCTCCTTTCTCTTCTGCTTGTGTTGAATCAGCTGCTGAATGAAGGTGGGATTTTGCACCGCCCTCGCCAAGAAAGTCATCATCTGTTTCTGCTTTTGCTCTGCTCCTCGAAGCCTTAATTCCATGGTTTGGAGTTGGGCTCGAGTGTTCTGCTGATGCTGTCTGAGCCTCATCAATTCCAAGCTCATAGCATTCTTCTCTCGCCGTAGACGCTGGATTTCCCCATCCAAACCGACCCCGCCAAAATCATGACATGTGCCCACCGGTTGCCGTTGAACAGGGAGTTGGGAAGGTGGCCTTCTCCTCTTTATATTCTTCAGTCGATGCTTCTGCCCCATTAGGAATTCTTCATTTGCAAATTCCCATCTGTCTGGATCCACCTTTTTGAATCCCTGGAGGAAGAAAAAGCAAAATCATGAGAATTAAGATGCCCAAAAATTAAATGTCACATAACTGCAAACAACACAAGTGCGTAAAGAATGTAGCAATGATTTTCTTGATGGAAGTTGATATTATTATTATTTTGTTACCCAGATATAATGACTAGGCAACTAACAAGAGGAATGAACAAGACAAACTACTTAATCTAACTTCCAACTTTGGACCTCCCACCTATACACATCTTAATTCTTACACACTCACTGACTAAAATATCCAAGAAGAAAACAATTCTCACTTCTATCAAGACCATTTTAGGAAAAGGCTCTGACTTACGCGGACAAACGCATTGAGCCTTAATCTGTTTAGTCCACGGATTCTTTTCTTTTAAATTTATATGTGTGTATGGATTTTACTTAGATATTTTATCTTATTAAATTTATCAATTTTTAAATTTATCTAATATTTTATTCTAATTTTTAAAAATTAAAAATCGAGAACATGAATTTCACAGGATAATAGATCATGAGACTATTCCATGCATAAAAATAAAAAAGGATCTGTCCGCTAGATAGATACATTGAATCTGACCACATCGAGCTCGACAACTATAGTAAAATTTTATTTATTTTACCTCACCTTGATGATTAATTAAAACTTAACTTTATCAATTTATTTGACATTAGTTATTTAATAAAATTACACATGGCCCCGTCTAAAAATACGTAATATGTCGATGCTTTAAAATTATATTTTTAACATCTAAATGTTATTTTCATATTGATAAATAATTTTATAAATATTGTTTCATTCTAATGCACACGTGAATAAAATATTAATATTTTTTATAATTTATATAAATATGTATATTTTAAAATAAATGTGTCTTGTGCAATCTTTAATTTGAATAAAACTATATAAATGATATTAAATAAATAAATAAATAAAATAATTTTTTTTATCAATCATCACCAGATACTAAAATAATGAAGACATGGGTTACATAGAAGCTCGAGTCCGAAAAAAAGATTTTCAATATCCAGTCTCTTTCAAGAAGTTGTTAACATACAGAGAAAGATGGCCAAGGTCAACAATCTCCGAACCGATATTCATACAATCTAGCAAAATTTTTAAAGTAATTATGATTGTTGGGCATTAATTGTGAAATTTTTCTTCCAAAACATCAAATATCTGACTGTGTCGTTTGAAATATTCCTATCATTATATCCATAGTGACATTCACTGATGACCTATTCGAATACTCGAGGAAGAGAGGAAAACTCGCCGTTTTTCTCTTCTTTAGTACAATGAGATATTAACCAATCTTAATCCTTTTATGCATTTTTTATGATTAATTTTATCCATTTCATCTTTATTAACATTCTTAACCAAAGAGCCGAGAATGGGGAAAAAACGAAAATTGGGATCGAATAATTATTGTCACTGAGTTTGTCCCAAAAAATACTCAAGCTCAAAATGGCTGTAGAATTTATGAATGTTAGAAGTTTTAGTCCAGATATCTCAAAAGCCAAGAAATTAAAGGATGAGGAGCAAATTAGCCAAATTAAGAGAAGAGTCGGAGAACAAATAAGAGCCAGTACGAGTGACCTGAAATTCACATATAATTGAAAGTGAAGAAGAATCCTATTGTCTGATTCTTTCATGTCCTTTATTCATCTCCTTCATCTTGGTTTGGTAATCATTCCTTGCAATGTATCTTTTTACCAGCCTACAGACCTGAAAATCAAGAACAAATGGCGATCGATTGATGGATTCATAGAAAGTACTCACATATGTATTGAGCTGCCTGAGAAAGCTAGAGAAATTGTTGTGCTTGAAGTGCCTTGGCAGAAGATGCGTGGAGAATGTGTCGGGGCTCCAGACTACGAAGCTGTCGCCACCCCTGCTCCAAGAAACCACCTGATCAGTGCTTGGGTCGTCCACGATATCGAACGTCTTGGTCAGGAACGGCGGCGGCCCCGCTTCATGCAAGCAGTCCAATGGCTGCGGAGGAGACACAACCAACGTAGCAGCAGCAGCAATATCAACATTACTCCAATAAGACGACGCCGACGACGACGACGACGAACTTCCCTCTCCAATAAATTCCTCCTTCAGCTGCAGTGACTGCTGACTTGGATCCATCGACGAGATCGAACTTAGGAGCCTTCAATGAAAATATGGATTAATGCAGCTGAAACCTACCCAAGTTCTTAGTTCCTAAGGAAGCAATGACTGTAAGATATACGAAACTAGCTTAGCAAGTGAGAATGCACAGACAGAGAAGATGGGAATGCATAAATAGCGCTCGAAAGTTCTAGAACAATACTTCGCCGCGGACATTTGCTTCTCCCATTAATGTATAATATATTGCAGATATTTTTCACTTTGGAATTTTTTTTTGTTGAAGTGTTGGGGAAGGGGAAGTTTAGAAGATCTGATCACTGCTCGTGGGAGGGACAATCGAGAAGGACCTACCTGGATGATTGACAACCGTCGAGAGATGTTTGGTGCGTTCTAGATTTTTTGTGATTTTCCAAGAGGCCAAACTGCATGCATTATGTACGATATGCCCACTTGCAGTTATAAAAAACTGCCGATGCATGTACTGAAACAAGTGGCGGTTTTGCTGTTGTTTCATACGTGTCGGACAGAGGGAGCGCCACGCCTAGGAAGAAGAGGCAGCCACGTGTGCAGTGAATGCGTGGCGCAGCTAACCTAGAAAGAACGAGGAAGATGTCGGGGTGTTTGAGACAGGCGCAAAGAAGCGAGCCAGGTGGGAGCTGGGCGAGGGGTGCTGTTGGCGGGAGGAGTAGGCTGCTGCTCCGGTGCTGCATCGTCCAATGGGAGCTTGCCAACAGCTCCGATGTCAGTTGGCTCGCGCCATAGGCAGTAGCACGCCAGCCAGTGAAAATATCTTGCCCGTGATGGACGGCACGTCGGGAATTTTGCACGCTGGGGGTTGACATATGTGATATATGCAATCAGTGTCGTGTTCAGGCCAAAAAGTAGCTTGGAAGGAATTTTGCGATACTAATAAATTTTTATGTTTGCTTGACTTAGCAGGTGGGCTTTCGTGGGAAGTCGCCACCTGGAGCATGGGCGAAGACCAGGTGGCATGGTCTTATTATTCTCCGACAGCTGCCGATGGAGGCCTTTTTACACACGTACAGATGCTATAGGTTTTCCTCATCCGGCTGGTGATCACTTCTCCCCTTGACTCGTTGAGAGCGGACGTGTGGCTTCACCGCCTCTATCCTCCGAACTCCAAAGCTCTGCTGCTGGCGTTGCTGGAGTCCGCGGTCGGGACTCTAGCGTGGGCTTATTTGTGGGCGCAATATCGCGACAGATGTCTCCTGCCCCTTTCCTCGGCACTTGAGTACGTGGGTGGGGTTTTTTTTGTTTAAAATATTTGTTTTACTATTTTTGAAGTTTATATGTGGTTCAAGCATAAAAGTTCTTTATATATATTTTTTGTTTTTAATTGTTTTTAATATTTTATTTAAAATTTGAAAAGAATTAATTTCAAATATACCTCGCTAAGTATAAATTTTTTCAAATATATCCATTAAATAATACCTAAATATCAAATATACCCAAAATATAACAGTCCTTTGCTTAAATAGAAAATGGAGTCAGTTGGGTAAGATAAATATTTGTAAATGACCATACTATCCTTAAATCAACTAACTCCCTCCATTTGCTATCGTGACCATCTACCTATCTAAGGATGTGTCTGAGAATGTATAAAACTTTTGATGAAAAATTTTGAAAAATAAAAGTGGTCAAATGATGTGATATGAAAGGGATAATGATGAGGAGTAAAGATGATAAAGTTAAAATAGATAGGTTAATTATATGGGTAGTTGTATAGAAATGATTGAAAAGTAGAGTAGTTGTATGAAAAAATGTGAAAAAATGATTAAAAAATATGATAATTATAGAGAGTGAAAAGTTTTAGTTTGAAAAGTTTTAAGTTGACATTTTTTGTACATTGACAAACAGCTGAATGATCTTTTACGACCGGTGATTTTCGACCGGTCAAAAAATATATATTTTTTAATTTTTTTTTTTGAAAAATAATTTTATAAACATGTTAATCTAGTTATATTTAATCTATAAATTAATTTTTATCATTTTTGAATATGTATATATATTTATTTTGGATTTTTAAACACAGGAGTATTTAAGTTATTTTAAGAATATTTAAAATGACTTAAATGCCCCTGTATTTAAAAATCCAAAATAAATATATATACATATCTAAAAATGATAAAAATTGGTTTATAGATTAAATATAACTAGATTAACACATTGATAAAATTATTTTTCAAAAAAAAAACAAAAAAATATATTTTTTGACCGGTCCGGTGGTAAAAGATCGGTACTCTGACAAACATACCCTAATTCGAGCGATGCGAAAATTCACCAAAAACCTAAGTTGCTATCTGCTACAAAAGACGCAATTACAATTCATTATAATTCATCAATTCATCTCACTGCCATCTAACTACAATCCATTACGCGGGCCCGACACTGTCATGCTCGCAATGCATCTCTTCCACAGAGATAATGTCGCACTGTTGATTCAACGAACTTGATTTCTCTCTGTAATTCGAGAGGTGAAAGCCAAATGCAAAACAGGTCCCAAACTGGAAAATCAAGAAAGGGAAAGAAAAGAAAAGAAGACCTTTGCCAATCTTCTTCGTTGCGGCTCTTTGCTACTACTTGGTCTTCTTTTCGTCTCTCTTCCTTGTTGCTACTGCTTGTCCAACTTCTTCTTCTTTTTAGTTTTTCGTTGTGTTGAGTTGTTAATGTGTTGCTCATGTGCTAACGCTTCTGACTCCAACGAGCAGCAGGTAGCAACCACAGTCACCATCTTCTCCACTTCTGATTGAGAAATACAAATCCGTTATTCTAGCAACTTCTATTAATTCCTCAACGGTAGCAGCAGAGGATTGCTCTACTTCTTCAAGCATTTTATGCCTCAACGGCATGCCTACGCTAGCAAGGAAGCATTTATACTTTCCAGCGGAGGCTGAGGAAGAAGAAATCATTTGAGAGGAGACATGGGTGTTTGCTACTTCCGCTTGAGATAAGCTACTATTGTTTTCTTTTTTTACATTTTTTGGGCATTTTTGAATGTCCTTGTCTACCTAGACGAAGAAGACGAAGAAGCAGGGGTTTTCTTCATGATCGCCACCGCTGCCCCAAACTGAGGGGAAGATGCAACGACTTCGGCAACTCTGTCCGTCGTTCGAATCGAGAGAAGCTAGCCTCCTTCGCTCATGCCTCTTCGGCAACTTTGATTCTGATTTGAGGCGACGATTCCGTGTTGGCATCCTCTCCGTCCTCGTCAATGAGGTCATCCTCTTCGTAGGCACTGTCATGAACCTCTTCAGTTATCTCATGATCTGGCTCGCCATCACCAACCGCATCAGCTGCCCCAAGGCCTGGCTCATGTGCCTCTTCACTCGTCCTTCGCCACCACCGGTGCCCTTATCACGTGCGTCAAGAATTTCCCGGAGAGCCGCAGTGTCATTCTCTAACTATCAAGGGCTTCGTCGACCTCAACGGCGCCATCCTCACCCAGCTTTTCCACACTTTTTATGGTGACAATAGGCCGAATGATCATTACCGATCGGTCCGAACTCCCATGTTTTTTTACCGGTCAAAAAATATATATTTTTATTTTTTTAAAAAATATTTTTATAAACATATTACTCTAGTTATATTTAATCTATAATGAATATGTATATATATTTATTAAAATGACTTAAATACTTCTGTATTTAAAAATTCAAAATAAATATATATACATATCCAAAAATAGTAAAATTTGATTTATAAATTAAATATAACTAGATTAATATGTTTATAAAAATATTTTTTTAAAAAATAAAAATATATATTTTTTGACCCGTCCGAGACCACCGGATTCCAAACCGGTTAGAAAGGATCAGCTCCTTGGTTCTCCTCATCGGTTGGGTCCCCACCACCATCTCTATGATTTTTCTCTACACCATCAAGATCATGCGTTGTTCCAATGTCCATTGTCGTCATTGAGAAGGAAGAAAAACAACTGCATCTGCCACATCCTCAATAAGTTGAAGGCGTTGAATGTTTGAGGTTGGAACGAGCCCTAAATCGAAAGAATATATTTGTCATTTTCACGCTCAATTGACGGCGTTCACAATGCTTTTGTGACGGAATGAGATATATTTGATATTTAGGTTTTTCCTAAGGGGTATATTTGAAATTAGGAGTTAAGGTTTTGGGTATATTTCAAATTAATCCTTTTAAAAATCAAAAAATAAATATGCTTTTTATTTTTAAAATTCAAAATAAAAGATTAAAAATAATTAAAAATTGTAAAAACTATATATATTGGACATTCATACTTGGAGCTACATAAATATATAAAAAATTAAAAAAATAGAATTAAATCCCACGTCAGACGTAAATAAACTAAAATTAAACAACGCTTTAGTGACAGAAAATACTGACCAAATAATTACAATTTCAGATTCCAATTTCCACCTTGGCTGGTTTTGGTATATTTTCTATGGTTGCTGCTTCTTGTCTTTTATTTACTCCTTATCTTTTTTGATAGGTGTATATTTTACATTCATTTCAATATCTATTTCAACATTTATTACAATCAAGCACTGAAACCGTTCTTGCAATTCTTGTTTTTTTCTTGACAGCAGTTTTATAATTTTCTATTTTTTCCGGTTGTACTCCTTTCTCTCTTTTATAATACATTAATAGAATCTAATGGAATCTTACTAGAAAAATAAAAATCAAGCACACTCTCAAATCTCAACAAAATCGGTTAAATAAGCCAAATATTTAACACTTGAGGCTAACTCATTTTTAAAATTGTTTAAAAATTTTTTAGTAACAGTTAATCTAAGTCTATTTAACACGTGTACCAAGTTATACTATTTTGAAAATTTTTAAATATTTTTTATTTTTTTAAAATCACTAAAATGTCAATGATTTAAAAGAAAAGCTAAAAATATTCAAGAATGGTAGAACTTGAACTTGATAATATGTTAAATATACTTAGATTAATAGTTGTATAAAAGTTTTCAAAAAATAAAAAATGGGTTAAAGCACCCCCATGCATTGTATCAAGGCCCAGTACCATTAATTACATGGAGAATATTTTTTTTTAGGGTTAACAATGGGCTTGTTTGGTCGACGTAAAGGAAACTAAAATGAAATCAACCATGAAATAATGTAATTAAAATATAAGTGAATTAATATTTTTTTGATGTGATGTGATAAGTAAATTAATAATTAAAAATAAACAATAATCAAAAAGAAAATTTATGGTATATTATCAAATAATCAGGCGTTGAAAATTCATGGTTTTATAGAATGAAATTTCATTTAAAATTATTTCCTTATGGTTTGTATTTTTCACGGCAAATTATCTTTTTATAACTATATTTTCGCTTTTCTTCTTTTAAAATTCTAGAAAAATAATTTCAAATTGTAGGATACGTTATTGTAACTTAAATTTACTTTAGGAGATTGAAAAGTTAGTAGAATTTTGGGACAAAGTAAAAGCAAGAAAGGAAATATTTTTAAAATTATGTGATTTTTTACCGTAGAAATTGTGTAATTAATATAAAATAATAGGACTAAATTTGTATGAATAAGGTAGTTAAAAACAAAAATGATTGGAATATGAGAATAAAATTTTAAAAACAAGATTGTTTGGTTGTTAAATTATCTTTTGAAAAACGTCTGCACCATATTTTACCGTCTCACACTTCTCAGTTGCCAAAAATTAACTGAATTCACAAGAAAATCTATAAAATTGAATGCGTGGATGTACTTTTTCACATGGCATCCTTTAATAAGCCCCCGCATTAATACTTTCATGTGACAATTTTCTGGATTTCCTTTCGCACGTGATCCCCTTGTGTATGTATAATGAATTTGGATACGATCATCATAATCTCTCCGTGGAAAGGGACTTCAGAACTCTTTAGTTAATCGTCTAATTTGTGTTATTATATCATCACATATTCGTAGCTCATATTTAGAAGAAATAAAAAACCATAGAAAATGAATTTTCATGGTACAATAATGTGGTGATAAGTCAGTCATCAAAGGCTTTAACAATTATTTTTGTAGTTATCATTGAAAAGATGATTTTTTTTAATATTCTTAATATTCAGCTATTATATTAACTAGAGCAAATTCCAAATATATTTACAAATTTTTCTTATAATTCTAAATATATTCATGATATTTCAAAATTTTCAAATATATACACATAGTTTATCCAAAATTCTATTTACACCCACGCAGTTTATAATCTATTAAAGATGTCATTATCTCGCTGCGCAATAACAAATATGCATGAACCTTAATAGAACTTAAAATGATTTGTTTAAAGTTAAAAATTCACATTCAAACAATATATAATTTATAATTACGAAAATACATGAGCAAAAGTACTAAAAATTCATTAAAATGTAAACTTTTAGTTATAAAATTATAACCATGGCCTGGTCCATTTAACGGATCTTTAATAATGTGAGTATAAATAAAATATTGGAAAAAATATATTTAGAATTTCTAAATGATTATATCTAAAATTTTAGAAAGTAAAACTTGTGTACCCAATTAATTATTATATAATTAACTAGGGTGACAAATATACAAAGTTGGCTAACATTTGCTAAGTTTAGCTAAAATAAGTTGCATAATGTTTATTTTTTTTAATTATGAATTGACTTGTGATCCACAAAAATAGAACATCATTTTAAACATATACATGACATGAATCTTATGTAAAAGAAATAAGACACCATATGTTGATACCATTAAAAAGCAAATTAAGAAACAATGTATATGGCATGGAGGATATGAATCTTATACATTGTTGAACCTTATAGACTCATGGATAGAAAATTGAATGGTTTGCAAATACACCCACTTAGCTTGATTGTAAATACCCACATAGTTTCATATATTGAAATAACTCTCACATTGTTTGACCAAAATTGAAGATATATTTATGCTATTATGGTGTTGTTACTACACCGTTGCGGTATGGGTCTAATAATGCATGCCAACAATTGGAGAACTAGAATTGCACAACTTTGTAAATATATATGTATATATAATGATGTTGCAGTAACGACTTTATATTTACAATTATAGTCAAATTATATAGAAATTATATACAATTTCTGAAACTACGTATGTGTATTTGTAATTATAGTCAAATTAAGTGAATATACTTGCAAATTATCCTAGAAAATTATTAATTTAAATGAAAGATATAAACAAAATGAATTTAGTATCTTCTCTTTTGCCCATTTTTTATGGGTGATTAATTTTCTTTCAACCCATTAAATTGGAGATTAGTTTCATAAACTAGACATGATGATTTGTTTGGTAAGGGTTCAAAAAGGAAAATTTTAAGATTTTTTAAAAGCAACTGCAACATGATAGAAATATTGATTAGAAGTTAAAAAACAAAGATAAAATGGATAAGTACTTGTATAGAAACACACACAAAATAATTGAAATATAAACATAAGTAAATCATGATGTTAAATCATATAATTTCATTAAAAAAATCATACCAAAAGATGTACATACAAATAATAAGTGTTTTTGAAAGCATGTTAATATGTTACTAAACATACCCTTAATTTACTTACTACAGGCAACACAATTGGTCCCGGGCATTAGCAAAATCTCATGCCACCCGGGTTTGAACTAGGCTATTGTCACGTGGATTTAGAAAACGAAATTCTCTATACTGTGAGGGTTGAAAATATGTCTTATTGTAACATCAGTTGTTATGATGTATAAATATCAATAATTAAAAAACACACTCTTAATCTAAAGTCATCCAAATCCTAAACCCATCCATGCAATCGGGTTGTATGAAGCACTTTCTTATATTAATTCTCTAATAAACATGCACAATAATAATAGTAGTAATAGGAATTGCAACAAATAATAATGAAAATTTTATACAGATTATTTAGAAACATATCATTGTGGAACAAATACTCAGAGATAAACACTAGATCAATTCTATTAATCTCTGAAAATATAAATCAACAGATTGCACTGAATAAATAGTGAATACCCATTGACACAAAATATACGAGGGAAGTGAAGTGGTTTCAAACGACACAGAAAATACAAGCTGGAAGTGTTTTATTTCCGTCTCACCAAGGTGCATGTTCTTATTAGTAAGAAAAAAACAAAAAAGATGCGTCTTCTCGATAAAATAAATATAAATGATGCTGGAAGTATAAGAATCATAATGGACTTGTATGTCCTATTAGATAGGAATGGATCAGATCATCTTGGTATGTAGGACACAAATAGAGCGTCTCCAAGCTCCACCTATGGAATGACGAAAAGAGTACATGTAGATGACATTATTATTATTATTTTTTATCCCTGCTCCCCAGTGCTCTCAAGCCTCATGATTTTCATCTTCTCAATAAACCCAACAAGATATATATATATATATTCAAGATATCGATTCGACATATTATCAGGAAAATATATTATTTTAATCCTCATCCCCTCTCTCCCTTTATTTATTTATTTTTGACATTATTATTCCCTCTACATTTTTTTTCTCCCATCCAAACATTCCAAACAGGCAGGCCTGAAAATCTCTTTAGTTTTGCTTGAGAAGAACCCAATAAAGAAAAATAGAGTCCGTCGTTAGGTGCCTGCTAATTCGCCTTACTATTGAATCAATATGGTTTTAACATCTTCTATTAAAATGCTTCATACCAAAGTGAAATTGTTGCCAAGTGCAATGATGAAAGAGAGAAATTCGGGAAAGCAGAACTGAAAGCAAAAAAGATTTTCTGCTGATAAAACATAACAGACTTCTGGCAGAGAAGTTACATGCTTCTGGCATTCTAATCATGTAGAAACAACAACAGAGATCTGAAGAACAAAAGGGGGAAAAAAGGTATAGAACAGGAAAGGAGTCTCAGGATCTTTACCCATCGAGGCGAGACTAACCATATCCAGCTTGGAGCTTCCTAAAACTGTACAACCTATGTCAGAGAAATAAAATCAACAGAAATTATTTCTAGACAGAACCTAAACTAACTGCTCAGGAAGACTGATCCCTAGAAGTTCTTCTTCGATTGGTAGGAAACTTGGCTTCTCCATCTAATGGAAGGAGAAAAAAGGTCTGGACATTCTCCGTCTATCTTGGACTATAACCCAGGGACTCCAGTCTCTCGCTCAAGGCATTCACATACTCATCTTTTCCTCCTTCGTCATCTTGTCCAAGAGTCTCAGTAAGCAATTCATCCCAAAATTCATCATTCAATTCTTTATCTTCATCCTCATCTTCTTCTTCTTCTTCATCATCATCCTCTTCCTCTTCTTCTTCATCTTCATCTTCATCTTCATTATCATCATTTTCTTCTTCCTCTGATCTATCTTTTGTTGTTTTCTTTAGGCCTTGCATCTCTAGTGCAAGAGCCTCCAACTCTGACACTTCAAACCCAGAAAGCTCTTCCAAATTCAAACCATTAATCTTGGCCTGTGCTTGCTGGTCATGGCTACGACTCAGCTCGCCGACACTGCAGCAAGGCCCATGATCAATTAGCCGCCTCCTTTTCTTGGTCATAGCATCCTCGAGCTCCTTCCTCTTCTCCTTGTGTTGTATCAGCTGTTGGATGAAGGTGGGGTTCTGCATTGCTCTAGCCAAGAAAGCCATCATCTGCTGCTGTTTCTGTTCTGTTCCTTGGAGCCTCATCTCCATGGCATGTAGTTGGGCTCTGGTGTTCTGTTGCTGCTGTCGTAGCTTGACCAATTCCATCATTAGAACACTCTTATCTCGCCTCAGGCGATCAATTTCGTGCTCTAGTCCGAAACCCCCAACCTCAAGGTACGGGCCAACAACTTGCTGTTGGATGGAGGGTTGAGAATAAGGTGGCTTTCTTCTCTTTATGTTCTTCAATTGGTGCTTCTTCCCTCTCAGGAACGCCTCATTTTGAAACTCCCATCGGTCTGGATCCACCTTTCTGAAACCCTGAAAGATTTAAGGGGGCAAAAACAAATCCTCCTGCTCTTTAGTGTTATGATTCTCGCAAACTCACGACAGACATTCAGAGAGGCAAAGTTACAAATTCTCTCAAGAAATTGTTAAAAATGGCAATCGTGAGAAAAGGAGAACAGATTTGAAACTCCCTTTTGCTTAAAAAAAAAAAATGCTTCAGAGAGAGAGAGAGAGAGCGCGCGCGAAGGGAATGGGATGGGTTCTGGTTAGGTTCAAAATCTATTGTCTCCCAAAAAGAAATATGAGAATTCCAAGATGGGAAAACGAAGTGGCTTCTGAATTTTATTACTTTTTTAAATAATTAAAAAAAAAAAGCGTCCGCTTCAGAGACAGACACTTGTGGAAACTGAGAAAGCCTGCAACCCTGCACTAAAACGCAAAACCTACGCAAAAACCCCAAAAGCCGATCCAGCATCATCATCATCATCAACAACCACACCAACAACATGACACATCTGAAATCTAAACGACCGCAATGACGTTTACGAAAAAACTCAAAAGAATCAAGCAATGTACGTTCGAAATAATTGTCTGCCTCTAAAATCATTCCTTCAGGAAATAGAAAACTCCCGAAAAGATCTAAAAGAGCCTCTTAGAACTTTGGAGTGCTGAAAGAGGAACTCAAGAGCACGATCATCCGTCATAGCAAAGCTAAGACAGAAAATAAGACAGAAACAGAAAACCAAATTCCCACAGAAATTCACAGCTGAAATGAATGAGCAAAAAGCAAAGATGGATCCTACTAGTTCTTGCTTCATGTTCTTCATTCATCTTCTTGATCTTGTATTTCGTCTTTTCGAAATCTTTCCCTACCTATGCACCTGAAATCAAGGAGCAAACTATAAAAACTGGTTCGAGGAATACTTACATATGTGTTGAGCTGCCTGACAAAGCTAGAGAAATTGTTGTGCTTGAAGTGCCTTGGGAGGAGATTCATGGAGAAGGTGTGGGGGTCCCAAACGATGAAGCTATTGCCTTCCCTGCTCCAAGACACCACCTGATCAGTGCTGGGGTTATCCACCATGTCGAAAGTCTTGGTCAGGAATGGAGGAGGCCCGACTTCATGCAGATCTTCGATTGGCCGTGGAGGAGCAATCGAACCAAAAGCATTCCCCCAGTAAGACGAACAACTTCCTCCCGTATGCTCCTCCTTCACTGGATTAGGCGGATTCATGTCTGAGAAAGCAGAACAGTATTTCCGAATTCGATGTCAAAATTGAAACTCGCGGATAATAATGGAGTAGGAGCTACTGGATTGTGAAGTGCTTTGATGGAAAAGAGGAGAATCCGATGCCACCAGTAGTAAATAGTCAGCTGAACTTTATACAAGAGAACAGAAGGTGAGATATTTCTCCACAAAATAGACTGTTTGCGGCGAAAAACGGAACGAGTTCAGACAAGATCATTGATGGGTTTAACAGGGCTCTGAGAAATTATACGGTGAATCACGTTTTCCATTCCGTGATTGGAAATGCAAGAGAAAACTTCAAAGACAAATAGTTAGCTGAAGAAAAGTTGAAAAGACCAATTCCAAACAGGGCAACGATGGAATATTTTTCTTCTGCTGAAAAGAAAAGGCAAATGGGTATTAGTCCAAACCAAGAAAGCATAAGAAACAAGATGAAAAGAAGAAGACAGAATTTTAAGAAATTCGGTAATGACGTAAACACTAAGAAACGGCAAGAAACAGAGCAGAAATGCTAAATGCCGTGCATATCAATTCGTATATGGGAAAGATGAACAGAAAAAACTCACGAGGAGAAAGGAAAGATAAAAACAGTGAAGAAAAAGCTATTTATTTCCCCTTTTGGGATGGAATTCGAGGGCGGGGTACGCCCAGTGCCACAATAGGAAAGGTTGACGGATGAGGGCCGTTGGAGTTTAAATAGTAAGAGGAAGAGGTTCCCGGTAGAACGTTCTAGAACACTAATAAGCTTTTAGATAAATCCCACTTATTTCATTTCCAATATTTTATAATTTCCTCGGAAGGTTGGAGAAGAAAGTTCCGGAAGTTTCATGGCGTAAGGCGATCGGATCGAGGTGGGGCCCACATGGAGGCATGGAGCTTGGCGATATCTCGTTGGATACAATGGGCACCTTGGTCCGTAGTTCTGCTTTTTTAAATGCAGGGATATTGGTACTCCGGCTGACTAATGATGCCTCAAATGCCGATCTTTCCCTTTCCGTTGGATCCTCGGGAAAAAAAAATGAGTTTTTTTTAATAAAAAAAATAAAATAAAACAACAATAATAATTTTAATTAATAAGTCAGTTAAAGTTCTTGGGTGAGATTGCATGTATCAATGCCAGGAGTATATGCAAATGCTCCAGCGTGGATAAAGGCTGCACGTGTAACTTGCAAAAGGAGCCACGTTTGTTTTTTTTTTAAAAAAAGGTAATGTTGGCCAAACGAAGCCTAAAATGGCAAGAAAATGCGAGGAATATGGGGGCTGAGGTGCATTTGGCGGTTGAGGCTAAATGCACATCAGGGCACCCACGTGCATTTTAACTTTTTTTTTTTTTTTTGAAAATTTTTATATAATTATTAATTTAAGTGTATTTAA
>JAXCLR010000073.1:12526852-12558433 GCA_035584095.1 Annona squamosa | reverse complement strand
GCACATCAGGGCACCCACGTGCATTTTAACTTTTTTTTTTTTTTTTTGAAAATTTTTATATAATTATTAATTTAAGTGTATTTAAAATATGTTTTAATTTTTACTATTTTTGGAGTATTTTAAATACTTATTTTTTATTTTTAAAAATAAATAAAATTACTAAAATATCGCTGATTTTTAAAAATAAAAAATCTAAAATACTCTAAAAATAGTAAAATTTGATACACATGTTCAATACATTTATATTAACAATTGTAAAAAAAAATTAAAAAAGTAGGCTAAAGCACCCGAGTGTGCTATATCAGCATCTGTAATATTAGCGGTTAGATAGATGATGATGCCATGTTGATGGTGGCAACATGATTATAAAATAAGTGGAAATGTGTATGTATTTTTAAAAAGTTCAAGGAAGTATTTAAGAAGTAATAAAATTTTTAAACCAAAAGTTTTTAGGATAAAAGTTATTAAATTTATAGAAAATAATGTGATATGATAGAGATAATTATGATATATCAAAAGAATAAAATTAAATTAAATATGTTAGTTGTATGAATAATTGTATAGAAACATTTAAAAAATCTGATAATTTTGCAGAAAGATGTGAAAAATGATTATAAAATATGGTAATCATAAGGAATAAAAAGTTTTAGATTAAAAATTTTTTTTATTAAAAACAAACATGCCCAAAATAGAAATGAGTCCAACACTGCTCATCCCTACGTGTTTGTTAGCTTATCTAGATTTGATCCAGGCGCAAAACATGATCTTCCTTTATTATAAATGGGAACCATCTCTTATATTATAAATGGGAATATTATCTCTCAATTAATGTGGTGGAGCATGTGTCTCCAAAGTTACATTGACATGAGCATTTAGAAAAAAATTATAGGAATGTCTCTAGAGTTAATTGTAATATGAATTAAGATAAATGTAAATACATATCAATAAAAAAATAAAATGAGAATAGATGGGCAATTGTGTGAAAACTTATTTAAAATATAATGATAAAATAAAATTATGGTAGTTAAATAATTAAAAAATTAAAAAAATTTAAAAAATTTTGTGTAGAAGAGGTGGTAAACCACTTCCACCTCAAGTTTGTTTGTTTGTTTGTTTTTTTTCTTTTAAGTCAAGTCACATATGTTAGATGATTAACGCCCAACAGAAGTGTACCTTAGAAGAGGAAGAATGAGATCACTACCTCTACTCAAATTTAAATGCCTAAACTTTCCTACTCTAATAATTCATATGCATTTTTATCACCCACTTGATCGCCCTAGCGATGACCCAACCTAAGGGTGTGTTTGGTAATAAGTAAAAGTTGTCAAGTTAAAACTTTTCAATTTAAAACTTTTCACTCTCAGCAACAACTCTAATTTTTAATTATTTCTTTATATTTTTCTATATAATTACTCTACTTTTCAATCATTTCTACGCAACTATCAATACAACTAATTTATCTGTTTCAACTTTATTTTATTTATTCATCATTATTACATCCTATTAGATCAAATCGTTTGACAATTTTTACTCTCTACAGCTTTTTATCAAAAATTTTATTCATTTCAAAAACACCAAAAAATTTGTTAGCAAAAGATTACTAGAGAAAACTGTCTCGCGACTAGCGGCAAGGCTTCCCTGATAATGATAAGCGCGGCGAGATTTGCAGGATTTGACGTGGGGGTGACAGGAGAAGGGTGCGCTATGACTGTCCGGATTTGAAAAAGTTGCCGAGATTTGAAGGAACGGAGAGAGAAATCATGCGAGTTTCAGGCTGCAATGCCACCAAACTGTCAAGAAATTACATGGTCAAAATTGGGAATTAAAAGCATGTTTTGACAGTCCCTTTCAGCTTTCTATCTACCTCAGATTTTTTAATTTTTTAATAATTTTTTTTTTTTTTTTTTCACTCACAGTTGTACCAAACCCGACAAAACCAGTCTATGGCTGCGTACTCTTTAGTCTTATGCAGAAAGAGGCTCGTAGTCAAACCAAAAACCATGCGCAATATCTTAGCGCAGGTTTCGACTTGGATAAGACAACTATGGAGAATGTAAAAACAAAAAAACCATTCTTCTGTTAGGAAATTTTATTTCAGACTTATCCCCATCCAAATTGGGAAGAGGCAAATCCTTCCCCTCGAATCAAGCAACTAATGTTTTTATTGTTATACTCACCCTCGACTTAAGCATCTAATGTTTTGGAAAGATCCCTAAATAAATGGCTTAATATACTTCTCACAAGTACACAAGTTCATCATCATCACAACTAAGCATTTTAATTGTTATCCTCCACGTCGGCTTAAGCACCTAATGCTTTGGAAAGATCCATAAATATCTTATATACTTCCGACGAGTATATATAAGTTCGTCATCATCTTCGAAATCCAACATTTTTCAGTAATCATCATTGCTTTCAAAATCCAAAATTATTAGTAGAATAAAACCTATCATCAGATTTGCACGTCTATAGTCAGTCAACATTAAAACCACCATCCAATACGCAGACTCAAAAGGCATTAATCTTTATTCGAAAAAAAAGAAGGCTTCAATCTTAATAATTGATTCATATTAGATTGTTAATTAAACGCGAACATATGAAAGAGTCATTGCTAGGATTAGGATATTTTTGAACTTTGCCCATCCTTCATCCGTTATGTACATCCAATTCAACTTAATCCCCACGAAGCTAAAGTCGATCTTTTTTTTTTTTTTTTAATTGGTACATAATTACATGTATCTCAACACATATTACACTTGAAGATCCGAAACATTCTTACAAATCTAGAAACACATAACGTCCCAAAGAAATCTAGAAGACAGAGCTTCCAACAGCCACCTGGGAGACCACCTACTCCCATACTTTCCACCCGGGAGACCATCTGCTCCCACACTTTTTCACCCGGGAGACCACCATGCTCCCACGCCCACGCCCATCTATTTGGGGACCGAAATCCCGTATGGGATTCGATCACCCGCCAGCCGCAGAAACGGCTGTGCACTCCGCAGCTGGCGACCAACCGAGCTAGCATCGGTTGGTGATGCTAAAGTCGATCTTATTGCAAATTATATTTTAATTGCTTTCAACAGTATAACATGCTATTTACATTTACCACATGAGCAATTAACGGTAAGAGTGTCCGTGCAAACGCATTTACAAAAGCTACAGTTATAGGGTAAAAATTAAATCAAAACACAACGGCGGACAAATAAATGCAGACAGTCTATATCGCTAGTGAAGGGGAGAAAAGGAAAAAGAGATCGTAATGGGCAGTACATGTTAAACAATATATTCAGGAAAAAGAAATATCCAAGTAATTCCAACTAAAGCAATTCCCTAACTAATGGAAAAACTTGTGTCATAATTTATAAGCGTACCCAGCTGCTGCTCGCCACAAGAATTGAGGGCATTGCAATTTTGTGTAAGCATCTGGCGGCGATACACCAGAAATTTAAATCCTGCAGACGCCCACATGTGATTTCGCTCAATCACCCCATAAAAGAATAATAGACAAGAATGGTGGGTGAAACATGTTTTTCAAAAGCAAAGCCGTTGATCTGGTTTCTTGTCTGTTACGATATTTACAAAACGATCTTTTTTTTTTTTAAAGAAAAAAAATTGCAACATGTTAGTACAAATGTGATCATCAGTGAGGCAGAGTAAATTTATTGCGATCTGACATCATAGCTACCCAATACTCCTATTTTCCCTCATTATTGACTATGTTTCCAATCTTTTTTCTTCATTCTTTCTTATAATAACTATTCACATCATTTCCTTTATTTGGTCCTCACTTCAATATGCTCCTTTTTTCCTACCTCTTTTCCCTATCCCCCAAACAAGATCTTTAGCAAATTTGACCTTCCCAAGTGCCATCATGCTTGAGGATGTTGAAAATAGGGATGCCGAAGAGCATCATCAACACTAATGCGATCCTCCTGCAGACGCCAAAAATAAATTAGAAAGTACAGCAAAAATAGCATTAAACAGAACAGGCCTGAGGACTTACAGGATGCCACTGCAACAGCTGGCGCACTAGACGTAATGCCCACACATTTGGAAACCTGCAATTTTAGACAACATGTACTTCTAAATCCAAATAAACATATATGATGCCAACGCCAACTGAAGAAATGACAGTCTACAACAGAAATGAGCCAATGGCAATGAATTCAAAACTAACCCAATTTTAAGAGGATCTCGTTGCTGCACTTGATAAGAAAAGAACTCTTCAGAGCATTTCCAGGAAGCTAGCCAAAGCTTAGCCTATGTTTCAAAAAATAATAATAATAATAACAACTAATTAACGTACACACAGTATATCTTCATACATGCAGAAGAATAATGTACGACAAAGATAATAATGAAACACATGTTGAGTCATTAAATCAGATGGATGGAGGGAATGCCAGAAACCAAAAAAAAAGAAGAAGAAGAAATAAGCAAACAAGAGCAAAAGCAAAAGCAAAAACAAACAGAAAAATAAAAGATAGGGAAGGTGGAGAAACAGGAGAACTTAATAATAGTATTCACCATTCCGCCCCACTATCAACCCCCCATAGTCTTTTTTCATCTTCCATAAACCAACTTCTGCAGCCTTCTCCACTGAACTCAAAAATGCGTTGGACAAGCAGATTCACCTCTCATTATTTACACAGTCTTCCATTCTAGGACCAGAAACAATTTCGACACCCTACACATTTCTCAGAAATTGTTTTTTATATATGCCAATTGGATTTATCCATTTGCTAAACGCTGATAACAATTAGCCTAATATTGAATGTAGAAATAATGGTAACAAATCAAATAAAACACCAGAATTGCATGATTGATAATCAAGGACCACATGTTACTATGCGGCAATGCCCAAAATAGAACAGAAACGGTTTTATGCAGATTGTATTCAAAGATCTAAATGGTAAAATCTGACTTCATTCAATATTATTTGGGTTTGCTTGGTCAATGCTCAGCACTTGAATTTGATAGGTTTAGTCTGTTTGGTGTGGTAGTGTTGTTTATTGTTGGCATTTGACTAGTTTTTTGCCTTGGTGAAGGTTATTGCGATTTCAAAATTAGTTGCAATGTCAAAAATGTTTTGTTTATCCGAGGAGGATTCACTGGAGTAATATGCTAGAATCACTTCCTTTGATGTCAACTGATAGTCAAGTTCTGTGAGTTTCTTGCTTCAATTGGAAGAACTCAACATTGACCTCATGTTTATGATATTACTTTTTTTTTTTTTTTGATGGAATATGATATTACTTCTTGAATAAGTAAAAACACTGCATAAATTTTGAATATGCTTCAAATTTCAAACCAATAGAATATCAGAAGTTACAACTTCCAATCATAGGCAAAAAAGATTTTCATGCATCTCACAGTAAATAGTTCTAGGAAGATAAAGATGACATGAAGATCATGCATCAATTAATAGGTGTGGGTGTCAAAATACCAATAAAAAATTTAAGTGTAAAAAATGAATCAATACATCTTTCATGGCAGCTTTTCTCAAGCATAAAAATTCACAAAAATAGTAGAAGAATGCAGGCAAACTTACATGTTTCTTCATCCTACCACCACTATCATGATGTAGAGGAGAACTTCCAGGGATCAAAATGCACATTTCCATGAGGGATCTTAATCTGGTAGCACAATGAATGAATTATTAAGGGCCTGTCATCAAGGTTTTCTCAAAAAGAGAACTTCAAAGTGGACAGAAAGCAATCTCAATCAAGATACCATGATTTGTTAACAGATAGTTTCAAAAATTAGAGAGCAAACAACAAGAGAGACATTATAATTAGGTTTTCTATTAATGAACAAATCATATGCATGGAAGAAAATAGAAGCAACAATAACAAATCATTTCAGGGCACTAAACGGCAGCCAGATATCAGATTCTTTGGAACTAAACTAGTCAATTACAAATACTACACATACATACATATGGACCGGGAACCATTGGAATTATTTCTTGACTTGACAGCATCAGAATTCAGAAATCAGCATGCATGGCCAAGAAATTCTGGGCTGGGGAAAGCTGATGATTTCATTTATCATTCAAGTAAATCTCAGAATGTTAGCAGCTTTTCCTTTCCTATTTTCCTTATCTTTGTGTTTCCACCTAGTAGCTAAGTTGAAATCTAGAATTGGAAAAGGCTCAGGGCAATTGATCATTCAGATCAATGCACCAAAATTTGAGCTGTGAAAGACCAGAGAAAAACCAGTAAGAGATGGTTTTCAAACCAAAGCTCAAGATTTTGAGGATAAGTAATGTAATGCAACACAATGCCCATTGATTAGACATAAGAAAGATTATCACAACATAAACAATATAAGCCAGTGTTTTACAATTTCACAAAAGGATGATGGATAATGATAATAACAACCTCATGTATTTTATATTTTTTAATTTTCTGTGAGCCCACTTTTTAGTTCATATATCAAAATTTACCAGTTTTGAACTCCTGTATTTTTTTTTATAAAATTTCAAAAATAAAATTTTTTACCATTTTCACAAGCAGATAATTTTTTTATTTTTGAAATTTTCTAAAAAATATAT
Organism: Annona squamosa; assembly: GCA_035584095.1. Classification (NCBI taxonomy): domain Eukaryota; kingdom Viridiplantae; phylum Streptophyta; class Magnoliopsida; order Magnoliales; family Annonaceae; genus Annona; species Annona squamosa. The sequence goes on along the minus strand of JAXCLR010000073.1, from coordinate 12,551,871 downwards.
ATATACAATATCTGAAATTGGCAAAAAATATAAAAATATATGTGATGCTCAAAGTTGTTACTTAGCTAAGTAACAACTGACAACTGGGTGTATGGATCATTATCTTGTATAAATCCCCTGTTTTCTGTTCATATTGGAAGATACCGAAACTGACAGAAGACCAGAATATTCAGAGGACACTTCTGACCAGAAAATAATCCGCTATTGTGAGGTACAATCCTCATAAAAGCAATAAACGGATGCCTGTACCTAAAGATAACAAGTGGCTAGTTTTAGAAAATTCAACAGGACTACCAGTCAACATGAGTTTAATCACCAATCAGACCATTACACGAAATGATACTGAAGCGTGAGTAATAACTCTAACATAATGAAGACTTCAACCTCTGAATAATAATCTGTCTCCGTCTCCAACATATAACATTTTTTTTTGGATCATACAACATATAACAATTATTGGTACTACACAAAAAACCAACTTTCTATGATGATTGTGTTATTGACCGCCCAAATGGAGTGCAAAGAAATATAAATATGCTAAGCAGGATCACTACCCCAAACGGGTGCTGAGATAAGAATCTAGGTTAAAACTAGTTTAATGGATTTGTGTCATATTGTGCAAGCATCCTGCATCCAACCTACCCAGAAGTTGCCCATTGAATATAAGGCTACAAAAATCAGATGAACTAGATGACAAGGTGAATCCTGCCAACTGAACTAGGAGATGTACACTTGTGAAAACCTAATCGTCCACCTGCATAAAAGTGTCTCCCCTACCTGCAATCCACAAGCTCATGAACGCCCACAAACATGAATGGACTATCAGACAATTACTCAAGGACAAACCGTACCATCAGCATGCACATGAGAAATATTTATACACTTGCATGACAGCACAGACAGGCAACCATGTAAATACACCTGAATCCACGCGCAAAGACTCACCTACCTGTTCACATAAACTACATGGATAGGAAACCATGCAAATACATCTGCATCCATGACCAAGCACCATAAAGCCACATAACTTCACATGCATAACACATGCACAAACCTGTATGCAGGCACATACATAACCTGTGCACGCACCTGCATAGGCAATGCAGAGCTACAGAAAACCACACGCTCATGCATGCACCATAGATGTGCATGCACAAACCTGTCAGGCACGTGCATAACCTGTGCACGCACCTGCATAGGCAATGCAGAGCTACAACAAACCACACACTCATGCATGCACCATACATGTGCACGCACACCTGAAAACTCATATAAGCACATGCATGCCTGGGTCAACATACAGATGGCTACATAAAAATTTCTACAGAATTATATGCTACTTACATGGTAAACAACTTTTTGATTCTGCTTGGTGATTCAAAATGAAAATTCTTGATGGTTAGGTGCAATTTTCAGTCAGTAGATACATTATAAGATGTGGAATTGTGAATCTCCTAATTAATCTTTAATTCTAACTTCTATTCCTTTATTCCTTTCGTACATCAACACTTTACAGACTTACTTATAGGCTAGATCCTTTGTGCTTTCACTCCAGCCCTTGAGATGTTGATCCAGAAGAGCACGCGTTCGGGCACTTATTTGAAACACATGTGGTGATCCAAGGATCAATTCTAACAAAACAACCCCAACACTCCACATATCATATCTGAGAAAAAACCAAATATAAAATCGTTAGTAGTACCTCACATAAAATATAATCAAACTCTCTTTTTTCACAGGAATTCTCAGTCATTGCAACAATAAGACCAAAGAAACATACTTCAAGTTTGCACTTGTTGAACCCTGGAACCAACTAGCATTAAGAAGACCTTCTGGAGGAGTGTATTCATAAGTCTGTTCAGATCTGGATTAGAAAAAGAAAATAAGGAAGATACCTGAAAATCCACAAAAATATTTTCACAGAACGCAATCAAATGCAGAGAAAAAAAAAACTCACATGAAACCTGGGCAGCAAGGTTTTTCTTTTTCTTGTTTCATCTTTACCATTTGTTTTCTTTTTTCTGTTTTTCGGGAAACAAACTGCAATTATCCTGAGACCCTAAAGTTCTCATGCAAACAACTAACTGTAAAAGACTCCATTTGTCTCCTTTTTTCACATTTACATGAAATTGAATGAGGATTGTAGTTTCATATTTAACTTTGAACTGAAAATGTAATTGCATCCACCATTTTCAACGAGTAATGCAAAAACTGGAGTACAAAATCTGGTTCAACAGGCCTGACTGAGAAAGAACACCAGATTGCCGGATTCATTTAAATTCTGATTTTATACATTGTTAATCTGATCCAATGAAAGATATAGAAAATGCCAAAATGGACATTGATTAAGCTTGCAAAAGCAGCGGGAAATCAATTCTTTTGTTTGGTAGTAATTTCAGTTGGAGATTGCAGTTTTTTGAATTCTTAATTTTTTTTTTTTTATAAAAGACTCTAGCTGGCTCAAACTAGTTGTACTTCAAACCAGCAGCCAGACAACCAGCTCAATCACGAGTTCAGTTTTGATAACACAAAAACTAGGGGCGTAAATAGGGTCAGGTTCAACCTGAACCCTACTGACATAATCCAATTAAAACTAGTTTTGGGTTGGGAATTTGGAAAATGGGTTGCCAAGATCAGTTTCAGTCCGACCCAATGGGATCAGAAACTTACAGGTGGAATAATTTAAAAGATAAGACCAAGTAAGAGGATAAATTAAGGATGTACAAATACCTTTGGTAGATAAGCATAATATGAGAAGTTTCCAATACAAAGAAGTCCAGGTTATTATTATATGGGGTAAAAATAAATAAATAAATAAAGGTGGGGTCGGGGAGGCAACGTCTGAGAGCATATAACCATAAAAAAAATAAAAATCCAAGAAAAAAGTTGCTAGAAAGCAAATGTGAAGATTTGCTATCTGAAATATTGCTAAATGGAAATATAACTTAAGAGAGTGCATCTGCATCTTTTAATCACAAATACAAAAATTTATCAGCCTTCACATAATTAAAATTAGCAAACCAGACAGTCATTTTTATTGGTTTGCTGAAAAAAAGGATTCAGTATCATTTACCAGTTTTTCTTAGAAAACCTAAAGCATACCTAGAGGGTCCATGAGATCCATATAGATGCTTGATAGTGAAATCATCAATTGCACTACCAAAGTCAATAATGCGCCTGAAATCACCAAGTGCTTTCAATTAGGGTGACCAGAGTTAGCTGAGTACCAATTTGGACATACAACATATTTATTACCTAGAAATAAATTCAAATCTTGCAACCAGTGATATATTTATTAGAGTCAACACACTCCTAGGATATAGAAAGGAAATAGTAAAAATGCTGGAAACTTAAAAGATTCAAAATTAGACAACTAAAAAAGACTCACCATCAGATATAGAGAGGTAATGGTGCGCAATGGCAAAAGGCAAACATAAGTAGAGTATTCAGAACCTTTATTACCAAAAAGGTTGTGTTCCATGACTTAAACCAGTGACACCTCTGGTCACAAAGGCAAAACTCTACCATTATTCCAAGGCCCATCCTCCAGATTTTTTTTCACACAGAGAAAAGTAAATATAATGTTACAACACAAAAGGTCCTTGGGATGTGCTACAAATACCCACCCTATACAAGTACACCTGAATCTAGATCCTACACCTCACAAAGATGTGCAGATGATATTCGTTCTGCTGACTGGATTCGATATCCCATTGTAGGCCTTTAAAAAGAATCAATTAGACAGATACACAGCTAAGCCACAGAAGATAGTTGATGAGATTGGCACAAGTTTGAGGAATGAGCTAATGTATAGTTCCAGTATGCATACACAAAAAATTACTATGTATTTATGCCCTTTTTCAATGACATTTTCACTACTTTTAAGGTTAGTTTTATAAACTCTCTTTATGCTGCATAAATATGGCCAGATGGGATTAAAAAGGATACATAAATCATGCAGGATGATGTTATTTATGAACTGATTAAAGGAAATTTTTTGAATAAGGATGTGTTTGGGAAGTGATTGAAAGAAAAGTATTTGGTGTAAAAGATTTTGAAGTGAAATAAAATGATATAATAGGATAAGGGTAATGATGAGGAGTAAAGAGCATGAAGTTAAATAGATAAGTTGGTTGCATGGGTAGTTGTGTAAAAATGATTGAAAAATAAGATAATTTGTATAAGAAGATGTGAACAAATTATTAAAAAATAATAGTAGTGGAGAGTGAAAAGTTTTAAGTTGAGAAGTTTTGGTTTGAAAAGTCTTAGATGTAGCCAAATACACCCTAAAAGGAACAGGACTTACAAGGGTCAATGGTTGGAACATATAAAAATAGATCAACAAGAACAGTAGGGTTGGTACAGGTGACAGGATAATTAAATATCACATTGTATTAAAAAGTAGGAAAACAGGTCTTTAATGCATCCCTACAAAAGTCCTCCGCACACTAAAAAGAAATGCTGCTGAGCTGTTCCCTGAAATTGAAAAATTAACACTTCAATACTTTAATTCTATCTTTGGGCTGTCTTAGGCTCTCAAAGCTAGAAATCAAACAGGGAACATTACAGATGTCACTCCAAGGATCTCTGCTGTATGTAAAGTCCAAGTTTGAGTAGCTACTAATCCAGGCCAAAAAGATTAAAACATTTACTTCAGATGAGCAAAACAATGTGAACCTTGTTGGTGATCCCATGAGCATGGCCAAATATGCAATATTCTGGTATGAATATCAACTTCCCAGTTCATAATACACAACTCTTTTAAGATAATCATTTTCTAGATTGTTATTCAATAAAATATATATATATATATGTCAACTATTTACCCTAAAGTAAGATATAAAATACAAATGGTATGAATGAGATTCATTTGATGTTAAGATATAAAATACAAATGGTATGAATGAGATTCATTTGATGTTATTCTATGTGATCCATCCCCACAGATACTAGCTTTCTAACAAGCAACTTGAATAGGAAATAATGGAAGTTTAGAGAACATTGTGTGTAAAGGAACAAATAAGAAATGATGACATATACGTACATGTTGGTGTGGTAATGTTTATCACCATTAGGGATCACTCTTAAGCATCTTCCTGATTCCCCATCCTCAAAACAGACCACCATATTCTCTTTTTTTAAAAAAAAAGAAAATTTGAATTAGCATATTTGAAGTAAATAACATATGATATTCATATATAAATGTCTCATCATCTGAAGAATATTCAATCTGTTCATTTTGTTGACCACCAGCACAAGTTGCTGACTATTGCTGTGCACTAGCATAGTAGTTCAGAATGCTCTTCCAGCATAATTGAACACTATTTATCTATGTATTTATGGGGGTAAAAAGTCCAAGGCAATTTATCACATGCAACACATAAACAAAGTACTGAGTTGAAGACAGATCAAACAGACCCAAAACAATGAAGAAAATCTACATCCTATGTCAGGAATGCAAAATAGATGAAACTAGAGAAAGACTAAATTTAAAATTGAATACGTGGGTAGATGCTTTAGAATCTAACGGTTTTAGAATTAGCCGTACAAAAACTGAATATATGAAATGCAATTTTAATAATAGTGAAAACCCGGATGAAGAATCAATTAAGATTTTAGATCAAGTAGTAACAAGAACTAATCACTTCCGGTACCTAGGATTAATAGTTTAAAAGAACCAAGAAATTGAAAAAGATATAATATATAAAATTCAAGCAGTATGAAAAAAATGGCGAAGTGCGTCAGGAATTTTATATAACCGTCGAGTTCCAATTAAATTAAAAAGAAAATTTTATAAGACTGTAATTAGACCTATTATGCTTTATTAGGCAAAGTGTTGGGCTATTAAAGAACAACATATATAAAAAAATAAATGTTGCGGAAATGAGAATGTTAAAGTGGATGAGTGGTAAAACAAGAAAAGATAAAATTATGAATGAAATAATTCGAGAAAATCTAAAAGTGAGACCAATTTGTGATAAAATGAGAGAAAATAGATTAAGATGGTTTGGTCATTTTAAAAGCAGGCCTGAAATGGCACCGGTTAGGAGGACTGAGGTTATCCAAGTAGAAGGTGGTAGGAGAATGAGAAGAAGACCCCAAAAAAACATAAATGGAAGTAATTAAACAAGATTTAAAAATATTACAAATTGCTAAAAATTTGGTCTTAAATCGCCAAGAATGACACAATAGAATCTGTGCAGTCGACGCCACCTAGGTGGGAAATGGCTTATGATGATGATGATGATGATGATGTCAGGAATGCAAAATAATTAGTTCCACCAAGTTAAAATACCCATATGCCAGGCCAGGAAGAGGGAGGCAGAACTATAAAGATTTAACATAAGGTGCAAGAAGTGAAATGAAGGTACTTGTTCTCACCAGGTTTAATGTCTCTGTGTGTAATGTTGCGGTCATGACATGACTTGAGTGCCATCAGCTAAACAACAAAAGATGCACAGGTAGTTAACATCAACATCACCATACAGGGATCTAAATAGCAAATGCGACAGAAAAGAAACATAAAAATCGGTGGACAAAATTTCAGAAGGTATGCTGGGGATATCATATTCAAATCCATAAATGTTGGAAATTAACATGAATGCATAAGAACTGAATTTGGCCATGCTGCTAGGAACCACAAATGTTGTGTCATGCATCAGCATCAGATATCTATGAAGGAAACAATATATATATATATATATTCGGTAATCACACAGTAGATTAAAAAGGGAGGTAACTTTGAATTAAAAAAGGAAGATAACTAAGGGCATGTTTGGTAACATGGGTAGGAAGAGTGGGGTGGGAATAGCTGGGAATATGATTCCCAACATCCGTCATTAATCAACTAATAATCATAATTTCCATTTTTACACCTATATTCCAATTATATTTCATATCAACTACCATCCAACAAACCTATTTGTTCCAACTTTACCCCTATCATTTCACATTAATCACACAATTTTCAAAATATTCTATTTTCTACTCCCACCCATCCCATATTTCCCACAAAATTCAAATTATCAAACATCCCCTAATTGAAATACCTGAAAATGAAATGTTATTCATGATGTCCATTTAAAGAAATGCACATCAAAACAGGAAAAAGGAATTGTCAGAAATTAATGGTGACAATCAATTTTAGTTTGTATAATGCATTTCGAAAGATGGATGCCAATCCTTAATAAAAAAATCCAGGAGGTAGTGTTGCCATGACTCCATATGATCTTATCAGGAGAGCAGTAGCGAGATGTAAGGAGTGAACTGGAACCTCTTAAACCAGTTCAACTAGAGTGGCTCATCGGATTATCAAACAAATTCTCTGGAAGCTTTAATGTATTTAGACATTGTAAGATGATTTATGCTGTTTCAAGAGGACAACATTTCAGTGAGGAGAAAGGATAATGGAAAAAAAAAAAAAAACAAAAACTAAAACATTGCAGTGGGTAACTATTTGCATCAATAACACACACACGACAATTTTCTTCATTTGGTTAAGTAGACTTAGAACAATTTACTCATTTTTTACACAAATCTGTATGTACTAAACAAAACAATTCAGGGCGTATATGGGTCCAATGAACCAATATTAAATTTTGAAACATCAGCAAATCAATCATATCCTTTGGAATTGGAAATAATCAAGGTAGCTAAGCTAGAATCCCTAGCTATGGCATTGACTACTTGATTGTCAAAGGTAGCAAAGATAGAACCCTAGATGTGGTGTGACAATTTTCATCAATTTTAGATGTATTAAAAGATCAGCATGTGTAGATTGATTCTGATTCCTGGTTTCCACAATTGGGTGGGTAAAACTTCAATTATGCATCCCCCAAAATTACAAAGTAAAGACAACAAGAAAAGATCCCATATAGGATGAAATTTTCTGAAATGGTAATAGCATGTTGCTTTCAAAAGTATGAGATTATTTCCAATACAAATCCAAACTAAATAATCTTTTTCAACAAGCAAATCAAGTTGAATGATAGAACATAACATGTCCTGTCACAACTTCCACTTGAAGCATAAACAAACTATGACAAAAGTTACTTCATTCAAGTTACTAGGGTGGTCATCAGCTTGATTCAAAACGTGCACAAAATGAAAAAGAAAATGTTTAAGGGTGTGTTTGGGAAGTGAAAAAAAAATTATGGAAAAAATTTGGTTGAAAAGTTTTTGAAAATAGGAGAGTGATGTGAAATAAAAGGGGTAACGATGAAGCATAAAGAGAATATAGTTAAAATAGACAGTATAGTTGTATGAGGAGATGTATAGAAATAATTGAAAATGGGATAGTTGTATAAAAAGATGTGAAGAAATGATTAAAAAATAGATTAGAAATGGAGGGAAAAGAAATTTTAGGTAGAAAACTTTCGTTTTGTTGTTTCCTAAATGCACCCTAGAAGTAAGTTTTCATGATAATATACCAGCTGCCATATAAGATTCTTCATTTGCACTTTTCCACCATCAGTCGTCTTTAACCAATGCCACCAAGAGGATGGATGCAGCACCTGAACATTTTTGGATTGACTGTTCTGCTCTTCCCCAGTCATTGTCTTTGTTTCTTTTGTTGAATACATCAACTTTGATAATGAAAGACCTTCATTTCGAAATACTAGCCATATTTCCTTCGATCGAGACTCAAAAGATTCTATATATCTCGCAATATGCATCAAGCCTTCTTCATAATCACTCTTCGGCATTCCTAAATTACTTGAAAATGCATATGAGGAAAACCAACTAACTTTAGCCTTATTTGGTACAGGCTTTTTCATTTGAAACACATCAGGTAACTCAGCATGTGCTTCTGTGGGGAAAGATTTCAGTAATCTTTCTGATAATAAGCCACCAAAAGAGAGAGAAGCATTTAAGAAAATTTCCCCAAAGTACTTCTCCCTTAGCCCACTCAAGTATGCACTTGTACCTCTCTCAATCTGTTGAAAAACAAAGAAAACATTATTAGTGCTGGCTAGAATAACAGAGCAAGAAAAAAAAACCAAAGAAAATCAAATGAAATCATAACAAATAATCCCAATAATCAAAACCATTACAAATGAACTACACCTGTATGGTTATAAAGCACAAGAAGATTAGCAAACACAGTAAATGTGGAAGGGATGCCAACAACTGAATTTAACTCAAATGATAATCCAATAATCTGTCTACCAACTGAAATGTTAATCCAATAATCTCTGTCTACCAAACCATCAGTCAGCAACATAATTTTCTCTTGGTGGAACAGCACAGTTGTTGCCTTTCTGGTCACAGGTTCTAGTCATGTAAAACAGCCTCCTTGGTAATGGACGCCCCTCCCCCAGAGCCCACACCCACAATCTGCAGGAGCTCTATGCACTGGGTCAGCCCTTTACACTAGTTTTCAACAATGATGAGTTTTACTCTCTCCTCACATTTAAAGCCATTACGTGCATCTTCAGCACCAGACCCACCAACGGAGATTTAGAGACATTTACGATTTATCTGTATCCTAATTCTACGTTTTATCCATAATGTGTCAAACTACGACAAAGCATATGGAAAGTTGCCAATTAAGTTGATAGGTATGGATTATGACATATAACTCTGTATCCATGGATTTCTCAGGTATGAATTGATGACTGTAGTGGCTCTGATATAGAAATGAAAAAAATGACAGTAATTGAAAGATCCCAACAAGTAGTTCCACCGTTAAAAACACTGAAAACAGATTATGACAAACATTTCAAATAGAAGTTTGAGATATTAAGCAAATACCAACACAAAATTTCTTACCATTATGCGCTTCAAAACAAATAAATCATCAGTGTCATGATCAGCAAACCTATTCTGACTAGAATTGGCTTCTGCAGTTGCACCCAGTGGATCAAGGTGCAGACTATTAATGCAGCAACTTTTTGCTTTGTCATTTAGACCTATGGTGTCACCATCCTGAGAACAATTCCAGCGAAAAGCCAAATAAACTTCTCCAAAAGATCCACGATCAAACCTTCTCTTTAGCACATACCTACAGCCAAATATTGAACAAACAATGAAGAAGAACATCCATTGCACTGATGGCTATGAGGGATGTAGTTCTCGTGGTTGGATAAGGATGGAATGATTTAATCATTGAAGGAGGAAGGGGAACAAAGCAAACATACATTACTAAGCATACAGTACATGTATTCTCATTTTTTATGCTCTAATGGATAACAAAAACCAAGAAACAAAACATAAATAAACAATTTTTCAATGAAACAAAAGCAATAGAATAAATTTTTCGAAAAAAATGCAGCATGAAGTAATACAATAGAATCTTTTGCAAACAAAGTTACCTATTATCAAGTGTCTCATATTCAGGTGACTCTGACGAGTTAAAACCCATATCATAGAAAGGGATTGATTCAAGCAGGGCAAGCAAACTTGTAAAGCCTTCAGGGTACAGGCACTGGCCTTTTGCATCTTCAGTATCCATGCCAAAGAGAAGACAGAAATTTTGATCACTGAACAGACCTAAAGATCCACCACATGAAAATATGATCTGAATGAACACCAAACTAAGCGCATACTGATAATAAGAAAACAGCAGACTCATTTATATCAACGAGATATTTAAACCTCCACAATGAGCTCAGCTGATACAAGACCTTGGGCTTGTTCCCAAAAGAAAACAGTTGGAATATCGGAAGCACCAAATATGTATGCCTTGCAGTTTGGTGCATGTATCCAAAGGTTGCAGGAAAAAGGAGGGGAAAAACAGCAAAGACATTTCCAGCACTACAGTGCATTCATGAAACAGTTGCAAATTTTAAATAAGATCAAACCCATCTAGCATGTCAAACAATTCATTGCTAACCCTAACACCCAAAACTTGGCTATATCAATTGGCCAAATAGGGCCAACAGCACAGAAAAAGCAATTCTAAAGGCAAATCCACTAGCAATGCTCATTATCAGTCTCCCACAAGAACAGCAAAGCATCTGTTATTCTGCCCAACTTTTGTTTAGGCTGAATAAGGTCAAAAACCCATGGGCTTCACAACTGACAACAATTTAGTAACCTTGCTTCATCTGCATTAAGATTACAATATTTTGCATAATCATCATGTAGAACACTGTCATCAAACACCTAAACAATCATAACCTTCTATAAATTGAAAAATCTTAAAATATCATGAGACATAACTTAATATATGGGTTGCGCCTACATTTCTATTACCCATGCACTAGAAAAGACACCATAAGGATGTCATAGGATTTTGTTCACAATGGAAACAGCAGCCTCTTCACAAACATGGAAGATTCAAAAAATACAATGAATATTCACCGAAAGGTCAAAATGCAGTCTCTCGCATCCTATATACTTAGGGCATGTTTGGCATGATCCAAGGGGAGGGGAGCAGATAAAAAGATCGGACAAGAAGAGGTTATTGTGTATTGAGAATGAAAAAATGGTATTGAAAATGCAAAAAATTAAGGTCGTTATGCGTTGGAAAGTAAAAAGTTGTATTGGAAGTTGAAAAAAGCTATTTTAAGAATGGGAACTCCAATCTCATCCTTTCGGATCATCCTCTACCCGGCCCTAAAAATGAGGCGAAAAAAAAACCCAAATTACTGATACTCCAGTTTAATAAAGCATCAACATATCAGAAAAAGACGAGAACATATATGCAATAGCAAAATTGTAAGAAACCAAAATCCATTATAAAAATAAAAATAAAAATAAAAAAAGATAAAGCAAAAGCAGGAGTAACTCACTTGGAAGCAGGTCAAGCGCACAAGGTAAAGCTCGTGTTATCAAATTAAGCCTATTATTTGAATCATTGTTTTGCGCATGAAAGATGTAATCCATGTTTTCATTGAGATTCTCAGATAAATAGAAGCATCCAAACTTTTTATTTGTTCCTTCAACCTTCAACAGAAAAAATAAATATTTCAAGGTACACACCAAGTATGAGCAACAAACATTAACAAAAGGAGTGATGGTAAACTTTTTATGCAAAAGTACTTCTAGATGCTGACAGAAACAACAATTTTATACATGCAGCCAAGATTTTATTCCAAAGAAAACTCATGAAGGGATTCCATAGAACTTGTCCATCTAAAACTTTTCACTCTACAGAATTACCTTATTTTCTAATCATTTCTTCACATCTTCACATACAACTATCCTACTTTTTAATCATTTCTCCACAACTCATGCAACTACCCTATCTATTTTAACTTCATTTTCTTTACTCTTTATCATTACCGCTATCATATCAACTCACTTCTCCCCTTTTAATAACTTTTCCACCCAAAACTTTTCTTTCAAAAGTTTTATCAAATACCAAACACACCCGAATTATGGTAGCTCAAACAAATTGTTTGACTTCACATAAATTACCATGATATGCCATAACATTGTTTCAGTATTTTCATGCATCACTAAACCACCACTCTGAGAAATTTAATTGATAACATCAGCGGAAATATCGAGAAAAGCTGAAATTTTTGTCAAAAAATAATGTTGAGTAACATCAGTGGATTTTTTTTCTCCAAATTTTAGAAATGCTGTTCAATAAAATCTTTAAAGACAAACTCAGTTAAGGAAGCTATAGGGACCAGAAAAGCTAATAGACTGCATTACATCATTGACTTATTTGACAAGGAGAGGATGAAATTCCCTTACACCAAAAAATATTAGATGACCTTGAATGAAGCAAATCTTCAAGAAAACAAACAGCAGAAATATCAAGAAATGCTGAATTTTTTCTTTAAAAAAAAATATTGAGAAACATAAGCATCTTTTTTGTCAAACTTTACAATATTTGTGTTTTTTTTTCGATGGGTTACAATATGTGGTTTAATAAGATCTTTTAAAGACAAACTAATTCAAAGAAGCAATAGAGACCACAAAACTAATATATTACATTATTTAGCTATTTGCCAAAAAGAGGATGAAACTCTCTTCCATCAATAAATATTGGAGCATGTGGCAGATGACCTTGAATAAAGCAAATCTTCAAGAAAACCATTTTTTAGAAATTTTTATATTACATTATGTGAACTCGTTTTCTAATATTCATTACCTTCAATCAAATATTCTTTCGATTTACCCTTTTTCTCATTTTTTCCATCTTCCAGATGTTTCTCATCGCTTTCGCTAATATTTCTCAAAAGTTTTCTATCCAAGGGTGTGGAATATTCATCCAAAATTGAAAACTGTAAACACTGTTTGCAAGAGTATTTTATGCTAAAAATAAGAAGTTAAAAATAGATATATCATATAAGAAGAGATTTGAAGGCACTCAAAACTCCAGACCAAAGGATAGGGAGGCCAATATCTGCCTAATTTAGTTAGAGGTGCTGTAGTTTTGAAATTCAAAACAATAAGCAGAACCGATCAGTTGAGTTCAAATCTCCAGGTCCTCCACAAGTCCAACCAACATGTTCTACCAGTTTCTCATATTGAACTGTTTCTTGAACCAACCCAACCCAGCCAATCCTGTCTAGTTCTTACAACATTGATACAAACAACATGTTTATAAGTCATCTAAAAACGGATTCTGCAACATTTTTCGTTTCTATGTTTATAGTCTTTGTGAACAAATACATAGTTGTCCTGAATTTACCAATGTTACATTTCGGAAACATTTACCAGCATTTCAACCTAGAATTTGCAAAATATCCATTACACAGGTAGTGTAAATACTCAAAACTGAAAATGTACCCCATGCATCACATTGCTTAAGTTACTACAGCTTGAGGACCATTTCTTTCTTTACTTCTAGATGTCTATTCATTCAAGATTTAATATCCATTTGCCACTAATCATGTCTCTTTATCAGTACTTCACAACATACAACTACTTCATATTATGGAATTTTGATGACAAAAGAGATACAATGACACTCGCATGCAATAATTGGCGATCATTGTTTTTTTTTTAGCAAAAGCCAGAAACAAAGTATAGTGAGGAGTGGAATGCTCCTTAAACCTCTTACCCATAACCTTTTGAAATTTTCCATAAACTGGTTAGCATATTCCACTGAGATGAGGCTAGAACTTTGGGCATCATCTGAAGATACAATAAGATGGTCAAATAGTCAGTTGAAAGTTTCAATAGGAGATGATAGAAGATAACCATGTCGTCACTCGTGACCAAGTAACAAGATAAGAACACTATTAGAACCCTCTTAGGATGTGGGGTAAAAAAAAAAAAAAAAAAAGGAAGAACATGCATTCAGAAAAACTAAAACAGCATAATGCTCTCTATAGTATCATTAGCAGAAGCATGAAGACCCTGCATGTTCACATAGGACTGGGCTTAGGTTAAATCCAGGGCAGAAATAAAGTTGATCCAATGGTTCAAGTTCAGGTTTCGTAAAACCTTAGCTAACATATAGCTATCTGTTCTATAGTAAAAAGTATAAGCCCTCTAATAATTTTTGCCAATAGAAAGAAGAAACTGCCCAGGACCTCCTCTCAAATGCAAAGGTAGGCAATAAGCACCCTTAGTCGGGGCAAAAGTGATTAAGATCAGAGTCTTCTAACTTCAACATAATATGTATACAGCCCATCCACAGGTATTTAGGGGGCTCACAAGTCATCAAGCCAAGGTAATGTGGCCCCATTCTATTGCACATCATACCCTGCAACAACTCAGCACCTGAACTGAGTCACCTTCAGGCCAATCTGCTTCACATGCTTATTCTATGTCATGGGCTTGTACTCGTATACATCTATAGCACATCAGAAAGTAGCGTTGTTCACCTTGGAAGATGAACGACTTCACAAGGAAAAGCATGTCAAAGTCTCAAAGATCAGGGGCTTCTACATCACGTATTGAAATAAAAACAAAAATAAGTTCAGAATTCCTGCAATCATAAGTAGCCCTAGGTTTCTGATACTCTGGGAAGTCTTCCGTCCGACATACCCCAAAATTAGGACAACTTATGATAAGCCCTGAACACTCATTCAAAGAGTAAAATCCAGATGCCAAATATTCTGAAACAAGGGATACTTTGCATCATCAGACACTGATAGTAAGGGATCTCGGGAGAAATTCCAACACATGATGAAGGATAACACACCAGCTTTCGTCTAGGGTAGCACTTGCTTCAGCTCCTCACCAAACTACAAAAAGTTGATCATAGATACCTTACCATTGTTCATCCAAACACCAACATTATGAATTACATAGTTTGTAGTCCAGACATTTCCAAATGTCGGGATGACATACCATCCAGCCAGTATAATGCAATGAAAAGTAAAAACCACTGCAACCTATTGATAAGAAAGGCCAACGTCGTAAACTTTAATACATTCATATGATAGAGCAGACTCGCATACCCATATACACAAATTCAGGGACCACATTCAAGCTTGCACAATCAAGACATGCCGATAAATGACCAGCTTTGGTTCATCCCTATGTCCACAAATTATTTCTTTCCTTCAAATTATCATACATTCTCCTTAACATTCTCCTCTCCATTCCTTCTGTAAAGGAATATAATTTTTTAATATACTGCGCAATAACCTCCAATTTCTGGGGTCGAACCGGGTCGGGCACAATAAGGGGGAAAGCTCTCCCGAACGAAAACAAAAAACAAAAAGAACTTCTTGTACAAGCGCATACAAGCAGAAAGGATCTCATCGGAGAAGCTTAACTGTCAAAGATAACTTCGCCAACAAAGTATACCTGATCTCATTTTAATGAGATTTTGTGGTCTGCAAGTTGAAGAATCAATACTTCCTTCTGAATCACATCGTTCAGCTTCAGAGGTCCCAGAAATATATGTAGAAATCAGTGGGACGACAGCAGCAGCAATATTGTCCATGCTACCTCTTTCGAAAGCTGTATTCACAATGCAATCAGCCAAATGTTGCCCACTGATACAAACAGATTCTGCTCTTCCGTGATCTTGTTTCTCCGCATAGCATAACAGATCACAGATGTCCTGTATGGTCATTTTCTCAAAGACCCCATCAGTTGCAGCCACCAAGTAACTATCATTGCTAGTGAGAGCTTGCCAATCAGTCACCTCAGGTACAGATATAACACCATAACTGCCAACAGTTTAGGACTCAAAACCTAGTGATAATGCACAAAAATGGCTACTTAATGGAAAAAATGGCAATCTGTCAAGCCATCTGATAGATCAGGATCCTAATAACCAGTATTAATATGGAAAGCCCAGATAACATGCAAGAATTTAGTATAGCCAATGCTGGAAGCTACTAAACAGACATGTCCAACAAGTTCATGTAACGCAATTATTGTGGTCTAAAAAACCACCATTTTTACAAAAATATCCACTGTCTTTCTCATTTCTTAAGAATGAAAAAAATTAAGACTCATATCATTTACCATGAAGCTCCTAATTCTAGCACATTGGCAAGTTTCTAAAATAAACATCCAATGTGTATGGAGGAGCATTTTCCATATCAAAGGACATTCCCTAGAGCAATGATAAGGATTTTGTATTTGTCTTTAGTGGAGCGAATCCAAACCTTGTTAATAAACTTTACAATAAATAAATAAATACATAAACATACGGCTGTGTACACACCCTCCCTCAACCCACATAAGGACTGCATCGGCAAAAGCCCTTATGCATTAGGGGCATCCTTTTTAGTGACAAAACATCACCAAAATACATCAACATCTCAAAGTACTGACAGGCAATGATCCAAGAAAAAGAGAAATTGCCATCTGAAAGAACTGCTGGATCCTAAGTCATCAGATACAAATTATGGGAAGACTATAGACAATGGAGAAGATCCAGCCAGCTAGAAGTAACTGGAATAGGAATGTAAAAATAGATGAAATAGCTTTTTAAAAAAATGAAACTTCTATGCTCTATGATTAAAAGCATGATCTCTCGCCCCCAACAATTTAAAAGATCACCAGCCTCATAAACATCCTACCGGAATGATAGGAGGAGAAATCAAACATTTTTAGTGCTTACATCTCTATGCATGTGTAGATAAGATAATAAACAATGTTTTACGTTGTTAATTAAGCATCACCTTTTAAAAGAAATATCACCAATTGCTCGAGATACAGCCAGCTCACCATTCACCCGAGGTATTCCAGCCCACTCCTCAACATAACCACCAGCAGCTTCAATTCGCATTCTTTCATCATCCCTGTCTGGACTGTGATCCTTTGTCAATTCTTTAGCACAAAAGCATGTAGACCCTTCACAATCCTGTGACTGTGGGTTCCTATATTTTTTTTCAAGGTATACAGCATTACTATGTCTTCTTCGTCTGTCCCAATTTTTCAGAGTTCCTGCAGCAACAACCACCAGAAAGAAACAGAGAGCCATTTTACTTGACAAAGTACTACAGTAGTCTAAGTGAATAGGTGATGGAAGAATCAATAATAAAATAAACAACTGTTGGCAGAACTCTCAGACAATATACTGCATTGACTGACCTCCTATCACACACCCTAAACACAAGAAAAACAAAATGTAGTATAAAAGTTGAACCTTTTACTTCTTGAGGAGATTGAAAACACTTTGAGCACAGAAGAGCTTTTGAATCCCCAACATTGGCAACTAAAACATGACCCTTTGCTATGAGAACAATGGTGGCAGTAGATCCTGATGCAAGATTATATTTGTAAGCTTCCTACACAAAAGAAAATTAAAAAAAACATAAAAAGTAAGAGACATATGGGAACCTTATGTAAAAGACAAGGAGCAATACTCATCTTTGAAAAGGTTGTATCAATACCATGAACTGTTCTCAACAATGATAACAAACATGTGGGAAGCTTACATAAAAGACAAAGAACAATACTCACCTTTGAAAAGGTTGCATCCATATCACGAACTGTTCTCAACAATGATTCCTTCAAAATTTCCATATGAAATGTTTCATCGAAAATACTAGAGAACATTAACTTTGACATTTGGCTGCAACAACATCAAATTTGATGCACTTGTAAGTTTTTGGAGTTTAGATAAGATTCATATGTGAGTGTAATAACCTGCAATGTTCAGACACCTCAAATACAAAACAACAACTTGCCAACTTTTACCCATGCTAACCATGTTAGCAATTCATTCATTACGTAGTTCATTGAGATCTTCATGGAGGTATAGAATTCTGAATATACAAAAATATAGAAAGAGCATGCAAGCTATATAGACAAAGATTAATTAGAATAGAACACAATTGAGCCATTAAATCGTTGTCCTACTTTCAAAAATAATGTCCATTTAGAGCATGTTTACTCTATTTTTTAATTATTTTTTTACATCTGCCCATACAATTACCCTACTTTTCAACCATTTCTACATAACTACTCGTACAATCAACCTATTTATTTTAACTTTATTCTCTTTACTCTTCATCATTACCCTTATCATATCACATCATTTCATGCCAATTCAAAAACTTTTCATACAAAAGTTTTTTCACTTCCCAAACACACCCTCAGAGTAGAACATGTTAAATTAGAATTTTTATTCAGGAAAAACGTTAAATTAAAATTTTAATTAATATCATCTTTGCATAATGCTGATCTGCAAATTCTTGAACTGATTTTTATCAGCTCGGAACAGTGAAAGTTAAAAATATTCTAATGTTTGGCTATCTCTGCAAAGTGACTACATCTAACTAAAATTTATACTAAATAAGTCTACATCCATTCCCACCTTATAAGTTACAAAAGAAACTTCTAATTCCCTAGAATATTCGTCATGCACTCGTCTTGACAGGCACATATCCCGAGCAGTGTTCTCAGAACTGGATGAAACAATTCGACCAGTCCAACAAGGAACTGGCCTCCAATCTAGTTCATTTGAAGCTGGTCCAGCATTTGGCATAGAACTGCTCAAACCGCAATCTGACCAGGAAAAGCGATTAAATACAATTTGGCTGATTTGCGAAAAATAAAGAAACCAACACTAAAATCCAAAAACGCATGCCTGTCCCCATACCAATTCCAATTTCACTCCTGCCCAAATTCGAACACCGCAACCCTATCACCTCGTTGTCCTCTCCAACCTCCCCAACCTTCGTGCTCATCATTGGTCATCCTCAGTTCCTCGCAGACTCGCAGTCTCACTGCAACCACATGACATCACCTCCCCATCTCGTCTTCCACTCTCCATCAGTCTGTCTCCTCTCCCCACCTGCCTCTGACTATTTTCTTCCTCTTGGCCAACGACAACCATTATTGCTGATTCCCTTCTTCCTGCCTCCAAGCTCCAACTACCCATCCGTCAACTCCCTACGTCTAACCCGTGCATCAACCAACCAGCATCAAGCCAATAACCCAAAGTCCCTAGCTACCAGCTCCTGCAACCAATAACAACCGAATTGCCAACCCTTGCAAAAGTCAATTGTACTTTCTTCTTCATCTCCACTCGACAGTAATAATATTTCTATCTTTTTCAAAAATTTTGAAACAGCAGCATCAATGCATGGTGCAGAATCCCCATTCTTTGATTTATTTCCAAATGTCTTCATATTTTCCATTTTCCCCTAAAATCTAAACATGTGTTTTTGATGATTATTTGTTTGTTGCAAGCATGCAACTAGCCAACTACTCCAGCACACTCTGTAATTTAAAGAACAATCAGTACATTACTGTAAGAAATGAGAATTAAGATATCTCTTCAGTTTGTATTTTTCAAAATTCAAAATTGGATATCAAGCAACTGCATTGTTGATTGATGGTATTGTACTGTTCCATTTCATTATTGCAGTTGATTCAATTGTGCATGTATATTATTATTATGGTTGATTGCATGGTTTAATTACAGTAATGCACGTGTCATTGTAGGAGCACTTTTATAACCATGTCAACATTCAGGTCAATTAATGAGGTTGATTTCTTCTTATTCAATATATTATCTTTGTATATCTTTGAAACATTCTATCTATTTTTCCTGCATGTTTTGGCAGTTAAAATGATATATTTGAAGTCTAAATATAGACTTAGGACTTAAGAATATATATACAAATTTGCTCATATATAATTAATTAAAATTAATTAAATGTTTATGACATATAAATAGGTAATGTTGACAACATCAATTCAAATTAGTGTGCTAAAACCAGTTAAATCAATTTCAACCAGACCAGTCCCTTTACTGATTCCATTCTGACAACATTGATCCCAACTTACTTGAAGGAGTAAAGTAGAGTGACTGGTGACTCGACTTCCAGCACAATAGCATCCAGTTTTAAAAGATAAAAGTGAAAATAGATTAGCCATCCAACTAACTTGCTCAAGTCAAAGAAATCCATACAAGAAGTGAGAGAGTCAGGCACACAAGGACTTTAATAGACAAAAGAAAAACACGGGGCATGGAACTTGTACAGGCATTACACCTAACACACTACACAGCTATTATATTAAAGAAGAAAAGATTCACCTTTGAAGATCCTGTTTATGTTGGTGGATCTCCCTATAGTGATTAAACAGATGAAAAATATAGTCTTGCTGTACTCCATTAGGTGACTGTTCAGCCAATTTCTTTAATGAAACAGAATATATCCCATCAAGAAGGAAATATATGTGAAGGAAAAAATACTCCAACAAAAGTTTTGAGGCTATCTCACTAGCTTCTGCACCATTATGGCCATCAAAAACAGCAACCACACCAACATTCATCTCTCTGACACCAACAGTGCCTGCTTGAATCATAATTCAATAAAATTAGAACCAGGTATCATTAAACCTTCTTGAAAAAATTCAAGAGAGTGTAGCATGAAATTTTTTCTGTTAAGGACTATGTTCTATGCATGGGAACGTGTACATCAAGATAATACTCCTTGCCCTACTGTGGACCAGACTTTTTGTCTTTTGTTAAATTAAAAGAAACAAATGGAAAAATGGACTGTGAATGAACTTCTACAAGATAGCAACCAAGAAAAAGGAAAGAAAAGCTTGTCTGATAGCTCACATTCCATGAAAAAAAGGAATGAAATTGGGAATGATTCCCAACTCTTTGGTTTTCCAAAAATAAATGACCACTGCAGATGAAGGTTGCGAAGCCTATTAATTGCCCACCATTTAACAGCATTCCATGTGACATCAGACATGAAAATTGAAAAGAAAAGGAGCTAAATGCCAGCAATGCTCTGTTCTAAGGGTAAATACCCTGCCTGGATAAATAGGCAGAAAAAGATACAAAATTAAGAATAGTCTGCCGCAGAATATCCAATGACCCGAATAGAAAACAGGAGACCTTGATGTCCTAACTTAATGCACCAGATTCAGAATGAGAGAGCCTCATTATTTTATCCTCTTCTTGCATCAAGAATTCCACCCAAACCCACCCCCCCCCCCCCCCGGCGCCCGCTGCCAGGGGGACAAAAAAAATCCCCTTCTCCTCGTACTTATCCTGGGAACTGCTTTAATAACCATAGGCAAGAAAGAATTTCAACAATCATCTTACTGACTTGAAAGAGCAGCAAGTCCACAATAGTTAGAATATTGTGCCATCACTACACAAGATAAAGCAAGGATTTGCATCGGATTTATTAAAGCAGTGTGAACTTCATATCCATCCAGAAAAATGCAGCACAACTCCTATTGTCCCTGCATTTCATATGAACAGCTATTCAGTTTTTTCATTTTCAACTGCTCATTTGTTTACTTGACCCAACTTTTGGTTGGCCTTGGGTCTTGTTGCAGAATATAACCCAACATAATAAAAATATTGATCTGAGTCTAGCCTGACCCTGCTCCAAAAGATCACCAGCATAAAATATTCGCAAGAGTTTCTGGAACTTGGAAGTTGCCTGCAGGTACAAACACTTTTTGTCCACCTCAAGCTGGATGCCCCAAACACCAAATGTCATCAACAGCTTTGTCCATTCCACACTCCATAAGCAACTCAACAATTTTTCCAAAATGCCTTTAAGAATATTTACATTACCCAGCAAATATCTTTTTTAAATAACCAGAAACAACAATTAATAGATGATTTACTTTTGAGTTGTCAAAAAATATGCACCATTTTCCGTCATAAAACCACCTCTGAAAAGTTATCAACAATGGAAACTTTTTTTCTTGATGCTAGATGTCGACAATGCCATCTCTTGCCAGAACATGCAACACCAGATGATCACAATAAGGGAATTTTGACAGTGAAGCAACATACATCATCATAAAAGCAAGGACTTTGACCAAGAAAACATTTATTCAGCCACCAACCAATGGTCTTTAATTTCTCCTATCAGAAGGGATGCCTTTCACAGATATCAGAAGATCTTGGCAAGTCTTGTCCAATCATTTTCAACTGATCTTTCAATATTACTCAAAGGAATCTCTGACTTCATCAAGCACAATCTTGACCAAATATCTGCGTGTGCTAATGAGTCTAAAGTCCACCCCCAGAAGCAATTCTCGGTTGTTTCACCAACTCCCAAAACATGTGGGGATGTATGTCACAACTACAATTCTTGTGTGACCTCGTCCATTCCAGGATTGGCCAAGTAATCCTAGTTGTAATCCTGGCTCTGGCACTGCTATGGGATAATCATTATTAGACCAAATAAAACCAAGTAGAAAGGTAAAAAATGAAGTCATTGTCTGATTGATTAACCAAGCTTTCCCCTTTCTACTCCGGGCAATTCCTTTCAGCAATGCTTGTTAAGAGTTCTTTTAAGAGCCAAAAGAACAGCCAATATGCCTTGATCGCTTCAACGGTTCCATTCTTCTTCCTAAATGTTCTTCCTTCACCAGTCGATCCAATCCAACCAACCCGCTTGCATACCTTCTCCATCCACATGCTCCCCAGCCCGACGGATGTATTTCCACTATCACTAGGACGAGGTAGAAGCAAATGACGATTTCAATGAAATCACGAGCAAGAAAACGAAATAAAAGATGACACTGAGATCACGTACCAGGAAATGGAATCCGCATGTCCAGGGCACAGAATGTCCGATCCTCTTGATACTTCCTCCTTCCCTGGAGCATTGCCAACTGGCAATTCGCCGCCCGGCGATGTTCGCCATCTGCAGAGAGAGTCCATCCCGGGCACTTTGGGGATTGGAAGACCGCGGGGGCGCCACCTTCCTTGTATACCGTCAGACATGTGGAAGATTCAGGGGAGGAGAAGGAGACTATGGCAGAGATAATCCCGAAAACTACAATGAATTTCAAGGGCATTCGAGTATTGTATTCGGTTCTTTATTTTACCAATCCTTGACGAGGAAGAGATGGGGAGTATGAGTAGGAACCAATAAACCCAAAAATCATCGAAACCGAGTGTTGGATCTGCATACAGGAGGTTCCTAGAGAAGTCTTGAGATTTTAGAGGAAAATAGATGCAAGGATCCGTGAATTCTTACAGACAGCCTTCACTTAGCCGCCAAACAGGTCCGGAGAAGAACGAAAGGGAATGAGAAATGCAGAGCAATCAGCTAGCCGAAGAGGCTGGAAGGAAAGATCGATCCTGAAAATTATCGTCTGCTCCACCGAGCTGCAGCCACTAGCCTGCGAACTGGGGCTGCGATCGTATGCACCCGGGTGCGCAGACGTGTACTAAACTTATTTTTTTAATTTTTTTTAAACATTTTTAACGAAGCTGTTAATTATATTTAATATATCTATCGATTTGTATGATTTTTAAAAGCTTTTAGATTTTTAAAAATCAATGACATTTTTAATAATTTATCAATTTTCATCATTTTAAATGCCACTGATTTTTAAAAATTTAAAATATATATATAAGCTCCAAAAATTATAAAAATTAATACAAATATTACATATATTTAGATTAATTATTTTGTAAAAATAATTTTAAAAAAATTAAAAAAATGATGGTATGCACCAGGCGCATTAAGCCCTGCGAACTGTGGCTCGCCGGACTAAGAAAATTTATGTCGTAAACCTTCCAAATTTGCATATTAGCATTTTGTTCCCTTAAATTTACGTAGTAGCGTATTAAACCCTGAAAAGTTTAAGGTTTTTGCATTCCAAGCTTTCATGACTTACAGTAGAAAAAAACACCATTAACTCATAAAAAATGCCGAAAATATTCGTCATCTTCCGGGGCACGCAAACTCATTTCACGCATCGTCTCCATGCCGCTGCCACCATTCATCACCAGCAACCGTAGCCATCATCAGCGTCAGCAAGCCAACCCCTATTCAGGATACGAGAAGAAGCCTAAGCCCACCCAAATTTCATCTCCACCCGTGTGTCATGCATCAAACCTAGCTAGATCATCCAACTTTCGTACTCACCCTTAATTGCCAAACGTCAACTTGCTGTCGCATTTCATCCTAAGGGAAGACGTCGAAGCTAAACTTGAGAGAGAGAGAGAGAGAGAGGAAAGGCGTCGAAGCTGAACTCGAAAACCATAAAGTATTGGGAGAACATGCTGTCGGAGTTGGCATCGCTCGGCAATGAGCAGTCCATCTTCAGGTTTTTTGGGGACATGGACGATCCTCCATTGAAGCAGCTACGACAGAGCGGTGCGGGCGGCAGCAAGGGTGGGAGGCTGCTAGATTGAAGTTGCTTTTACCGGCCGTTAATGGATGAAATTAATTGGAAGTTCTTGCTTCCCTGCATGGATTTTACAATAGGTTCTTGGAAAACAATGATGTTGCAGTAGGGAGTCTTGTGCCGCCTTTACATTCAACGGGTTGGATATGCCAATGAATGGCCCAGATAGTCGAATCTAAGGGAGGAAAAAAAAAAAAAAAACAAGGCTGCCGGGGATGGAGATTTTTCCAGTCGTTCGTCATGGAAACTTGGAGGGGCGGCACGCATCACAATTTGTCTGCTATGCTCTGCTTTCCAATTGATCTGGCCGGCTTTCAAAGAAGCAAATGGCGATGGGTTTTCTGGTCTCTTCTTGGCAGCCATGAAACCTTCGGTTTGGGGTGGTGGAGTACCGAATTTGGTACTCCACTATTGCACTGCGTTGTGTACATGCAGCCGAGTTTTTTAATATAATTCATGAAATTATGATGTGGGTGCACAGAATTTAGAGTATTAACGGATCGGGTTGAACGGGTTGGAGCCTAATCCTAATCCTAACCCATTTAATATATCTCAACCCTAATCCGTTT
>JAXCLR010000073.1:12504664-12517447 GCA_035584095.1 Annona squamosa | reverse complement strand
AAAATAAAAAAAAATAGGTGTAGTACACCTGGGTGCATCGAGTCTGAATGCACCCAGGTGTACATAATTGGGTCCCGCAATATATAGCAGCTAATGTAGGAGATCCAAATATTGCTGTTTGTGAGATCCACTGATACCAGTCGGACACATCATACTAAGCTCACACAAATTCCAATAAAGGTAACTGAGACATTATTATCCGGCACAACTAGTTTCAAACCTACATTCACAATAAATAACACCGCAATAAGCAACATCGTCCATTAACGAGCTTCAACAGCCCGACCAGCAGCTTCCTTGTTCACAAAATTTTCAAGGTATTCCTTCCTGCAAAATCAAAACAAAGTTTCCAGAACGAAGAAAAGGAATTACCAGTCTAAAGGAATTCGATCCTTTGAAAGAAGGTTTTTTTTTTTTTTTTAAAAAAAAAAAAGCAAAAAAGAGGAAGATGCCCAAAGGCATAAGACAAGAAGAAATTACCTAGCCAGAAGATCATCACGAGGACGGTTGTATGGAGTCCAAACTGGTTCGCCAACAAAGAGCCGCATTGCCTACATGAACTTACCATGTAAGCAACTAAGAATATACACCTTTAGGAAGACTGTCAAATTAGATACGGGGATATGGACTAGTTTAACTAAACATGAAGTCGTAGAATATCAATCTCCCAAGAATTCAAGAAGCCATGTGTCCAATGTCTACCGATATCCACTAAATCCAAGCATCAGAATTATCGCCAAAAAGCATAGCCAGTCAGTGAATTACAGATAAAGACACTGAACAACCAACATTGTCAAGAAGATTTTGAAAAGCTTAATAATAAACATCAACAGATTCTGGCTGCGCTTGCCAGAATACCCATAACTGGGAAAAAAAAGAAAAAAGAAAAAAAGAAAAAAGAAGAAGAAAAGAATACACAGCCTATAGACAACAACAACATTGCTAAGGAACAATATTCGCATTGTGACGAGTTCTTGCTTGTTGCTAGCGTCACGTTTCCTCTGCAACAGGTCCTCTGGATTTATTTCATTAGCATCATACTTCAATAGTTCCTCACCATATCTCTCAATGTGCAATCTAGATGATTAAAGGCAATCATGAACACGGAAAATTTCTTACCCACTTGAGGTTTCGTGCCACTCAAAAGATGGATCTGTTGTCCTGGCCAGTGAACATTTTGAATACCATCCAATGTTAAGAAGTAGATGAGTAGTATTTTAAGTTCCATTCAACCTATAGCACTCCATACAACAACCTCTTTTGGGACCAACATGGACTAGTGATTAACAAGAGCACTCTCCACCTGGCAAATCAAGGGATATATCTGACTACGTTATCATTTTCTAGGAAGTACACCAATTGAATCGGAGGCCTCAAAGATGTGTGCTAGCACTACATAACTCTAGTCACAAAGAAATGCCATCGTTCAAAACCTAACACACATTCAATTCAAAGATCCAAAAAAGTGCAATACCTTGATGTAGTTATCTGTGTCAAGAGTAAAACGATGATAAATCCCAGCAGGTAAAACAATCATTGCCCCTTTCTTCACTGCTATGCGGATCCAGTCATCATTTTTGTCTCTCACATCAAAATAACCTTCACCACCACAAGAAATAGAAACAATGGGTAAAAGAACTAGTCAGCAATGTAATTCAGAATAGGTGCATGACTAAGAACTGAAGGAATGGTATAGTACTTACCACTGCCTTCCAAACAATAACGGATCTCTTCATCAGTGTGGAGATGTTCCTCAAAAAAGCTTTTTATCTTAGCTTCATAATTAGGCAGCTTTTCTGGACAGACCTCACAAATGTCCTGCAAAATCATGAGAAATCATCTCATGAAACATTAACTACAAACCAAGCAATTGATGCATCATGCTCATCCCTTTGTTCTTTGATATCCAACAAGTTCATAACCATGGTTGCCCTTATTTTGTACATTGTGGCTGTCCATTCATGCAGCACTCTCAGAGTTGAAGGGCTATATGATAGAAACCGGCATCTTCACCATAAATACATACTCGGCTGAGGGGGAAAGAAGTCTGGTTGCAATAACCATTTCATAGAGCGAGGACCTCTGGTTGTGGATATATTGCTTTTTTGCCATAGTAGCAACAAGATCAAAAAAAATAAATAAAACAAACACGTTGGTGATCATCAACATCTCTATTTATGAAAGTGAGCAAGAAATGAAGTAAAAGGCAAAAATCCCAAACCATGTAGGAGTAGCCCCTATCTTCACGGATTTTCTTTAACTCCTCATCAGTCTCAAAGTCATCTGCGGTTAGACGCCAGCTGAGCACTCCCAGCTCTGGAAAACAAGAGCTCTCAGAAATCTGCCACTTGCACAAATATTATTGTTAAAGGGGGCAAACTTTTCGCAATATTGATTACCTTCAAGCTGCTTCAGGGAAACAAACTGTTTGGGTTCACGATGATGTGGAAGTCTTTGATCTTCATCACTGTCATCCATGTACCAGGCTTGAATGACATCCTCCCTTTCATCCTGAGGCAAAAATTAAGATTTTAATGTCCATAACATAATTGCATTGTGAGCCATACAGTATAAAATGCAAAGCAATCTAATGCCCAAATTTAAATATGGATAAGTGGTAAAACAAAAAAAAAGACAAAATAAAAAATGAAATAAGCCAAGATAATCTAAACATGAAGCCAATGCGTAACAAAATGACGAAAAGCAAACTAAGGTGGTTTCGGCATGTTAAATGGAAACATAAAATGGCATTAGTTAGGAGAGTTGAATTTATCTAAATAGAAGATAGTAAGAGAATAAGAGGAAGATCCCAAAAAATATAGATACAAGTAAATAAACAACATTCAGATATTATTAAAAACATAGTTTATAATCATTAAAAAGGTCATAACAGGATCCATGCAACTGACCCCACACAGGAAACAAGTGATACTGGTGGTGGTGGTGGTGAATCTAATGCGTAAAATTTTGACTCTAATTAATGTTTGCTTTTGACCATAAGTTTCTTCTCCAAAATCTCGACCATGAGGCAGACATGATATTTACTATTTGTGCAGCAACCACTTCCCCAATTAGAAGCATTTTGTTTGAGCAATGAGGGAACTCCATTTTTATTTTTCATTTTTCAACACCTCCTCAATGTCAATATTAGAGTTTTCACATTTCTATTTTTTTGTAGCATAATAAGTTTTAAAATCATAGATTAAATATACAGTCTTTTGCTCTACTATAGAACTTCAACTGTAAACGAATGGAATGAAATCAACTACTTGTTCAATACTCAAAATAAATCATTTTATCAGCTAATATTGTACAGCCACTTGTCAAAAAGATACCAAGGAGATGTCAAAGATATTAGAGGTAAACAAACACTGTCATTAACCATCAGCACTAAGGACGAGTAATCAAGTTTATGCGCACACATAAACAA
The DNA here is from genome assembly GCA_035584095.1 of Annona squamosa. NCBI lineage: Eukaryota > Viridiplantae > Streptophyta > Magnoliopsida > Magnoliales > Annonaceae > Annona > Annona squamosa. Next base: position 12,514,017 of record JAXCLR010000073.1, on the reverse strand, counting down.
CAAGGGTTAATTCTGAATATGACCATAGGTTTTACCCCTACTTCCAGATATAATCACACATTTATAAAAATGACAAATATGATTGCGTGTTTTTACCATATTTCCAAATATGACAATGCCCTTTTGTATTGTTACCAAAATACCCTTGATTAAAACCTAAACCTAGGCAGCAAAATTAGTCATTTACGTACAACATTATCCAAAGAAAACACTATGACAACATGACATGAAAACCATTCTTTAAATGAGACAGGAGGAGAGAAATTTAGTTTTTAGCCAAGGGTGTTTTAGTAAAAATTTCTTTGGGGCACTGTCATATTTGAAAAATAGTGAAAATTCATGGTCATATTTGCCTATTCATATCCGCAAATATGGGAAAAACTTGTGACTGCCTTCAGAATTAACCACACAACAGCAACAACTAATAAACACGTGAGAGAGAGAGAGAGAGAGAGAGAGAGAGAGCAGTTTCCCAGTTCACTAGTCAGACTAATCCTCAAAAGGGTTTTCAAGGTCATCTTTGTTCTTTCCAGACAGCTATTAGCCAGCAACACTCTCTGCTTGCTTTCCCAGTCTGATTCTTAAGAGATTGCCTACGTGCAGCAATTGACTTACGTATTTGGCTCTTAAGAGTCATTGACAAGTACTATGACTGTAGGAGATCTCTAAAGTGCAGAAGACCTCCATTTTCTCAATCAAGCTATGGTGAAATGGTGCTTTACAGGTCTATACATTCTTTTAAAAAGAAAGACCTAATTTAATTCCTGAAACGAGGCCACAACTGCCTAGCTTTCTTTTGTCCATGGTACAATCCCTGGATAAACTAGCTAAACGATATTCATATGATTACTTTTCTGCTATGCCAAGAAAATTTATTTCTTATTTCATTTCAAATCAGTAAAAAAAAATAAAAATTGCGGATTCGATTCACGACCATGACCTTTGATTTGATTGCATCATAGTTTAACAATGCATCCAATAAACTGATCCATCATATTCAAGTTGTAATGTTGGATTGGATTCATCATTGTTCAAGGACATATCCAATCAACTGATCAATTATATTCAAGTCATAATGGTTAAAGATCAGTTTCAATACGGAAAAGCCACGGTCAAATGCATTGAATATTAAGAAAATCATCATAAATTAACTCCCTTTCATAATTTAGTCTTTGTTTTGTAATAAGGAAAATGATGGGAAATCCTTTTCCTGCCTACTTTTAGTTTACGTAAAATTTACTTAAGTCTCACCAACTACAATAGTTCTACATCTTCATCATTAAATATATTTTGAACGATCACCGCCTTCAAATCCAATAATCCTACTCATCTGTTTTTATTTATACTGTTTTCAATCATTACCACTTCCATCATGTTATTTCCTCCACTTGTCTATCTTTCCTGATTCACGAACACATGTCCTCTTTAATCTCAATTTCCATGCAAGATATACACAATATAATTACAAGGAGAGTTACTCGTGGCAACTAGTTGCATGGTAGTTCCATGCTTTGAATCATCCCCTTACAAGAAAACTGACAAATTAGCATCCCATTCTTTACCTACGCATCGTCCACGAGTAAAAGATGGCTTCTTTGGGTCACTAATGCCTGTATTCAGATCCGAAGGCAAGGCATCAGAAACCCTGCCGAGGGGGTTCCCTTCCCCCCCCCCCCCGCCCCCCCCCAACATTATTCTCCCAAAAAAAAAAAAAAATTTCAGTACCAATCCCTTCAGGCCACGCTCAAAAGACGTCTGATAATCTCGAGAGAACACGACATGATGAACTACTGCAAAATTGGGTGCGTTTGGCTGTGTCCGACATGACAAATTTTCTGGGATAAAAATAATCAAGAGGATGAAAACAGGGAGAACAATTTGTAATCCCCAGCTGCGTATTTTATCTGAACTGAGATAGAAGGATGATATACCTTAGCGGAGGTGCCCATCTCTGTTCTCCTTCGATTCCTCTCTCTTGTCTATGCTTCTTTCTCCGTCTCTGAAGATGGTTCGCACCAGCTTTGAAACGACGCCAATTGCTGTTTCTTATTCAACTCCAGCATGCCCCCGAGCCGGACTCCGATCGTATGCTCCCGGGAGCATGCTGCGCATACACTTATATTTTTTTAAAATTTTTTTATAATATTATTAATTTATATATATTTAATACGTGTATAAATTTTTATCATTTTTAAAATATTTTAGATTTTTATTTTTTATTTTTGAAAATAATAATATTTTAGATAATTTTAAAATGTAAAAATGTCACTTATTTTTAAAAATACGAAATAAATATTTAAAAACTTTAAAAATAGTAAAAATTGATATATATATATATATTAAATAAAATTAATTTAATAAGTTCATGAAAAAATTTTAAAAAACAAAATGGAAAAAAAAAGATATATATGTGCCCGGCTCAATGGTCGGGAGCACAGGATCAGGGGCGCCCCCGAGCCGAAGTCGTCGATCGCTCAAACGTGGCATTTTGAAAGGACCAAAACGCCCTCGGATGGAATATGAGGCCATGGCGTGTTCAGTGTCTACCGAGCAGGAGGGATTTCTCCACCTGAAAAAAGTTTTTTTTTTTTTTTTTTAAAATTTTGTATAATTTTTTAAAATAGATTATTTTTATTAAAAATTTTTTATTTCTATATAATTTCTTATTTTCTAATATACAGTAAACTTTCTCTGTCCAAATCCCATTGGGATTGTTCCCATCCAATATCCACTTCATACATAATAAATCGTGGTAATGATTTATTAGGTACCCGAAAACCACTAAGAAAATCTGATTATTGGTAGCGTAACTTACAACGATCGAAGTATCGAAGTATACCTTTTCAACTGTAAAAATTTCTATTTTATGTTTATTTATTCAGATTCTAATTACTATATCTATTTTATCATTTTTTTTTTACTTTAGTTTTCTTTTTCTTTTTTTTTTATTCCTACGAGACCTTCGTTACTGAAAGAACGAAAAGAAAAATTAGCGTCAATAATGTTGTAATAAAGTGAATAAGGTCAAAGGGTATAGAATATTAGATTGAAAACAGAAGCAGTAATTTCATTTGACAAAAAAATATAGAATGACGGCTGAAAATAAAAGAAGTAATGTTTATGGGCCGAGGACATTTTCATGATAATCAATTAATTTAACAAAAAAAAAGGCTGAAAATAAAAGGAGAAATGTTTATGGGCCGAGAACATTTTCTGTGATAATCAATTTCATTTGACAAAAAAATGAGGGGTGATTTTGTTATTAATTAGCCCGGCCAAAATTTTTTTAATAGACACGTAGAGTTGTATGCATTTAACCTATAAATCAAACTTTATCTTTTTGAATGCTTTTAAGTATTTTTTAGATACGGTGGCATCTTTGTAATTTTAAACAAAGAAAACTACTGTATTTGAAAATAAAAAAATTAAAACCATTCAAAATAATAAAATTTGATTTATAAATTAAATACACTTAGTTCTATATATTTATAAAAAATCAAAAAATAAAAAAAAATTATGTTTTTTTTTTTTTTTTCCCTAAGGCATGCGAACAAATGAAAGAGGTAATGTTTATGGACCGAGGAACCGATGATACGTTGAAATCAACATTGCCGTCTACGCCTGGACTTCACCTTCCATCCTTGTGTTGCGGGTCAAAAATCGTCCAGGTGCATTGTACGTGAGCGAAGCGCACATGTCATACGTATCACAAGGTGGCTTGACTAGCGGTCTGCTTACCGCCATTAGTTAAAACACCCAAACCTTTCCTCTATTATCCCTATCCTGAAAAATATATATTCCTCGAATAGCATTTTTAAAAATTATTTAAGTTCTATTTGGCACCGCGTTGCGCTGTTTTTTTCTTTTAATTTTTTATAAACTTAGATTTTGCACTTCTAGTTTTCACGATTATCACCGTTTATTTGATAGTTGGAGCGAAAAAATTTCGGCTACAATTAAAAGTGGGGCCAAATATATATTAACAGCGTAAAAACATGCAACTAAACAAACCTTTAAACTTTCTTTAACCTCAGTGCCCCAGCAAAAAGTTACCAGGTGGGTTAATTGGAACATGATTTCATTCACCCGGGTGTACTTACTTCCGGCATACCTGGGTGCAAATATATTTTTAAAATTTTGTTATATGATTCTTAATCTAAGTGTATTTAACATATGTATTAATTCTTACTAATTTTGAATTTTTTAAAGATTTTTTAAAATTAGTAGCATTTTACCAATTTTGAAATTTATTAAAACGATATTGATTTTATTAAAATTAAAAAAAAATAAAATTGATAAAAATTGATATATATGTTGAATACATTTAGATTAATATTTGCCTAAACAAATTTTTAAAAAATAAAAAATAGTTTAAATACAGTTGAGTGCACCGAAGCGCATGAAATCATGATTTAGACAAGTGTTGATCTCACTTAATATATTTGGGAAAAATAATTAATTTAACTTTCTGTAAAGGTAAAAAATCTTACTCGCTCCTCTTAATTTTTAACCACTAATGTAGATATGCAAACTAAATATTAGAAAGGGCTTTTGCTTATTTGATGCGCGTCCAAATAAGACCTAAAATTAATTGAGGTGTAAATCATAAATGCAAGAACATTGCTACTAGTTTAGTCTCATTCTAACACAATGATTACCTTAGTTCAAATAGCACACCATTGTCAATGATGCTCATGAAAAAATTATTTTTGCACTTATGAATGTAGTTTCATTTTTCCATAGGTTTAGAGGAAAACAATAATTTAATATAAGAAAATGGATCAAGACAATGTGCTAAATAGAATTGCTAAAGTTTAATTTAAGATAAGGAAGCGGATCTACCCATTGTTATTGATGCAACTTGTGTCGGATAGGCTTGTTTGGAGTTGACATTACCCTTATCTTATTTTCAAAAATTTTCATCCTATTTTATTTTAAGGTCATGTTGATTCTAACCCTATTTACCATTATGTTCAATGTTGGGTTGGTTCAGACTTTGGTTGACTCATCGTACATAGGCTATTTATACAATATTCATTTTTTTGCTTATTATTTTATTTTTCTTTATAAACGTGCTTTTGTAAATGTATGTCATCAACATACCAAGTTTTATTATTTTATAATATTTTTACATATTTATTTTTAATTTTTAAAGACTAAATTTTTTAAGGGGTGAAATTGACTAAAATAACCATGAAATTGATTATTTTTAAAAATAAAAAATGTAAAATTATTGTAAAATAGTAAAACTTAGTATATGGGTTAAATACTTTTCTAAAATATATTCCCGAAAAAACAAAAATAATTAACTAATAAAAAATAAAAAGATAAAAAATTGTATATAATCTAATAGACGACTAAGAGGTATATAAACATGACCCATACTATATTTAAAAATTATAATGTTATTATAAATCTTACTTTAAAAATCTATAATCAAGATGATGATGATATAATTTTTGAAATACATATATTGAATTGATTTAAAATAGGCAAATTAAACAAGTTTCTACATATTTAAGGAATATATTTATATCTTTAACATAAAAGATATTTCATAAAATATATATTGAATATATATTAATAATTCAGATGGATTCTGGTACCCACATCTTGGAACCTACTATACATTAATTAAAAGAAATATTTTTTATTTAGAATTTATCCTATCTTATAGATACAAAATACGAAACTAGCTTATTTATTTTAAAATACCCAACGAATCGTGTTTTGAAGCAGCTGCTGATTAACAATGACACCCAAAATTGTACTCTTTTTATACTTTTGAGCCGGACTATTTGGGAAATCAAAAACAGGTTTGTTGCTGATGGTGAACCTGTAATCTTAGATGAGGTGTGTTTGATTGGTGCATGAACTATCTTCAATGCTACACATCTGCGAACTCCTTATTTCAGAATATGAGTTGGGCTGAAGTGAGTCCATCTAGATGGAACGGTCCTGAGATGGGGGTCAGTAAAATCGTTGTTGATGCTGGTACAAGTAAAAGTGGTGTCGGGGACTATGCAGCTATTTGCAGAGATTGGGAGGGGATTTCTTGTGGCCGCACGCTGGTTAGATAAAGGTTTGTGTAACCCTCTTCTGATATAGGCTAGAGTAATCAGGCTGGGTCTCTCTTGGGCGAATGATGTTGGATGGAAGAATATACAATTGGAAAGTGATTCCTTCATCCTTATGGATGCTTTAATAAGGGATTGTATGTGTCTCTCTCATTTGAAGTTTCCTATTGCGGAGCGTAGAGCATCACGCAGACCCTTTTATCAAGGTTCTTTTAATCGTATTCTGCGGACAGCTAATCAAGCTGCTCATCATTTGGCGAAATATGCAACAGGAGGTGACGGAAGAAGCCATATCTTGTGGGAGTCCATCAGATGACATTGTGAATTTTTTGTATATAGACAATTCTTTTGCACATAATATTGTTCTTCGGATTGAGCTGAACTTCCTCCTCCCTCGTCTTAATCTAAATGTGAGTAGGATGAGGTTCTCTTTTGTTTTGGTTACTTAGCTATACAAGAAAGTACTCGTTTTCAAAAAGGAAAAAATAAATAATAATAATAATAATAATAATAATAATAAATAACGAATCGGCGCACGAGTAGCCTATCCAAGTTTTTGGGATGAGATCGGAATAGTCCGTGCACTGTTCCAATGCAATAATGTGCAGTTTTTTTTTTTTTTTGATTGGAGGATATTTTATATCATATCTCAAATCATATTACATTCAAACCCTGAGACAATTCTAACAAACTTATAATGGAAGACGACAACAAGCTTCCACACATTAAGTGGGGAGACCACTAGCTCCCATCAAAGTATAAAGGGGACTACATGCCCTTACCTATATTTGGGTTCAGAATCCCACGTAGGATTCGAACCACGCATCGGCTGGGAACGGAAATCCCGTTCTGCAGTGGCAATAATGTGCAGTTTTCATGCCGACACAATAGCATCTAGGTGAGTTTTGAGACAGTGAAGTGACAGTAATGGTTGGTGTGTAATAATACAAGCTACATACTATTGTTCTAGAACAATCGATGCACTCTCTCAATCTCCACCCAAAGTCAGGATGCAGATTACAACGGTTAGTAGACTGTTGGACGACGATATTTTTCAGTTTTAGTTAAGATATAGCATGCTATCTCTATAAGATGACTGTTACCCCATGATACTTCAATGATTGTTTTGACATGCGTTCCCGAAGTTATACCCCTGCTCATTGGGTACCTGCACTCTTGCCGCGGATGCGGGGCTGGCCGCATTACGTTTCCTTGATGTCGACCAAGGGTTAAACGGGTATACACAACGCACCCCAGTGAAACCTATTTTTTAAATTAATAAAATACTTTTAATTTTTAAAATTTTAAAAAAATCTAAAAATTTTCAAATTTAGTAAAAAATTGATATGCATGTTGAATATATATGTTTTAATTCATTTTATATATTCTAATTTATAATCAAATGTTATAAATTAGTACATACACAATCTCACACTACGGAGGAAATTTTATAATACTCCTGTCGCTCAAAGAAATTTAATACCATTATCGTAAATGAGGACGAGATTTGAACCAAGGTGTACCTGGCATCAATGCTGGATGCTTTACCATGCCACCAAAGCCATGAAAGCTTAAATATACTTAAATTAACAGTTGTGTAAATTTTTTTTTAAAAAATAGATAGACTTGGGTGCATTGAAGTTAAGGATGTGTTTGGTATTCAACAAAACTAATCAACGAGTGCAAAAGTTTTCAAAGTCCCGGAGCTTTATGAAAAGGACGTCCAATCAACTGTGCACAAGTGCGGGCAGACAGGAGAGCCGTATTGAGCATGGCCATCTGAGACCGAGAAATTGCAATGCCAATTATTTTTTAGCGCATGAAAGTCATCCACCATTCCGCCCATCCGTCGCATTTGGCTATGGCGGAAAAATGTTGTGTTAGCTTTCTTCAAATATTGGCCTTGAATAGGGCAATGCATGTACGACATCATTTCAAATATCCGAGTTGGCTCCATTAATTCCTTCCAATGTCAATTCTGATCAACTATGCATTACTGAAGACAGTTTTTATGGAAATCCAAACAGACCTTAAGTGCACTCCGGAGCATAGGATAACAAATTTAGGTTAAATGATTGACGTGTTGTTCTATTGGTATATTTAGGAAAGATGAATGATATTGTTAGTCCCGCTAAGCAAATAGCCAATTTCAAAAAATTTATTTAAAAATATTTTTTTTATTTTTTCTTCGTACACTTGTTTATCGAATTGTATTTAACATGTAAATAAAATTTTACCATTTTTAGATATGTGTATATATTTAAAAAAATTTAAAATGTAAGAGTATTTTAAACATATATATACACATAGATATTTAAAAATCTCAAAAAATATATATGTATCCAAAAATGGTAAATTTTAGTTTATATATCAAATACACTTAAATAAAAAAGCGTGTAGAAAAAAACAAAAAAGTGTTCTTACGTAGATTTTTCGAGGTAGTATAAGTAGGACATTTGCTTAGCCCAGACTAATGATATCATTTCTCTTTGGGAAAATAAGTGCCTAAAATAATCCCAAAGTGGTGGAAACTAAAAATAGTAAGATAAAAGGAAAAAAAAATCCAAAAAACATAAATAAAATAAAGAAAGCAATCTTCCGTGGAAATTTCAACACAACCTCATATTTTTTATTGAAAAATATTTATTAAATGTAAATTAAGCATAATGTTCATCGTTAGATATATATTGGTAATGTCCAAAGAGATGAGATCCCATGCAACTGGACCCCATGCAATCGACTATGGGACTTTTTTATAAACATGTTTAGAAATTTATGAAAATGCCACTGTGTTTAAAAATAAAAAATACTTAAAAGTGTCCCAAAAATGGTAAAAATTGATTTATATATTAAATACACCTAGCTTTACATATTTATAAAAAAATCGAAAAAATTTAAAAAAAGGGTCCCACCGCCGGCCGCATGGGATCTTATCTCATATAAAAAATAACATTGATTAGAAACTTATATATTATAATATCAATACCATTTACAGTAAATAAATAACTCGGGAGTCTTACTAAAATTTCCAAATCAATTATAAATCAATTATGATGGCTCACCAGGAATTGTTGGCTCGACACGTAGGTTTTTGAATTTTTTATTTTTCATAAAAATATGAACCCAGGTTCATTTAATTATAAACCAAATTCTAAAATTTTTGAATATTGTTCGCAATCTTACCGCAAGTGCACGGGTGGTAGATTGTAGTATATAAATTATCGTTCCACAGGGAATTCGGGACTATAAATTTTGCTTTTAAACGCTTTCGTGTCG
>JAXCLR010000073.1:12488137-12504564 GCA_035584095.1 Annona squamosa | reverse complement strand
TGTGAAATTTGCTTTCCCTGCATAAAAATATTTAAATCATTAGTGGTTTATTTAATTTCATGGCAACAAAAGAAAAAATAATAGTAATTTCAAGCCAAAAATTATAAAAGTTGTTTACATTGCCTGAAATTAACATTTAATACCCAAAAGTTGCAAAACCACATTTTAAACCAAATTTCATGTTAATTTCAATTAATTATCCACCAAATGTCAATAAAATATAACATTAATTTTCCACTTATCAAATATGTGTATAGTTTTTTAAATTTAAAATTACTAATTCTTTTAGTATTCGAGTACCACATCAGTTGATTTTGAATTTTAAATATATGTGCACATATTAAAAATTTGCAAAGTTTACATGCGAATTGAATATATGTAGGCTCACATTTTCCTGAACAAAAATTAAAATTTTGTTGAAAATATATAAATTAGACAAAGCTAAGAGGATCATTCCTCCATGAAAATTTTCCAAGCATATAATTTTTAAAATCATAACTCAATGCATATGGACGAATGCTAAGAATGATTCAGATTTTTTATTTTTTGAAAAAAATAACTGGTACGTACATTTGTTGCATCGCTCCTCATAAATGGAGAGTAATGATTCAAGAATCACAACAACCGTTGTTAATTTTTATGTATGCATATGATATCAACCACTTATGATAGTTATATCCAGATATTAAATCATAATTGAAAAAATTTACTCTGATTGGAGGTTTTGACGGGCCACTTCATGTCATGGTGAGTTGAGTATATCACCACCAAAATTATTTTTTGATCGGTACTTATACATGATAATAATTAATACTACAATTAGGCATATTTTCACAACTCTCATACCATAGAGGGAAATTTTTAATCCCTACGATAGGAGGAATTTGTAAATACTTCCAAACGAAGAGAACCATCACGAAGGAAGATAAACTCCCAGAAAGCAGCTAACAACATTTGAACCCCAGGCTGCCAATTGTTTGCCAAAACTATGTCAACTACGTTAATTAATATATCATCATGCGTTTAAGTATTTCAGATGGAAGCCAAGTCATGCAACTCTTAATTTTTAAAATTTTAATCTTATAAGAATTCAATCTATTCATTGTATTTAATATTATTTATTTATCTAGGAAATCAATTTTTATTCCAATCAAGTATATTTGTGGGCCACATTTGTCAAAAAAATTAATGTTCATGTATAAATTATAAAAAAATATTTAGATCCATTTACGCATATGTTACAATATAACGATATTTTATAGAATCATTTATTTAGATAGAAATGACATTTTAAATTGTTTATATGTTAAAAATACAACTATAAAATTGATATTTAGTATTAAATCATCTTATTATATTGTAATAATATTTTATAGAATCATTTATCTACATAGAGATGATATTTTAAATAGTTTAAATATTGAAAATATAACTTTAAAATTGATGTTTTGCATTAAATAATTTTATTATGTTAATGTCAACGGATCCATGTACAATCAAATAAAAATTTTCAAAACACTATAAATGATGTTAAACACAATGGATAGATTAGATTTTTCATCAACCATGAAGATAAGATTTTAATTATGGAAAGGATTATATAGAAAAGGAATTTCATAAAAGTGGATCCCATATAACTAATTACAGGGGAACCAATAAATGTCTATGACAATGTTTAAACGAAACAAGCTTCTTTTGGTCGACAACCAAAAGAAAAATCCTGCCTACAAATGGAAATGGAAGGAAGAGTCATTCTGGAGAAGGAAACTTTACAATGACGCCACAGGGATCACAATTTGAACATCAAACTACACATGGCTCACAAAAAAATGTAAAGATGGAGCCACTGAGGCCTTGCCTTACTGGTAAACAGCATTTCGCCATTACGTGTGACGCTGTTTCAACTCTCTGCACGTGCAAAAAATGTCAAGTATCTGTTTGTGGTGTATAGTCTCCCTGATATTTCTGTGAAAGCCAACACCCAAAAAAAAAAAAAAAAAAAAGTAAAGATGGAGCGAGAAGTTCCCAATCAATGCACATGCACTTTAAAGGAAAACTTTCACCCGATCAAATACTCATCGAAGAGATTTTCTACCCCAACAATAGTACAGGATCAGAAGCAATTCCAGCACAATGAAATTTCAAAGCTGAATAATATACCGCCAGATTTATTGTAGCCAGTTGTTTGAAATAACATGGGTTCCACCTAAAGAACTTAAATATGTTCAATGTCGTTTAAGCTCTAACTGTTTTCAATTAAAAGAATCAGTGGCAAACAGAGTTTACAACAAAATACAAAATATCAACAAAGTGAAACACTTCAAAAACATTGAATCTAAGTAATATATAATTGCCACGTCTCTAATTCAGCAGCACAAGCACTTTCAAATTTATAAATAGAAGACGTACAATATCAAAGGATGAATCACATTAGGAAACAGTGATCTTGTCTTCAATTCAGTCACTCTCTTTCAAGTCAAAATTTTCCTGAAAAAATGGACCTTCTGTATGTAATAGGTTTTAAGAAAAGTAAGTAATAGGTTTTAAGAATATAGCATAAAGGACAAAAGTAAGCACAACAAGTGAACCTACCGTAGCTTAGTTGGTTTCACATCTGGGCATATGTGTCTGTAGTCCAGAATTCGATTCCTAAGAAGAGCAATGTCTCCCTCGATGTAACCAAAAAAAAAAAAAAAAGTAAGCATAAAAAATATTTCAACTTCCTTTAACTACCTCAGGCATATTACCGTTAATATGGTGACAAACAAAGATCTACAAATTCAGCATCACCATTAATATCTGTAAAATGATTATCACAAAATATTCAAAATGATAAAGAATCAAATGAATATTTTATATTAATTCCTATTATAAAAAAAATTCAATATAAATGAATTGATGGATTACCTGATTCAATATCCTCCAATTCACCTCATCTTCAACAGGCTGTGATGACGATCTCAACTAACTTCAAGCGCGAATCATAAAATTTAAGAGCTTTGGTGTCAAAAAACTCTGGAATGAGTTAAGAACACACCCTTTTGCACTAAATGCTAACTCTAAAGAATCAGAAGAAAGACGGATGGCTAACATATCATGCGGCAAATGACATAGCCCTCGATACCTATTAACAGTAGACCAACATGCCAAAATATTAAATGTGTTGCATCGAGACTCAAAACACTGCAAAGTTTCTGTTAGATATGATCTACTTCTCTTATTGATTCTTTAGCTTACTTGGCTTGAATGAATCTTAGGTATTCAGCATGTGTACCTACAGTCTCTCTCATTTGCTTGCCCACCTTCATCAGTAGTCAAATTCTTAACAAGAATATTTATCTTGGTAAATTCTGAAAGACTTACAACTGCAATCAATAAAAATATGTTGATATTGTCAACGCCACCCCGATATTTTTCGAACTACCCCTCAGCTTTTATGCACATGTTGACAAGGCAAGGTCCCTCCTCATTTGACAAAGTTCATAAAAATTAACATTTGAAGATCTTGACAAACTATTTGCAGAATCAAATCATAAAAATTAACCAATCATATTGGATGGAGCTCCTCAGCAAGATTAGAATCTTCTAGTACATACAATTCAAATGCAACTTGCAAAACGCATATTCCAACATGAAAAATGCAGAATCCCATCGAGTTCATACATCTAAACAGAGTGACCTTGCTTGAGATGCTTTTTTGTGCATCTGTGGCTTGTTTACAAATGGGATAGGATAGAATGGAATTCTCCATCTCCAAAAATCAGTTTTCTCATTCTCAAAAAATAACAACCTACTTTTCTCATTTTCATACAACTTTTCCCAATTCTCATACAACTTTTCTCATTCCCAATACACAACAATACTTTTTTCATCTCATCCCACATCCCATCCCATTCCTAAACGAAAAATGATATTGTCTTCTTGGATAGCCCCTCATGTATCTGCAACTATTACGAATTTGAAGCATTGACTGATTTACTTCATCTATCGCATCCCTTATGACGAGATTCACCAGATCTGTTATACATCAGACATGGAATATATCACCATTCAACAACAAAAATTCACATTGTCTTCTCGGACAGTTCATGTATCTGCAACTATTACGAATTTGAAGTCATTTACTTCAGCTATTGCATCCCTTATAATGAGCTTTACCACATTTGTTATACATTGGACATGGAAAAACACACCATTTAACAACAAAAATTCACTGCTCACAAATCTTTCTCTCAAACATTGGATACTTGCATATCAACAGCATTAACACTGGAAGCATCCACTGTAACAGCACAATTTGCTTTAACCTCCAGTCAAGCAAAAATAAATAAATTCCTCGAGCAATAATTTCATCAGTATAAAGCGATCAGAGATAACTAAACTTGATAACTTTTATATTCAAGTTTCAAATTTTTGTCAACATAATGTATAATGAGACACACATATTGACCGTTTGAAGCAGAAGTCCATACTATGTTCAAGCAGATACTTTGAACCTTTTCCTCAAATATTTCTTTGAACTTCATCTTTTACAACTCATAGATTTCAATACAATCTCTAACCATTGTCTTTTTGGCACCAAATTAAATTTCTGACGCATGAGTTTGCAAAAGCTTCAAAACTAATCACTGTCAACAAATTTAATCAGTAATCCATCAATAATGAACATTTTTCCAACTGCTGCTCTGCATGCCTTTTCGTCTCATCTTTTGACAACACTATTGTTTCTTTTTGCCTCTATTCAAAAATGGGATGAGATGTGGAATAGGATGAAAAAAGTGTTGTTGTGTGTTGGGAATGAGAAAAGTTGTATTGAAATTGGAAAAAGTTATATGAGAAATGAGAAAAGTGAATTATTATTTTTTAGGGAATGAAAAAAGTATTTTTGAAAAATGTAAGTAATATTTCATCCCATTCTTATCCCATTTGCGAACAAGGACAAAACCAATGTTGTCAAAACTGGACAGACAATCAAACCGGTGACCACTGATGAAAGGACTGATTTGATTTGCACTGGTCTAAACTATTAATTAAACTAGTTTGGACTAACGACATCATTGTTGCATACTTATGATGCCATTGATGTTTCATTATTTTAAATTATTTAAATACTAATAGATTCTAATATTTATAACTCCTAACACTATAAGTTAAGCCTAGAATTCATCACTCTAAAAACCAAATCATACAAAAAAAAAAAAAAAAATCAATAGAATTTTTTCAAAGCTGCATCAACCGAGCACATTAAACCAAAAGAAATATCATCATTGATTAACCTGAAAGACAATGTAATCTTATTTATTTATCTTGAAAATACCTGAACCGGTCAGACCGGTCCAACCATGGTTTGATAGGCAGGCGTTTTTTAAATATATAGCCGGGCCAGTTATAATTAAAACAGACATGTGGGCTGCTAGTTCCTGGTTTGACTGGTCAGTCCAACCAGCCCAGCTCTAAACCCTTTCTGAAAGAAATTTCCAAGTGCCTCTAAAGTTTACAGCGCCTTGAATACTCACATACTTCAAGACCTTCTTGCAATACTTACATTGGCAAGATTCTACCTTTTAGTCCCCTGAATTTGAGATCAGATTGAAATGATAACAAAATTTTGACCTCTTGCTTTTGGCTATGGGTGTGGAAGCCTCGGACATAGAGGTTGGCATATTTGTGTCCGAATCAAGATCCTTTTCCTTAGAAATTGGCTCATTCGTGTCTGAATTGAGATCTTTTTACATGATAAGTACCTAGAAATTTCAAAGCAAGTTTGTTCGAAATTAAAACCCGGGAAAAACCCCAAATTAGAAACAAAGAAGAAGCAACTTATTTGGATTCAAGAACGCCAATACACACACACGTGCGCATATATAGTTGACATTTTGCATTTGAAACAGTAAGAGAACACCATTTTCTCTTCCTTATCTCTCAGGTATCTAATAACCTTTTACTGCATTGGTTGCAGCTCGGATAGGGTTGGACTAGAAACCCAACCGGCCAACACAGCCAGGGCCCGGTAGTCAAATGCCAAAGCGCAGAGTCTACCTACAGCAAGAATACATAGACCACAGAAAAGCTGATGCCTTATATCACCATTTCTGGAGTATCAGCAATACATATGAATCGGAAATCTCTAGCACAGGACGCCAAAAACTTTTGAGATTAAAAGTACATATTGCTCTCAGTCAGCCAACAGCTTGCCATATCAGTTGCATAACAACTACATAAAAAGAACATTCGTGCATTCGAAAATTTACCGTTGCACACGAGAATGAGAGAGCGGAGGGAGACAAGACATTGCAAATGCGTTTCGAGGGCAAGAACAAGAGGCGCTAGGGTTGGAATTCACAATGACCGATGAAAAAGGTAATAGGGTCGCCGGCTCCAGGGGGTGACGTTTTACTCACGAGCCTCTAGCCCACCGAAACAACTAAAAGACGGCCTGAAATGATCAGGCCCAAACATCTATTAAGGAGACTTACCATATTCAACTTATTAAGGGCCTTCTTACATTCTCGAAAATCTTTTTCCATTTTAATACATAACGATTTATTTTTGCAATTTTTATTACTATTTTTTATATTTCCAGTATACAATAGAACTTTTTCATCCAATCTTCAATTCTCATACTCATCCCACTCCATCGTACTGAACAGTTGAATGGTGATTTCCGGAATTCAAGAATACATGAAGGGATGGAATAAGATGGGAATGAGGCAAGGAAATAGAATGAGGAATGGTTGTCAATTAAAAACTAAGAAATTATATTCGGAATGAAAAAATATTATTGTAAATAGGAAAAAAATGGTTATGTATTAGAAAACAAAATAATACTGTATTAAAAATAAAAAGAAAAAATTCTTGAATATGAGAAATCTCATTACATTCGCATCCCATTCCGTCAACCCAGATACTCCATACAGACGCATATTCGTTCATGTGATACGACAATAAATCAATAAAGTTTAATTCTTCTCTCTCTTTTTTTTAACGGAACAAATTCCTGCCCCACATCGCACAAGAGGCCAGGCTGTCCAGCCAACAATAACGCGTCTTGCTCTCTCTTCAAACCGAGCAGTCTTCCTGCATAAGCAAGGCTCTTCCTTTCCGGAGTGTTGGTATTCATTAGCAAGCACTTGAGAAAATGCCATTTTCACGAGGATTTAAAGACATAATAAGAAGTAGAAAACAAAAGAGCTGTCCAGCCAAAAACACTAGGTTCTCCGGGAAGAGTTCCCCCCCTGCACAATCTAAAGCAATTCAAGCACTACAAAATTTGAGAGTTGGATGGCACTCTGCGTTTATCCCGCTAATAGCTGGAAAAGAGCATGTTCTGCCCTATGCTAACAACTTAAATATGCTTGCCAAGCACTACACATTTTTAAAACAAGCAAGGACGACCAGAGCAATGCATTGACAGACATTCAAATAAAATGAGTCAATTAAGCATTGATTCGGAATGACATACAGATTGTCATGCATCTCCAAGTTAGCAACACAAGTACTTTCAAACTTGTAAAAAGAAATCAACAACGTCACCACTCACCATTGACCACATTATAACATCTTTTACGGAGTAGTAAAATCTTAAATGGCAACAGATCCCATTAGGAACCTTCAGTCTTCAATACACCGCCATTACTCCCCCTTTTCCTGATAAGAATGAAATTCAATAACTCACATGCTTTAAGAATATAACTGCTGGGGTAAACTAACCAGATAGACATAACTGAATCTTCAAGTTCCTTTAGTTACCTCAGCATACAAGCTTCGAAATGGAATGAAATCGGTTGCCATAAATCTAGCATTATCATTAGCAGCTGTAAATGGTTATTGCAAAAATTTGAAAGCAGCAAAAACAAGACTTATATTGATTTCTTTAAAGATACAAAATCATTTAAATGAATAGGACTACCTGATTCCATTTCCTCCAGTTCAATCAAATCTTCCTCGTCTTCAACTGGATACGGTGAAGATCTCAACCAACTTTGAGCACAAACAATACAATTTAAGAGCGGTGGTGTCAATGAACACCGAAATTGGTTAAGAACATGTTCTCTTGTACTAAATGCTGATTCAGGGGAAACAGAAGAAAGAGGAATGGCTAAAACATCACGCGCCAAACGAGACAATACTGGATACCTGGTGGCATTAGACCACCAATTCAAAACATCAAAAGGTTCTGCAACGCAATGCTCCAACACTTTCTTCCAAATATTGCTCCACTTCTTCCAAAGAAAGAGAAAGCAGCATCGAACTCGAACCACCCTGTTCGAAAGCTGAAGTTGCAGCAGAGGCTGGCACTTGGCAGAATTGCAAAACCACCCGCGACAGCAGGTAATATACGGGGGTTTAAGGCTCGCATTGCCCGATGAAATGCCCGACTTGGCTCACAGTCACAGCTGGCACCAGTCTTCTCCCACACCGTACGATAAGGACCCGAATCGCCCTGTCACAAGCATCGCCATTCGGAGCTCTTCCGTGCAGCTTCATCACAGCCGTTAAAATACCATGGCACTCCCTGTGCCCGGGCTGAGGGTAGAAGTTGGAAGGTTGATGCTTCGTTCCCACCGTAGCGGCGTGGCCCACCAGATCAACCTTCGCCCGCGTTCTGCTTAAGATTTTATGAGAACTTTTTGGCATAGATTTATGAATAAAAGGTGTTCTGGGCAGTAAATTATGAAGACAGATCTTTTTAATTCAATATAAGTATATTATTTTTTATTGGAGAATCTTTTCTGTGCAGAAATTGTACTATAATTAACTGTTTATGTGGCTTAAAATCGGCTTCATATATACTTCAATGTATTAATACTATATACAATTATTTATTCATATATAAATTTTATAGTAAGTGATTTACATGTTGAAAAAATAATTTTAAAGCTGTTATTTATATTAAATTATTTTATTATATTAAATTTGTACTATTTTCAGATGAAGTTTCTACATATATCCAATTCCGATAAAAATTAGTATGGTAATAAAATATATAATTTTAAATATAATGGAGAATAGATTATAATTTTATAATTGTAGGGAACTTTTTTAAGATAGTTATGCCATAATTATGTTGCAAACTGCTCTTGAATATTTCTTTTTTTTATTAAATATATAAGTACATACTAATTACATTACGTTATATGAATCTGAATTTATAATATAAAGTTAGAAGAAATACGAACGTGGATTGAAACATCGCCCTTGTCGTGAAAGTGAAACGTGTCCGTGATGTCCTCCCTCTATGATTGATTTTCACACCCCCATGTCATGCTCCATGCATGGAGCCGAAGGAATCAATTCTTCGGATGAATGCATCAGCAAGCGTCACGTCAAGTTCTTTCCAGTTTCCATGGCAGGCAGAACTGCGCTGGAGGGGAGTTCAATAGGGTCCAATCAAATGAATAACGTGATAAGTGATAAAATATATCTACTATTTAAAGTACATTTGATAAGTGATAAAAATTTTCTATAAAAATTTCTACTATTTAAAGTACATCTGATAAGTGATGAAATTTTTCCGTAAAAATTTTTTTAATATAAAAGTTGTCAAAATAAAAGAAAATAATAGGATATAGTAAGCATAATAATGAAGAGTAAAGAAACAAAAGTTAAAATATATATATGTTAGTTGTATAGATAATTATGTATAAATAATTAAAAAGTATGGTAATTATATAGAATTATATGAAGAAATGATTAAAAAACAGTAGTTATACAGAGGGAAAAGTTTTAGCTTGATATTTTTTATGCTTTACCAAATGCACCCTTAATATTTACAGGTTTGAAAAGTTTTAAATATACTCTTTGAAGATACAAAAAACTTTTTATTTTCTATAATTATTCTATTTTTTAATGATGGAGGATCTCATGCATCTGGCTGTAGGAGCCTCTCAAAAATATTTTTTCTGATTTTTTAATAAAAATATAGAGTTAAGTTTATTTAATCTAATAATCAAGTTTTACCTTTTTAAATGCTTTTAAGTATTTTTATTTTTAAACACAGTGACTTTTCATATTTTTAGAAAATTATGAAAATGTCACTGTATCTACAAATTAAAAAATACTTTAAAATATCCAAAATTAGTAAAACTTGATTTTTATATTAAATACACCTAACTCTATATGTTTAAAAAAATAACAAGAGTTCCACTGCCAAACGTAATGGATCATGCCTCTTTTTAATTATTTATTCACATCTTCACATACAATTATCATACTTTTTAATCATTTTTACACAATTATATATACAACCAACATATTTATTTTGACTTTATTTTTTTACTCCTCATCATAATCCTCATCGTACCACATCATTTTTTATCATTCAAAAATTTTTATACTAAAAATTTTTAATCAAAATTTTTATCTCTTCCCAAACATATCCTCAATATGGATGAAATTTTATTCATATCCATTCTGTCAGGCGCGATTGAAAACTATTATCATTTAATATAAAAATGTCCAAAATGCTCCTTATAATTTGATAGCGGTAGCCTTTTAGCTATGACAAAAGTTAGGCAATGTGAAAGGAATTCATCTAACATAAAAAATAAGCTAAACATAATGAATATCGACGGCCTAAATATAACAATAATGATAATAAATGCTGAATTAACCAGCTGCATTTTAGAAGTTTAAAATTATTAAATGTTCTTGATTAGGTTATTTGAAATTAATAAAATCCTTGGTGGGTGGGTGTGAAAGTTTTCAAACTTAATAGGTATATTTGTAATTAAGGGCAAAAAAAAGTAGATAATTTGAAATTAACCCTATTTTTAAAAAATACAAGGTGATGTTACATAATAAGGTTGAAATAAGAATAAAAGGATTTACCATGTGATAAAATAATTAACATATAAGAGGAAAAATAAAAATAGTATAGTTAAATAGTTGAAATGTTAAATAACTTCTTAAAAATGTTTGGGGAAAAGAAAATTTTGCATCAATTACCGCCTTTTTGCCAAATGGTGTCGAAGAATATAAATGAAATGAACACGATGTAAGTAAAGTGATAATAAAGAAAAATAAATAGACTAGTTATATAAAAATAATAATAAATGATTAACACAAGAGAAAAATGGAAAAAAATATGATAGTTGGTGTTAACTTTTGCAGTCATATTTTTTTTTCATTTTTATCTAAGGCACATTTTGGTAAAAGAAATAGCTAGTAGGAAACTACTTTTCAAAAAATAATTTTACCTAACTATAGTATTTTTCTATTTGTAGTTCTTTATTTCAATTATTTTTTCATACAACTAATTTTTTTGCACTTTGTCCATATTATATTACACTACTCTCATGCTTTTTAAAATTATTTTTTTTAAAACTTCCCCACCTTCCTCTCTACCCACGTTACCATATCATGTTTAAACAAACACAACTTATGTTTAAACCATGATTTACTTAGAATCAAAGTCAACACATGGTCACCAAACGAGCGCCACTCATTTGGTCATGGGAGCGGGAGCGGAATCCTCGTTCAGCAAGCCTGTGCATGTTCGACTCCCACCGTGGAAGTTTGAACAGACTTGGGGTGGGGGCATTTGTGTAATCTCCCTTTATATTGGGTGGGAGTTTGTGGTCTCCCAGTTGATATTCGGAAGCTTGTTATCTTCTTTGAGAAAAATTGCAGAACTTTAAATGTAATATGAATTGAGATATAGTGTAAAATATACTCCAATAAAAAAACTCAACACATGGTCGTGGCTCACCAAATCTATACCTCATTAAAATAATTTTACTCATGAAATAATTATCTTTGGATGGATAGATGAAAAAATTTATTGCATGAGAACGTGGCATTCCCCTTGTATATTATTTTTTGATAGTCCCTAGTCATATGCTATGTTGGTTGGGTTTTCCAAGAGATCAAAGATGGTTGAATGAAATATACATCATTATATTTTCATCTTTTTCTCACTCACGTCATCACAATTTTTACATTTTGAATTTAATTCTTTCTCGTTCCCACTATATATCAAAGTTTCTAAACTCCTGAAACAGGTTTGAGTGTTCCAAAGCATATCAAGGCTTGAATGGAATAAGATAGATTTTAATATAGTTTTTTAATGTTTAATATAATTTTTCTCTTCTAGATATACACCATCACATTATTCTCACATTTTCCTAGCCCATTCAAACCCTTGCCTAGTCCATAAAATAAAAATGAGGAATAGAAAATGAAACAAATATGATAGGGATAAAATAAAATGAATGAGATAGTTGCTAAAAAAAATGAGAAAATCATTAAAATATAAAAATGAAAATGTAAAAGAGAGCAGTTGAATAATTATTATGTTACTACTTTGGATTTTGTAGTCTTCATTCTCATTCTTATATTATCAAATGCACTCATTATTATATATTTTAAAAATGAGAAAGCTTTGGTAAAAAAAAAAGAGAGAGAGAAAGCGTAAGTGAAACAAAATTTTAAAATTAAAATTTGTATGGCATTCACATCTCGTTCTCTCCCATTGGTCATCGACTCATCGTCAGCAGGGCGTGTAAGCCGTTAATGCATGCAAATTAAACGAGCGAATTTAAGGAGCAACTTTTCAATGCCAATTGCCGGCATGCGATGTTTTCGCCGGAAGAGCCATTGGTTGCTTTGTTTTTTGACAGGGTGAGACGGGATAAAGCTTAATTCTAATCTTAATTTATTTAAAATATTTCAACCTTAATTTATTTATTAATCCATTTAAAAAACTTTAATCCTAACCCAGTTACAACCCATTTAATAAATGGGTTGGTGAGTTGATAACAAGTTGTATAGCAAATAACCTAAAAGCATAAACTCTAGTAAATGGTAATCTCGCAGAGAGAGACGAAAGGGTATTTTTGGCATAGTGGAAATGGAAATAGGGCAGTAACGGAAAAATAAAATTAAAATAGCAGTGAAAAAATAAAAATTAGGTGATTTGAGGAAGACTTAAAGGGGGAAAATAACCAAGGAGTTTACATGTATATATATAAAACTTTAATGAGTTAAGCGAGTTAAACAGGTTGAACAGGTTATATGGGTTACTAAAGTGGTTGACGAGTTATAAAATCTTAATCCTAATCTATTTATTTAATTAAACGGTTAAACAGATTGGCCGATCATAATTCATTTATTCAAAAATCTCAACCCAAACTCATTTATAAACAAGTTGGACGAGCAGATTGATGGGTTGACCATGACCATTAACACCCCTATTTTCTACATCCCACACTTTCATTGCTGAATGCCGATTGCCGGACAAGCGATGTTTACGCCGAAAGAGTCATAGGTCGCGTTGTTTTCTGCATCCTACACTTTCATTGATAAATACTACTTGCTATGGTATGTTTGACAATAAAAAAATGTTAAATTAAAACTTTTCCATCTAAAATTTTTCACTATCTATAATTATTTTATTTGTTAATCATTTTTTATATTTTCATACATAACTATTCTACTTTTTACATCCGCAACAGGCTGGAGGGTAGAGAGAAGGGTAAACTGTGTTAATATCGAGGGTATGATAATGAAATTTGGGTCGGAATGGAATGGTCTGAGCAGCTAAAAATTCCACACAGAGAAATGAAAAGTGACTCCTTGGTGCTGATAAATTTGGTACATGAAAGAAAGCCTATCCTATCAATAGTAGGAAGTTCGATACCACAAATTCATTCAATGATTGGTAAGTTCTTGTCTGTTTCATTTATGCTTGTTCTCCGCTCGGTAAACCAATGCGCTCATTTGATCGCCCACGCTATGAGTAAGGTATGTGAAAATCATTTTGCTTTGTGGGGAAGCCTACCCAACACTACAGCAAAAGTTATCAATAGCAACGGAGGCGTGTTGTTGCTATCGGTGTTTTTGCGCTGTTAATATACATTAGCAACCGAAAACCGTTGGTTGCACAATTTATACAAAAGCCTCGCCCCTAAAGGACAATAGCAATGACACCAAGATGGTTGCTACTGACACATCAATAGCAACAATTTTTTAGGTTCAAATTATGATCAATTTCCTTGCAATCTTCTGCCCCGGTCACCAGCAAGTGAATGTATTGGTACCTTAATAGCAACAAAATTTTCGGTTGCAATTGTCTTTCTAAAATGGTTCCTAGATCTCTAGCCGCTGACAATAGCAATGCACGACAATAGCAACGAAACATCTGGATGCAATTCATAACAAAGCACAATAGCAACCAAAATCTTCGGTTGCAATTTATACACGTGCCAATGGCAACCAAATGCTTGGATGCAATTCGTGAATATTTTTGCTGCGAATTGTTAGTTAGTTAACGACAAGACATATTTGCAATGAAATCTTATGTTGCTATATGTAAATGACCTAAATCGGTAGAACATGGTGAATCAATAACATTTCATCAATATAATCATTTAAGTCCATATCATAAATATAAGCATTAAGCTCCTACATTCTTTAGTTTGCATATTCACATGTTTACCGATACATCATAGTAGTACATAACCTAATATTGCCAATTACCCTATCAACTTCATAAAAATAATTCGCATGTTGTATCCTTTAAAGTGATGAGTATGATCTCCCCTTTAAAGTAACAAATCTTCAATTAAGGAGGTTTTCCAGAATTTCCAAAATGTTTGCAAACTTTCTTCAACATGAAATCAAATATACAATTGCTAAATTAGTAAGATAATTCACAACTAACAGCAAAGACTAGAATTTAAACTATAAACAAAGTCGTTATAGGGCCCTCGTACTTTCCCAACATGTCTACCACCTCTCCATATAACAAGTATCAGTAATCATCAATTATTTGTTAGGATGCAAAAGACAAAATACAAGTAATGACCAACCAAACTGTACCAACCTTCGCTTGAAGTCGAAGACATTCTCAATGATGGAGGTGATCATTGTTGTGTATGTCCATCATTTGCATGAGCCATGTTCTTCAAGGCCGCGCCCCATGAGCCATGCGTGTTGAACTTTCAGATGCCCCACTAGGACATCTATTGCTACTTGTTGGCTGCGTTACCAATCTGGAATGATCATATGAATAGAACATTAATAATTCAGTTTGTAAAAATTAGAACAACTATATTACGAGATTGACAAGCTTATCACTTCACAATAACACAGACAGGTGAATTATCAAGCCAATTAGGCTAACTACATTTCCTGCTTTCGTTTAGCAATTCTTCTGTCATCGGATTATAACTATTGACTTGTTGTAATCAGACTAAGCAACATAGAGGTCACCAATATCAAGAATGACCAAGGCCTACTATGCTCATCATGCACTTGCTTGAAAACAGAAACATACAGATGACACAAAAACCCATTTCCAGTTGCAAACAAAACTTTGTCAAAAATTATTCTAGCAAGAAGATAGCCCATTTCACCACTTTGCAAATCAAGTTGGAATCACATAAAAATTTGCGTGAAGGTCCTGTATATCCAAGAATTATAGTGAGAATAATGGCCGGAAGCATTTTATGAGTGAGCTAAAGCAGACGAATGCATACCTAAATTTTCAAGAAAATGTAAAAGGGGATGACGACAATTCTTATCCTGCAAAAATAAATGTATTCGATGTAAAGCACATTAATCACAGAAAAATCCTATGCTTATTTACGGTATACAGCGCTTCCAGTCTGTAAGAAAGGATTTTAAAGAATATTCATTTTGCAAAAGCTGGGTTCACATGTACCTTCACTATGTAAAACAAAAGTTGACAAAATCAACCATTAGTGGCAACGAATCTAAGGTTGTTTTTTCAACTAATCAACAATTATTCAATCTAACACTCGTTAGCAACAATCTTTAATTTTAAATAAGTTTTCAGAAAATATTGTTAGAAAAATTGGATTATTAGTTAGACATTTGTAAAAATATTGGTAGAAAATTGTGAGAATATCTTAACAAACAAGTTCCTGGAAAAACTTGTCAGCGAAAAGCTGTCCACCATTTCCTTTAACAACCTCATTCACCAGGGAAACCAATTCATTGATGTCCACTTCCTGCTTTGATTCATCTTTAGTTTTGTTGTCAAAAAGCATCTTGCGATTTTCACACAGTTGGAGAATACTCTGTTTTGACATCAGGGCATAATCAATAGGTAATAACATTCATTAGCTTCAATGCGTGCACATGGGCATAAAAATTCACAAAAGTGAATAATCAATAACGAGAACATACTAATTTCAATATGAATATTGCGTTTCATCACAGGTAAAAAAGCTAAGTACAAGTTATGTAGAAGGGAAATCATTTGGTCCGAAACTAGGCTAAAATGTAATAGTTCCATTTCGAGTTATGATTTTTTCCGACCGGTCGTTCGGATACCCTTGCTCCGACCCGCCCTTACAGCCGTCCGATCGGGCGCGTCTAATTTCGTCCGTTGGATCAGCAGGGGTGCAGGGGGGCGCGGGATCAGGCGCATTCAATGCTGGAACGAAACGGGCCAGCCCCTG
>JAXCLR010000073.1:12470290-12486514 GCA_035584095.1 Annona squamosa | reverse complement strand
ATGCGCCTGATCCCGCGCCCCCCTGCACCCCTGCTGATCCAACGGACGAAATTAGACGCGCCCGATCGGACGGCTGTGAGGGCGGGTCGGAGCAAGGGTATCCGAACGACCGGTCGGAAAAAATCATAACTCTTCCATTTCGACATTCCACATATTGAAATGGAAATCAACCATGTTTCATGCTACCCAACTGCATCTTCTCAACCATCCACAAAAACAGTTTAATTTCTTAATTTCTTACCATATCTGATTCAAAGACTCAATCAGTGAACCAACTAGAAAAAACAAACAAAAAATGAAATTCATGCCTAATATAAATATGTATAGAAGTAAACGAAGACATTCAATTTTATCCAGAAAATTCGTAAACCAAAACGGGTCATTCCTCTCTCAATGTGTTTATTTTCTTCTAAGAAAATTCAGAAAATACAATAAAACAAAATAAAATAACTTTGTGAATACAACAGAGGTTGGACCTTCAATCCTATTAATATCTGAAGGATTTATTGGAGTTGCAAGCATTTTGACGCATACATCATGCTCCTTAATCTCCACCGGAGGAAGATTAATCTTCCTGCAAATGAAAGCAACCACAACCCAAATCACCCGCAAGCAAAAATCATTTTTTTCATTTTATTTCTTTCATGCACTCCCATTTTCATTGCTGGGATTCTCACGAGGCAAAGGAAGAGAAGAATTGTTTAGAAAATTGAAGGAATGTTTAAGGAAGGGAAAGGTGGGAGAAAAAGCCCAAATCACAATGGTAGAAGCTAGCACTTTATCCAATCACGAATCCAAAACTGGCAATTTTAAACATATCAGCAGAAGTGTGCAAGATACCGACATAAGATAAAAAGTTTGTGCATAATTGAATGGAGGCTACAAAGAATCTTCTAACCATATCCAAATGTTTCACAAAAAGATAGTAGTTGAAAAACTGAAAATATCATATATACCAGATTGTCTTCGATTGCAGAGTGATTCTAGTCTAAAATGAGGCTGCCTCCATGAATCGAAACTCCTACTAGTTAAAGGAAAATTTTATAAAACTGACATACTAAATATAGGATCAGAAATTTTCATCTAATATATAATAGTTGAAATGCGAAGGTCCCATACATAAGCCCAGTTTGAGCGTCAAAACTTGAGGATTTTTACCCATGTTATCTTCATAGAATTTTCTTTCTTTTTTTTTTTTTTTTTTTTGAGGAAATATCTTCATAGAATTTTAAACTAATACATTTACCATTTTCAAGCTAGATTGCTGCCCAAAAGAATGTATACACGGCTAGGCGTGACGGCCACCATGTACAGCGATATTTCAACATTCTTATAGCTTAAAAATCATACATAAAACACTACATAAATAAGTAACAAATAAGCCCATGCCAATCCACAATTTCCATAACCATACACTAGTTAGGGCTTGATGGGAAGTTAAATCTTTTCCTAAACTCGTGGTAATTGCAGCCAGTACTCCTTTGGCCGGCAAACTTGCAGACTACCTACAATGGCTTTTTAATAAATGTATTATATATGCACATTCTATTTAAACTATTTTTCCTATATTATGATCTTATTTTCTTCATTTTAGATGATTTATTATGTCATTCTCAAGCCATTAATTTATAATCGACTTATTTAAATAGTGTATTTTGATATCATTAAATAATTTCAATGAACATTATTCATAAGTTCAATTAATAATTATTTTTTACAATAAAAAATAATAAATAATTTTTAAATACAAATTTGGATATTTTAAAATTTTTAATTTTTTGTTTAAAAATATTTTGATGCTAATGTACAAAATATTATTTTAAAATATTATAATGCTAATAAATATTTTCCGTTTATGCAAATATATTTTTATTTTATTATTTTTAATAAGTAATAGCGGCTATATTTCGCAACGAGATAGATTTCTTTGCAATTTACCCATTTAATAAGAACAAACTCTCATTTTGTTGCAAATGTATCTCATCAATTGTCACAAAAATCTATTTGTTGTAAATTTTCATTGTAGTTGTACACTTTAGTTACCACATTTTGCAACAATAAGTGTTTGATTGCAATTTATAGATAAAGAACCAGAAATAGCAACGAAGCTTCATTTCGTTGCAATTGTGAACACCAATAGCAACGAAAAATTTTGGTTGCAATTGCTGCATTTTGTTGTTTCTTTACGCTTATATAGACACATCTTTTCATAAAAAGAACTAACTCATCAATTTCAATTTTTTTTACTCTTTATAATTACTCATATCATATCGCAATATTCTTTTTAAATAAGAAAATTTTTACATCAAAAACTTTTGAAATAAAAATTTTATCAC
The DNA here is from genome assembly GCA_035584095.1 of Annona squamosa. Taxonomy (NCBI): domain Eukaryota; kingdom Viridiplantae; phylum Streptophyta; class Magnoliopsida; order Magnoliales; family Annonaceae; genus Annona; species Annona squamosa. Next base: position 12,484,178 of record JAXCLR010000073.1, on the reverse strand, counting down.
TTCCCAAAGACAACCTTTTTAGATTTAAATTTCAAACAATTAAAATAGTTTATTTAATTGATTATTCTTTTTAAAATCTTAATATGTTATATAAGTAACCAACTAATGCTAACCATTGAAAAGGATACAGAGACATGAATAAGAGGGTATACACAATCAAATAAAAATTTAAAGAAAAAGATAAGACTTCAAGGAGATAATAATGTCTTAGGCTTTAAAAAACTTAGGACATTTTGTAACGCACAAAACTACTTTTTTTATTATTTTTATTGGACAAAATTACTTTTATTTCTTAATAATTGCATCGTTCTTACAACTCGATTCAACTCTTCACCTTCCTCTCGGGCTATTTTTCAGCTTCTTTTCTGCATGACTTTGAGGAGAATACAAGAATACAAAGGTATTTGTATATCCTAATCAATGCATGTTATTTTTTATTTCCAAAACTACGGATTTTTTAAATTTAGAAAAATATATACATATGTCCAAAAATTAAAAATTTTGGTATGCTAGTGAAATGCATTTTGAATCATATTTCATAAAAAATAAAATAAAAAGTGATCTTGTTAGCCCAGTCTAAGTAAATAGCTTGTTTAGCCCACCTCACAAAACTCATTCAAAACATTTATTTTTTGTTTTTTTTCATACACTTGTTTATCGAAGTGTATTTAACATGTAAATTAAGTTTTACCGTTTTTGGATCTGTATACATATTTTTTTGGGATTTTTAAACATAGAGGTATTTAAAATACATATATACATGTATACATATAGATGTTTAAAATTTTCAAATATATATATATACATATCCAAAAATATTAAAACTTAGTTTATATATTAAATACATTTAGATAAACAAGTGTATGAAGAAAAAAGAAAAATAAGTATTTTAAATGGGTTTTTCGAGATAAACTAAACAAGTCATTTGCTTAATCAAAGCTAACAGGATCATTTCTTATTTCTATATCCTAATAAATGCATTTTTTTAATTTCTGAAACTATTGATTTTTGAAATTTAGGAAAATATATACATATGTCCAAAAATTAAAAATTTTGGTACGCCGGTGAAATGCATTTTGAATCATATTTTATGAATATATACATATATGTGCGTGTGCATCCGGCTGACAATACCGCAATCCTATATGTATTTAAGTTAATAATTCAATACCTATATAAAGCATGGAAGCTTTATTAGTACCTTTGATTTTTAATGTTAAAATCTATTTTAAAATTTCGAACTACTTATTATGTTTAGCACGTTTTGTTCTATTATTTTCTCAAAAGTAATTTTAATTAAAATTTTATATTTTATAAAATAGCATTTTTTGAAAATAAATGTATAATTATTAATTTTTTGCAAAATGCATGAATATATATAAAAGTTTGTAATTCATGTAGCTATTGGAATCTTGAGTAAATACATATGAATAAGTGAGGTAGACCATGATATATATTTATATATCATGTTTGGTAAATTCTAAAAGTTTTCAAATTAAAACTTTTGCTTTTTACAATTATCCTATTTTTAAAATATTTTTCATGCATTTCTATATAGTTAACTTACTTTTCAATCATTTTTAAATAATTACATATACAATTAATTTATTTATTTTAATTTTATTTTCCTTACTCATCTTCATTGTTTCTATCATATCACATAATTTTCTAACAATTTAAAAACTTTTATATCAAAAAAATTTCATCATTTCCTAAACACACCCTAAAATTTTAAAAATTAAGGGTTTGTATAAGCCTCGGTGCTAACAGCAAATATTCGATCATTAGGCTTAGACAATTGAATTACTGCCACATATGTCTAGCACCGCTGAATTCGTAGTGTTAATTTGATTTATTTTGCAATTACGAGTACTGATTGCTCAATAATTCCATTTTTGTGCTTGAGAGTTTCAAAACAACGAATCTGAATATTTATGTATCCATTTGCGTATGATCTTCCTGTTGCCTGGTTATGCAAAGATTCTCTAAACTGGGGAAGTGCAGATCTATTTAAACCTAATTCATCTCGGTTTATAAATATACGCCCAAAAAAAAAAAAAAAAGATTCGTTGTCTTATCCCTCAACACATTTTTCCTGGGTCGTCATACAAGTTTAGTGACGAACCGGGCAATTCTCATTACCATTTTGGCACCTGATTTTTGCTATAGTTGCTAATTATCTTCGTGCAAAAAGCACTGCAGAATTTACCCACGCTATATGATCAATGGGAGTGGAACTTAGGGATGTCAATATCACAGAAACCATTTATGATACGAGGGATGGAATCTGAAGCGTAGCAGCACCCTTCGACATGTACACATTTGAGCCGGCATTACACACCAGCGTACCTGGACACGTCACGCTCCCCTTCCTGTGTGATGTTACTGCTTAAGGAGAATTTTTTTTCAGAGTGAACTTTGCCTCTACTATATAACTCACCTATTTGTCTAGCTCCTCTGTCAATTCAATTTTCTACATTTCTGGTGTGCTTGGTGTGAGTTAAAATTTTGAATAAAAGTAATTTTATGGTAAGGAGTGTTTGGAAAGTCAATCAACTGCTAAGAGGTAAGGATCACTTTCTCTTTTCCCTGTTTGTCACCATCTATTGGAAGGTGTGGTATCTCAGAAATAAGTTGATGGCAGATGGGGAACCTATTTCAATGGACGGTTTGGTCGAGTGCTGTTAGATGGAACTGTCCAGATGTTGGATTCTTCATAGTGAATGTGGATTCAGGAATGAGAATTGTAGACAATTGTATTAGCCTGGCAACCATCATGCGAAACTGGAATGACGACTTTGCGGTAGCTAAATGTGCTGCAGAGTGTAGCTCTGTGTATCCTTTGTATATGGAGGCAAGGGCATTCCTTATGGGCATTAAATGATGCCAAGAGATTGGTATAAAAAGGGTAATGTTTGAATCAGATTCATTGCTATTGATCAACATGTTAACAGATCATGTCACTCTAAGATCAGGGTTGAAATATACCACCAAGGAGATCAAGGAAAGAAGTGACTTTTTTGAAAAGGTTTCTTTTTGTCATGTTACGAGGGAATGCAACCAGACAGCAAATGCTCTAGTTAAGTTAGCCTTTTTGTATAGGGTGGGACCCAAATTTTGGCAAGGTAATCCACCGAGCTGTATCTTCAATCTCTTGTACAGAGATTTTTTGTCCTGTAAGTCTTTCTAGATGTCCTTTGGGTTCTTTCCTCCGTCGTTGGAGGTAGGCCTAGTGGACATCAATGAAGATTTACCTTCAAAAAATATATATAATAAAGTTAAATAGATAAAATAGTTGTATTCGTAGCTATAGAAAAATGATCAAAAACTAGGATAGTTATATCAAAAGATGTGAAGAAATGATTAAAAAATAATATAATTGTGAAAAGTAAAAGGTTTTCAATTGACAAATTCATGAGAACGTCGATCACGCTAGACTCCCCAATTTGTTTTCTCTAGATAAATAAGGCATTTTGTAGCTACTCTGCTTATTATTTCAATTTCGTAGCTAGCATCCAAAGTAATCTTTGCTCCTTTTTTTCCTGTAATAGTTAAGATTAATTGTTAAAGATGTATTGCAGATGTGAATTATCAATGCTTAAACAGTTATTTACATATCCAAGAGGAATAATTTTCCTCAGGTTGAAAACGAGTTAGTTGGCATCGTCTCTTGTTATCTTCTAATGGACAAGTATGAACTTAATTTCAACTTCCTTCTCCATAGGGCCTATTTGAGTTTGAAAAGGTTAATGCTGGATGTTTTGGAATATAATAACAGGACGAAACTTCATATAGTTAGTTTAATTTTCAAACCTGTTTCGGTGCAAAATATATTTTCGGAGCGTTCTACAGGCCTCATTCGCGACGAAGTTTGAAGGGACGGCAACAAGTGCAAGTTGGAAGTTACGCAAAAGAGAGCTTTTTGCAGATGGCATCACTATCTATGCATTATAAAAGAGATGCTGATTAACAAGACGCTTTTATATAACTACATAAGTACATGACTCCAAATTAATGTGCCTCAACTGCAACACCAAACTTTTCTGTCGTCAGAGCTTTAACATAACCCCTCCTTGCTGGATGATCCTCCTGAGGCCGGTTGTAAGCAGTCCAAACGGGCTCTCCCACAAACAACCGCATCAACTACAAAAGTAATCAAACAAATACCACGTCTGATCAGTCCACATTAGCACATGTTTATGCCTGCAAAAAACCCATGTTGCGACCATGGAAAATACAAAGACAACGCACAATTCATAATTTCATACCCCAACTAATGTGTTGTTGAAATTCCACTAGCATCAAGTTAACATTTCCCAAGCTTGTGGCAATTGTAAAATTGAGTAGAGTTTACCTTGACATAGTTTCCGGTGTCCAACGTGAACCGGTGGTAGATCCCAGCAGGCAAAACGATCATGTCCCCTTCCTTGATCCAGATTCTGATCCAACGATCATCCTTGTCTCGAACATCAAAGTAACCACTGCCTTCCAGACAGTAACGTATCTCTTCATCTGCGTGGATGTGCTCACGGAAGAAGTTCTTCAATTTCTCCTCGTAGTTTTCCACCTTCTCAGGACACAAGTCCAGAAGGTCCTAATAACAATCAACAAGGACGAAACAAATTTTTTATTTTTTCTACAAAGAAGGAAAAAAAAAAAAAAAAAAACAGCTTACCATATAGTTGTATCCTCTGCTTTCTCGGATTTTCCGTAGCTCTTCATCGTTCTCATAATCTTTTGGATTCAGCTGCCAATATAGCACCCCCAATGCTGCCACACCAAAAAAAAAAAAAAAGAATATCCCTCATATCATCATTGGATGTAACAAATTTTCTTACTATAGATACCATGCTTAAAACCATTGAATCTGAGGTGGCCCACCCGGAGAAAAAATTTGGAGGATGTGCAAGGTTTTTGAGGCTTGTTCAGATCGTCCAATTTGATGGGATGGGAATGGGACAAGATTTTTCATTAACAAAAAATTTTAGCTGTTTCCAATGTCATCGCTCATTTTCCGTCGCATTCCACCTCTTTTGCTATTTTCAATACTAATTTTCATCTCCTAATGCACAGTAACTCCTCAAACAATCTCCTCTTCCAAACCCATCCTGTTCCACCCACCTGAATGATCATTAGCAGACGTGAAAGAAAATTAGAAAACAATACCTGCAAGCTCGTCCAAGGAGACGAACTGTTTTGGGTTGCGATGATGCGGAAGCCTTTGATCCTCATCGCTTTCATCCATCAACCATGCCTGTCAGTGTAACCAGCATTATCCACACAACCAAGAAGAGTTTTGATTTCTGTAACCAATCTGTTTATTTGCAAATACATTAATTCAGCGATATACGCACCTCTACTGCCATGGGAGTTGGTCGATTGAGCGCCACAAACCCTCCTCGGTTTGATGCTAGCGACTACTGAGATCATGCGCCGAAGAATCCGTATATATTTACATATGGGATTTTTTCTCCCATTGCACGGTCAAAGGTTTTCTCTGATTTTTATTTTTTTTTATAAAAAATGTTTAATTTATAAATGCTTCCAGAAATTTCGAGGCCAAGAGCCGTTCGGTGAAGTGAAAAATTATGAAAGTGCGGAAAATGATGGGAAATAAAAAATGGAATATTTTGATATATATATATATATGTAATTGATAGACAATGATAGGGATATAATTGAAATAAATATTATAATCGATGGAGTAATTATTGGCCTAAAAAAATAAAATTTGCATACTATTCTGACATTTGCTTATTACCAAACAACGCCCAAATCGACTCCGGCCGTTTCTGGCCTGTCGTGTGGTCACCGTAATACTAGTAAATTGGTGGAAAAAATCGACTCCGGCCGTTTCTGCCTAGTGTGTGGTCGCTGTAATAGCAATAAATTGGTGGAAAAAAAAATACAACCACGCAACGACTCGGGAATATCTGGCTTGTCCTTGTTGTATGGCTGTGAGAACAGGAACTCATTTTTCCTTCTTTTTTTTTTCAAATTTAGCAGTGAGTTGATGGAATTGGAAAATTATGGACAGAGTCTTTTCGGTTTTAAAAAAATCATAAAATTAATACACACTTTTTACACAATTATCATACTTTCTTTCCAATGATTTCTATGTATCCTTTCATTTCTGCGTATTCTTATATACAGCGAGCGACCCTTCACTCTCAATCGCTTTTATGATAATCATTTTTTCGTTATTACATACATTTTTTTCAATTCCCCGTGCATGTTAATCTCAATCTCTTTAACATGGCAAAGGCTTGGTTTTGCTGCTGCTGCTGCTGTGTGAAATCATCTCCTCCAAAAACACAACAAGCTGTTTGCACTCTCGACGCGCCACGATTCTCATTCATAGCTATTGCAGGCATTCTCTTCGCAGTGTCAATCTCCAATCTTGGTTAATGCACCTCTTCGATTGAACAAACAATCATCAAGGGAACATATCATGCACCTCCGGCTAGCAAAACACAAGATTACTTCCATTCTTTCCTAAAAACGTAAAAATTTCTTGCCAAATTGGGCCTACATTTGATTCAACTGAACATCTCAAGGCATACGTAGATTACATTTAAATTAAAAAAAAAAAAAAAAAAAAGAAAAGAAAAATAAAATAAAATGAATGTGCTGACGATGTGGTACATTCCATTCCCCCCACATCGTCCAAGTAGTGTACATGTTCAAGGTTCTTGGCTGTTTACACGGCTGTGAAGCTCAAGCATCTCTTGGTGATTGGGATCGACAGAGAGAGCTGCTCGACAGTCTCGAAGGGCCCCAGCCACATCCCCAATGTGTTCGTGGAATGCCGCTCGCAAGTGAAGGAGATGAAGGTCAGCTTTAAATGCTATTGCCCTCGACAGCTCTGCTATCGCCTCTTTCTCCTTGTGGCTGTCCATGAGTACTGCAATAAATCAAATGAATCCCACACAGTAACAAGCTCCATGTCAGTACTCCGTAGCATAAAGAGCAAGAATACTTATGAGATAACTGGCAATAATGGAGAAAATAAAAGGCAATTTCTAAACACTGAAATAATTAAGTGATTGACAGTGTGTTATTCAATCGTAATCTGAGTAGAATGAGTGCTTTCTCCCGCACCTTAACCAAATAGTGATTCTTGGTTTTTTTAAATTTTGACACCTGTCCTATTGAATGCAGGCACTTTTTCAGTAAAACATGGACCACAAACCCAGTTTTGTCCATTTCATTCGGTGTTGGATTCTCACAGTGGATGGTTGTGGTTGTACAGAGGCAAATACCAAATCCTTTACCCATTTGGCAATTTAGGCATTTCAATCATAAGTATACTAGATCACATATTTAACTTCCAAACCAAGCAAACAATTCTATATAATCTCCAATGATCATAGAGAAGGATAAAATGTAGGTGTCTGCAAATGAACTTAAGCTAATTGCATATCTCCATGTCACATCAAATGAAGACAGATAAATGAATATTACCTGCAGCTCGGTATCTGTAAGGGTAAACCCTGAGTGGATCCAACTCAGTTACCTTCTGCAGATCTTCCTTTGTAAGGTCACGGTCACAGTATTCAGACCGCTTCTCATATGCTGATGCATTATTCTTTGCCTTCTCAATCAGCTTTGTCATTTCCTCATAGGCAGCATTCCTCTCATGCTTGAGGAAGTGTACTCGGGCAAGGCCCTGGTGAGCTCTGGTGTGTCGTATCTTAAGCGCACTAACATAGCAATCAGCTGCTTCCTCTAATTTCCCACAATCTACATAGACGCTGCCAAGATTGTTCAGGGCCTGAATTCACAATAATCAAAAGTCAACGTATGACATACCAAAGTAGATTGGTCAACACCTAAAAGATATATCTTTTACAGTCAAAAAATTGCCATTAGATCAATGATACCATCATATTGTTTTCTGCACAGCATTTTTTTCTAGTGGCAGCGTGCTTATGTCTCATTAATTGTTAATGGTGAAGCAGAACATCTCTTTTCCATAGAAAAGCTTGAATGCATAAGATCATCAAGCAAACTTGTGCCTTGCCTAGAAATGGGTTGACTGCCAGGTCGTAGCTTCTCCAAATGAAGTGAGTGCCTTCCAAATCCAGATGCATCCATGTTGGTTCTCAGAAGGAACATGCAATAGCCTAAGAGAATAACAATGACAGGTTGTCATGGGCCCATGGCCACATACATTAACTTTCTCGATGTTGGAGATCAGGATCCTCAGGTAACTTTATGAAATGGAAGACAAAGATGCTAATGGCAGGTGTGTACACAAGTATCGAATGAGAACTTTATTTTCACTATCTGAATCCATCCTAGGAACATGCAGACCCGAATGAAGTGATCTATGCCAATTGTGGTGCACATTTGCATCCCTTTGGGTTCACCTAACACAAGCAAGGCTCCACTAAATGTGCACACAGCTTATGCCCTCGTCCCAACATGATGTTAGCCTGCTGTAGCTCATTGGTGCTAGTACCGCAATCCTTAATCCCAGCAAAATGTTAAACTTTTGATCATGAAATGCGATCAATATCTACATGGCTCCGTGCCAGGAGCAGGTTCAATGAAAGGCTGACCTTTGTTCTATGAGTTGGTCAAATTAAGGGAAATAATAGCCACAGCACTCATTGTTGAGCTCACTTGGGGCCCACCATGACATATAAGTAAATTTGTCTGTTTTAGATGGGTTGTAACAAGAAATTAGATTATATTGAGTGTCATGCAGACCAATCAAGGTTATGGTTAAGCACTTCTTAATAAAATAACTAAACTTAAATGGGAATAGCTAGCAAAGTAACTGATCCTCACATATATGGAGTTCCATACAAATAGGTTGCTTGCATGTGGTTTCACAATATGTTCAAGCACGGAAAATTTTTATTTTGTAAAATTCAATTGGATAAATACAAGTTATCCTAGCCCCCTCCGTTGGTGATCTACAAATGCTTAACAAAAGGCAATTCAGTTGCACAATCTGGACCATCGAAGAATGGTCAGCTAGATGATTAACTGAAACCCACCAAAGGACACTTCACACTGCCCAAATACAAGGCAATAGATGATGGGCTGGCTCCATGCTGCATAACTCAACCATCTTTAGGTAAGTTTGTATTCAGGTTCATTTGGATTAAGGAACCTCTCCACAAGAAAACTCAATTCATTGTTCAGCGCATATGGAGAAACCTACATGAAACATCGCATACCTCATCTTTACATAAACAATTGTATCTGACATATACATGTTGCATTTACCTAAGATTATGCACTCAATGCATCCATACACTAATGAATTACATTCATTATAGATTTCAATTGGACATATAGCATTTCCATCCTGTTACTTCTCATAATCTGATCAATGGTCTTTACTATTGCCTCAAAATTTAAACAATTTAGTAATTTAAAAACATCTACATTCATGAAAGTAAGGGTGCATTGGTGCTTTCTAGATGTTTAGAGAAGAGTTGCCAAGGGTTTAATTATATATAGAGTAAAACTCAAAAGGCAATGAACCTGGGTTGGCATTTGAGGAATTTAATGCTGTGTCATGTATTTGAAATCTGGGTGGATGTATTGAGTGATGCAACCCAAGTCCAATCCAGCCAAAAACAGGTTGAACAATTCAGGGTAAAAACTAACCCTCGTACAAAACGTAGCTTTGAGCCCATTTGACAATGTGGGTGGGATCAGGCAGGGATCATGTTTTGGGTCATCCAAATTCCGAACCAAGTTGTCATAAATCATTTAAAGATGCATTACTCATTAAGAAAAAGACACAAAGTAGTTATTGAACTTGTAAAGAAAAACTCAGTTGTTAATTTTCATTAGGCGACTTTAGTTTATACTTTATGAGTTATGACTGTCCCTTAGGCAATGGTCAAGCAGTTGAGTTGTCATCTCTAAATGGTTTATGTTGATAGGGAAACCAAAATTGTCTGTATCGAATTCAGATAAACCTTATCGGACATACTTTTTTCATTATGTACTGTCATCAAGTAATCGATGAATTCTACCCAGCATCTGACAAAACTAATGTGGTCAAGGCATTCTTACCATATATTATACTGGTTCAAATAGGATTACTTTATCAGAAATATTTTGCAGGTAATATGATATCTAAAAGCCTTCCGCATGTGGCTGCTACCAATTAGAGATCTTAGTACTCACAAAAAGGCAAGAGGAGACAAGGAGAAGCAGAAGGACACAACATACCTGACCTTTGCGGAGCCTATCTGAAGGGCACTTCAAGGCATCTTGGAGGAGTGATACAACAGTTTTTGAGCATGAAGAGTCTGCACTGGAATCTGCCAAGGCATATGCTTTCAAAAAGAAAGCTTCAAATGATCTTTGCAGGTTAATTGATTCCTCTGCTTTTCGAAGCCCTTCCTCACAATGACCCATATCATATAAAATCCATCCCTCATAAACAAGCCGCTCATGGTCAGTTGCAGCATGCTGGCGTGCCAGCTGCAGACTGCGCATCGCTGCATCTGGACAGTTCAACCTGCTTGAGAACAATAAGATTATTGTCCATACATAAACATGATTTAGAAACAAATTTTCAGCAATTGGAAGAGTAAAATGGAGCATCCAAGCGATGTTAAACCTCTATGGCAATCGCATGTACAATTGGCATGTCTGTATATAAACTTAGCTTTGCATCAGGCTGCCATTATTATATCGACAGCTATGCCAAAATACATGGCAGTCAACCAGAAATGAGGCCACATGGGGAGGTGGATGGTCAATCACATAATAATTGTGAAAGGAAAATCTATTTATTTACACGCAATTACACTATAAGATACCTAATGCTCAACCCTAGTTTCCATGCACATATGTCTGGTTGTCATGAGCATAAACTTAGTAGAACATTCCTGACTATTGCACAGATACAAGAATATACCTCAGGAGAAGCAATGACTGTCTGAAGTACAGCACTCCTTTAGCTGCATCAGACTCCAGCATTTGGTAAATAACAGACAGGGAACCAATGTCATCAACAGAAGACCACCTATCGTAAAGTTGCAGCCAACAATCTGCAGTGGTCCATGGCTCCACATGCTCACGAACTAGAGTGCATAACTGTGAAGCAGCCACCTTCCCCTGAAACATTCTGTAATCAGGTGACAGTGTAAGAATTGCTTGAACATCACATAATGCAGCTCTGTAATCTTCAAGTGCAAGATAGAAACAAAAACGAAGCTCCAAGCACTCGAGTGCCAGCTTGAATCCAAGAACACGGTTTATTTCTGCAAGTGCGGCTTGTACGTTTTGCTTTCTCATCAAAGACGCAGCTCGAGACATGTAAGGGTAAATCAGTGTGGGATCCAATTCCGTCGCTTTTCCAAGATTTTCCAGCTTTTCATCACCATCACAGTATAGAGACCTCTCCTGATACATCCATCCAAGTGGCGGATAGGAGGATATGACTGAACTGAGCTTCTTGTACGCAGAAAACTTATCGCCCTTAATAAAGCTCACTCTAGCCAGACCAGCCACAGAATAAATGTGGCCCGCTGCAAAAGCCTGCCCAAAGAGGTGTTCTGCTTCATCATATTCATTCCTCAAGAGCCTCACACATCCCAACTGATGAAAAGCCAACTGCCTTTGCCTGCTAGTTGTTGCAGACTCTACTAGCTTCACCAGTAAACGCGCTGTTACATCTGACCTTGGATCACCAGCCATGGCAACCTCACTTAAAAAACAGTAGAGCGAGAATGATGCATGACCTACCATAATTGATCTCTCTAGTTTGTTGGCATTGCAGAATACATCAACCACCTGCTCATCATTCAAACATTCTGGAAGTTCATGTAAAAACACTTGCAGACATGAAGCAGCAACGACAGGTGAGTTTTCTTCTAGTGCATACTGCATGAGGGCGATTGCATCTTGCCTTGAGCAAACCAACTTCGCAAGTTTACGATCACATGCATCTTTAAGCCTTTCACAGCAGAACTTGTTAGCAAACATCAGGATTTCCAACAAAACATCCGGAGGCAAATCACCCAAACTGCCTGTCTCACTGAATTCATTGATGGCCCTCATTCCCAAAGGAGTGATACCATTCTCCGACAAATCTATATCTTCCCGAAGTGACTCTGTAAAACACCCATTAAGCATGGCATTGAATGGAGTAGACAGTGAGGCAATCCTCTGGCGACTACATGCTATCTTCTCTCCTCCAATACAAAAGAAGACAGTGTTGGAAATGCATTCCAAGTTTTGGTCATGGACCTGAAGTCTTGCACAAGTTTCTTGTTCCGAACAGAAGTCTGTAGGAAGCTGGGAAGCAACATCCACTGGTCCAAATTCCTGCACACATTTCCCACAGGAAGCAAGCAAATCAGAGACAAGTTCCTCCCCCCTTTTCTCATACTTCAACCATGCGCCAAACACAAGCCTCTCGTGGACGGTGCAAGATTTCTGCCAGGCAGAACGTAGGCTCCGCCAGAGTAGCTTGACTTCCCCGAGGCCTCTAAATACTTGGAACTGTAGCAAGTAGATGTCCGATATTTCACAGGGGGAGCATAACTCTAGCTCTTCATGAATTTGAGCTAGAACTTCCACATAATCCACAGGCTTAAAATAGGGAAGGATGGGTGGTTCAGCAACCTTGATAAAAGTTTCACTGCACTCATAAAAAAAAAAAAGGCAAAAAAGGCAAAAAAACAAAAGAAATCTCAAAACCGTCGAGGAAAACAGACATATGATAAGAAAACATGGATCACAGATACAAGGACGAAGGGGTGAGGGTGGGCAAGAGATTCTTACATAGACGAAGGGGAGTGAGAGGACCTATGGAACTTTCCTCTTTCAACTTGCAGCCACGACTGCGGATTGAATGGATGGAGTTGCGTTTCTTTCCAAGAATCAGAAAGGAAGAGATTCCTCATAGCGCATAGGTGATTCAACAAAGCCCAGATCTCCACTATCTCTAATTGGGTTTCTCTCAATTATACAGAGCTGAAAATGTATGAATAGATTTCTTGCTCGAGCAATCACCGAATAGAAATTCCACAACACATCATGAGAAAAAGGACTCTTCTTTCACTCAAACAACAACACAATCTATGCATAAAACTTTCTTCCCACAATCACCCAAACAAAACCAAGAACAAAAAGAGGACCCCTTGCACTTCCAAATACAAACTGCAAATGGGTTTTGTCGAATATTCGAATCAAAATTCAACAAGACAAAGCAGCAAAATTCTTTTGTTCTTTGGCTCTTTTCACTCTCCGCGACACCCAATTGAAGAAAAAGGGGAACTCCCTCAGAAATCAGGAAGACAGTAATAAGGAGAAATCATACTTCACCCAACTCAAACTCTCTTAACTTCCTTTTCTATTCTACCAAAATCAAGGACCAATGCATCCCCTTCAGAATCAAGGGCAAATAAAATCTACGCTGACAAAATAAGAAGAATAACCCCCTCCCTCAAAAGATCTCTGAACAACTCGGATTAACAAAGATCTCTGCCACCAAACCCACTAAATTCCTTCAAATCTTCAGAAAAAAGAAACCATAATCAAAACAAAGAACAGAACCACCTAACTCTGATGATTCTCTCAAAAGGAGCGGGACAACAGCAAAAAAGCAAATTTCCAGCAAATTCTATGTACTCTTGTGAATCTACAAAAAACTAATGTACTGAAAAAACCAATGCCTGAAAACATCAAAGCGATTTCGAATCCAAACGCAACCAAACAAATTGGGGGGGAACCTCTGACTTAGTAGCTTTTCTTTTCATCCATAAAAGAAAGCTATTTTCTTTTTCTTTTCTCCTTTCTCTGTCCTTGGGGTGCGGTGCGGGGGTGGGAAGAGAGAGAGCGAGTGTGTGGCGAGAAGAGAGCAGTGTTTTGGTCGACAGAGGGCGAATGCGATCGCCGAGAGTAT
>JAXCLR010000073.1:12454675-12470190 GCA_035584095.1 Annona squamosa | reverse complement strand
TAACTATTGAAAACATAATCATTTATACTCATGCTGCTAACCGGTTATTTTGTAACATAATTGTCATAAATATTAACGGTGTAACTTAGTGAATTTAGAACGTTGGAAATTTAAAAATCAAGAATTTATATTCATGAAAAAGGTTATGAGAAATTATAAAAACTATGAGTTAATCGCATTTTCATCTCTCACACGATGGTTATGTATTAATTTTTTGATTTTTTTTCATAATTCATGTGTATCATATATCCACTGTATCATTTTTTGATATTTTCACACATTTAATTATTATTTCTAGAATCATTAATTTTAGGAGTATTTAGTCTTCTTCACTATTCACGGATTACATTTTGTGAAACAGTAATATCATATATGAAAAAAAAAAATTAAAGTTATATATATGTAAAAAGAGGGGTGGGATCCCGAGGTTGAACCGGATGTGAAAATAATAATATGTATTTTGAAAGAGGGTCATGATCACAGGGTTGATCCAGGCGTTCTATGTCTACAACAAAAGGACAAGAACTTTTTTTATTAAAAAAAATAATATAAATATGTAACGGTGTGGATCAATCCCGGGATCCCGACGCCCCGGCGGGCGGGCCATTTATATAATAATAAAAGGCAAAGTTCTTAAATTTTTCATTATAAAATAATAATTGATAAATTTAGAGCGTGCTGGGATCCAGGCTTTCGATGGACGGTTAAAAGATTTTGATTTGTATGTATACTAATTTCCAGAAATGTGAAGCAACGGAACTCATTGCAAAATGACAAATTGATGTTTCAACGGAAATTTCAAACACGCAACGGAAATTTAGAATTTTCGGATTATTTGTCCCCACTCACCCACGTGTAGATCCACCCATATCTGCAAGCTAATGAGATCCTTTCGAAACATGTAAAGAAAATATCTTTTATATTTTTTTCTCACGCAACTTTGCATCTGATTATACATTTTTATTGCCTAACTATGACCCATTTAGAATGATTGTCGGAGCTTGAATGTGAACATAATGATGTGCATTTAGAATGAAAAATCATATTGAGAATTTAAAATTTTATCTTATGAAAAATCACATCTCATGCAAATCCCATTTAGGAACCTATAATTATTTGGAACGCTTGTTCGTGTTCCAAATAATTACATGTGCTTGAATGGGATTTGCATGCTCCCTCTTTTCCTTTTTGGATAACTACTTTGCTCATTTAAACTTTATTCATTTTATTGGTAATTCGTATCTTATCGCATTGTTCTTTCACTTAAAAAAATCTCATAATGTCACCGTACGTCTACTGGTAGTAAAACTCATAACCTATTTTAGGGTGCGTTTGTCAATCCATAAAACTTTTTACTCTCTATCACTATCATATTTTTTAATCATTTTTTCACATTTTCCTAAACAATTACCCTACTTTTCAATCATTTCTACACAATTATCCACACAACTAACCTATTTATTTTAACTTTATCCTCTTTACTACTTATCATTACCCCTATCATATCACATCATTTGACAACTTTTACTCCTCAAAACTTTTCATCAAAAGTTTTATTCATTACAAAACACACCCTTAGTGTTGAGTGTTTGATTCCCGACATGTGCATTTAAACATTTATTTTTCCCTTGTTTTGTAGGAGCTGTACTTCTTCCATTTGATGAGAGTTTGTCA
The DNA here is from genome assembly GCA_035584095.1 of Annona squamosa. Taxonomy (NCBI): domain Eukaryota; kingdom Viridiplantae; phylum Streptophyta; class Magnoliopsida; order Magnoliales; family Annonaceae; genus Annona; species Annona squamosa. The sequence continues at coordinate 12,468,516 of JAXCLR010000073.1, read as the reverse complement.
TCTCACTTATAAAATTGTAAGAATGTCTAATGGTTTAAATGTAATATAAATTAAGATGATTGTAAATATATATATTGAAAAAAATCTCATAGCCATTGTTGCACTTTTATTTTTACATCCTCACACAACCACATGTTGCCTTTGTATGTTGTTATCTTTGTGAACCCACTAAATAGCTAAATGATTAAAAGCTCAATAGTGGCTCGAGGATTTTAGAAATTTTAGTTGTGAGGCCTAAAATTTTTTTAAAAATTAGGCGTTTGATGGGTGATCCAAGGTTGTGAAATAAAAATAGTCCAGTTGATCATTGTCAATTTGATACGAGATAAAAATAGAAAAAGTTTTAAACATAAAAAGAGAAAAATACCGTAGTAGGATAGGAAGTAATGATTAAAAGCAAAAAGAAAATATATAATAATTGTACAACAAGATTTGAAAGATGATCGCTAAATGTAATAAAAAAGTAAGTTGTAAGATTATCAAGATATGATATATTAAATTATATGAAAAGGTTTGCAATAAAAGCATATTCAAGAAATGATAAAACTTTTAGATGAAAAGTTTTCATATGAGATGCAATAAGAGTTATGATGAGATACAGAGATAATAAAATTAAAATATATAGGTTAATTTTATAGGTAGTTATATATAAATAATTAAAAAATAAAGTATTTGCATAAAAAAATGTTTATAAATAATTAAAAATATGATAGCTATGTGACTTGAATAGCTATAAATAACAAAATTTTGAATAATCATGCCCTAAAAGTGCAATTTTTTGACTCATGCTCGAGAGACCCTGACTTCACATTATGGCGCACAAAGAAGAGCATTTGGAGATCACGATCACGTGCACCCGGATGGAGTTAGCTTCGATGCACCTGAGTGCAAGTACTCATTTTTCTATTTTTTTGAAAATTTTTTACACAATTGTCATTTTAAGTATATTTAACATTTGTATTAATTTTTACTAATTTTTGAAATTTTAAATTTTTTTAGAATTTTAAAAACTAGTAGCATTTTAATAATTTTAAATTACTAAAAATGTCACTTATTTCTAATTAAAAATATCTAAAAATCTTAAAAATTGATACATATATATATATGTTAAATACACTTACATTAACAGTTTTCTGAAAAATTCAAAAAAATTAAAATATACCAAGATACACTGAAGCTAAATACACGGATATGCATGGAATAAAGCCCCAGCGTTTAGACGGATTCTGGTGACAGCTTGAACTGCCATTCTTTTTTCACCACTAACAGTAGGCCCCACTTGCTTTTTCCATGCGCCTCTGGATATTCTTTCCTCGTTCCGGCCATCTAGAATGTTCGCTTCGTGGGGCAACGTCCCTCCCTCAACGAAATTATTCAACGGCTTAGATCCACCGTCTGCGGTAAAAGTCGAACCGTGTGTCCCGCCAAATAGACGGCTACGATGAATTCAACATCTCCTGGATTAGCGTGCATAACTAATTTCGCCGGACTAAAAATAGGAATATTTTTTCGTGGGAAAAGGCTCGGGCCGTGTTTTCTTTTACCGAGATGCGAGCGAGGGAAAGGGTGGGCCGGAGTTGTGCAGCTGTTGCAGGTGAAGTTAAACTTCGTGGCCGCGCGTAGCGGAGAAGGACGCTGATGCACCGAGTTTCGCTCGGGTTGGTTCGGATCCGGTTTTCTCAAAATTTTCCAGTTGATTTATGCATTTTATTCTCATTATTTATAATATCTAAATCATTTAGAATATCTATTTATTGTATTTAGGAATGATGAAAAATTCACCATTTTGAAAAAATTTGCTTACAATTTGAAATTTTCAGCAGTTTCATATTTACTCTTAAATGATATTAAATGTTAATACATAGGTTTTGAATTCAAGTGATTTTTGGCATTATAAATACAAATTTTTATTTATATTATAAATGATTTAGATATTAAAAACTAATGAATGTGAAATATAAAATGCAATAGGATTGACAATCCCCTTTGTCTAACTGATTTTTAAATTATTTCTTATCAACTAAATCTTACTCTATTTTTCCAAAAGCTGGAGAAGATCTGGGATGAAAATGATTTATCCGAGTTCCGAATTAACTAGTAATTTTTATATGTGCGTTTTTGAATAAGGGAAATATTTCTATGGTCTCGTCCGCTTCGGTAGTCCTTTAAGTTTAGCATTTCTCATATTTTTATGTAAATCCAAGTAAAGCGTCATACCATCACCCGTGGTTAGCACCGGTGGTTTTGAGTTTTATTTTATTATGTGTGGGCTTGGGTTCGAGACCTGTACTTATTGTATTTGGTAATTTATTGTCTTCTTTATTGATAATTGCGAGTTTGTTGTTGTTTTTCATTGGAAATTTTATAAGAATTATCTTAACATTTAATCGTACTATAAGTTAAGATGTGACGTAAAATATACACTAATAAAAAAATAATGCATCATATCCTTTTCATTTTAGTTAACATTTATACCATATGAAAATTTATTTTAATCGAAGTTGTATATAATTCTTAGCAAATACAAATGAATGGAATTTATTAAAGTTATATTTTTAAAGGTAAAAATTATAAAAGCTTTCAATGAATTTCACTTTCTATATTTAGGTTAAACAAATGATTTAAGATAATTATAACTTCAATGATTAAGTGATTGATGTAAGTATGTGTAGAGTGTGTGGGGTTGAAGTTCATGGTTGGAAGTTGAGTTGAGACATTTGTTTTGTTTATTTGTCCCATGGATACAAGTGGTCTTGTTTAGCCATCCAATGTGCGTGACATAATTTATAACTTGGAAATGGTTTAATATACAATATATGACTTGAATTTAAATACAATATTTAAAGAGGGCTGTTTATACATATATATATATATATAATATATGTTTAAGTTACAATATTTATATTTATTTTATTTTTAATTTTTTCTTCAAAAATATATTTTTCTAAGTATATTTAATCTATATATTAACCTTTGTCATCTTATAATATTTTTATCAATTTATTCATTTTTAAAAATTATCAATGTCAGGGCATATAGATTATTTTTCATTCCTTAAAATTTTAATTTTTAAAAATAGAAAATAAAAATGTAAAAGTATTGTAAATTGCTAAAATTTGATATATGAATTAACTTTACTTAACAAAACATATTTATGAAGAAGAAATTAAATTAAATTAAAAATAAATACCACGACTTAAGCATGTATACAACATATTGTGCATAATAGAATTATATATTTAAGATTGAAAAACTAAGCCAGAAATCCTGGTAATACCTACTATATTTTCTTCAAATGGCGGGTGTCTAAGTTTTATTTTCTCGACAGGTGTACACGTGTCAATATATTGCACGATATCACGAGTAACTATCCAAAACATTAGTTATTGAATCCAATCCAAGAAAATATGCGAGACGATATAATCTAAAAGTTATTAATTTCAAAAATAAAATTCATAATTCATTGGAAATGTAGTTCACTACAAACAGCGCACCATATACGTACAATTGTCATTTTCACATCTTTATACTCTGATCATATAACCGTATATTATTTTAAAATGAATTTTAACTTAGGCAGGAGATTGATCACAGTTAAATTCAATTCTTCATGTTGACATTGCTGAAAGAGGTTTATGAATTATGATGGGCGTGTTTGGGAAATAATAAAGCTTTTAAGAAAGAGTTTTCAAATAATTAAGAGAAAATTGTATTAATATAATATACGAGAAGTATGGTCTGTTTGCGTTGGCGGCCTTCGTAGCTGATAAATAATGTCCTTGCAATCAGCAACACGATGGATGGGATTGCCGTCATTCCACCATCATTGAATCACAAAACTCATGGCAATATTGGAAACGAAAATGCAAATGGAAAACATGAAAAAGTACGGTAAATTTGCTGTTTATTTTAACCCAAGAAACGGAAACAAGGGGAAGAAAAAAGAATAGGTTCATGCATTATTTGAGTATATTTGCAAAGAGTAGATTCATCGCCTTTTTTTCTTTTACTTTTTTGCTGTTGATTGGCATCATCCATAGCTTTTTTATTGGCTTCTTTTCAAAAGTTTACGGCTAGATTAAGAACTTCTCGAAGGCGATGTGCGGCTGCCGGGACAGATGCATGTCCATTTTCCTACAGGATAATACACGCATCCTGAGATCAGAATTTGGACGTCTTAGCTGCCAGATTCTTCCACTAGCTTTGGACATTCTCAGCCTGTCCACTTTATGAAAACGAAGTGGATAGTCGTCCGTGCCATTTGTCATCTTTCGGAGGATGCATGCCCTTTAGCTGTTTTGGGTTTTAACATGTTGCAATTAACTCCATGTCCGCCATTTGTCAATTCAGCAATTATTGTGTTTTTTGAAAATTCGTTTTTTTAATCAGTAAAGCATTGCAATGGGTTTTTATTTCATATATGGTCATTAATATGGGTTTAATTAGATCCATTGACTAAAATGATGTGAGTAATAAATAGACCATTAGTAACAATTTAAAAAATAATGATAAACCAATAAGAAATTACATGTCGGAAAATAGAAATTTCCAAGCAGATACATTATAAATAGCTGATTTATCGTCTTCTTTTTTTTTTGAGTACACTGATTTATCGTCTTTAATTTCCTTCTAGAAATGCTGGATTTCCCTACGTCCTCAAGTAGTCTCTTGTTCAAAATTGCGCAAGCCCCGTCCGTTTTCCTGCCAAAGTGATGAAGTACTGCTTCTACCATTTAGAAAGGGTAATGATCCAAGAACCTTAATAAGTTTTGGCGATTTTTTATTTTTTATTGTTCTTTTTATTTTCATGCAGGCTTATACGTATTCAGTTTATATACCAAAATTTATTAATTTTAAATTTAAGTATTTTATAATTTCAAAAATTAAGGTAAATTATTAAATTCATTACAAAAATATAAACATTCAGAATTTATTTAACCCACGTACACGTAAAGAAGAAAAGAAAAACTCAAAAAATATATATTGAATTTGAAACTTCGTTTAAAAAAAAATACAGGGCCCACCTTCTGTTTTTGTCTTTTGCCTTATTGGACATCACAGGTGCTGATAGCCTGATAAAAGAAGAAGTAGACGTATCTACCGCACACATGGCGCAAATTCTTTCTAAATTGGCTTATCACGCTATTCGAATAATGGACGTCATTTGGAAGTAGCATACGGATCTTCTTTTCGCCATTGACAGATTCGCGTCGCTGAAATTGGAATATTGATTGATCTCCTTCACCCACCCACCATTTGCCACGATCAACTCGTCTATTATTATTATTAGTAGTATAATTATTTTGGTAATCAGTAATTTTTTAGAACCGGCCTCCTCAGAAAAAGAAAAAAAAGAAAAGAAAGGCGATCGATAACTTCTGTATAAATACACGCCAATGATTGCATCAGGAAAGAAACTAGAGCATTGATTTGCAACTTAAATGGCACATCCCTTGGGGACCAATTATAACCTCAGGCAGAAGATAATGTAATTGAGAATATGAAGTTGTGTTTTTTGGATTTCAATAACATGTGGGGTAGATCTCGACGAATATGTAAGGCATTATGCAATTTCAATAAACATCAGGGTTCCAGTTATTTCTCCTGTGGGGGCAGGTTTGTCATTTCAGAGCAGACCTGGACCATCCACCGGCTACGTGAATGCAAAATAAGCAGCAGTCTCTTTGTCAACTGCTCCACTCGTTCCTCTTCCAAGTCATCTCACTTCGTATGGTTAAAATGAGACGGGAATGGGATGAAATTTTATTTATTTATTTATTTTTTTTAAAAAAAATTCAATTTCCAAAAACATTTGTTATTTTTCAATAGCAATAATCTTACTTTTTTAATAGAAAGTTCTACTACCACTTATCCTGTCAGTACTATAATTTTTCATTTTCCATCCCGTAGCAATCACTCACTCATCATCAAATCTCCACTGTCAATCCCAACCTCATTTCCTTCCGGTTGGATGAACACGAACAGGTGCGTACGTGTAAAATTGCTAAAATAATGCGGCTGCGCTGTTATTTTACCTCTGATTTTTTTGCTCACGTGTTTCTTAATTCAAACAAAAATTTGTTAATTTTAATTCCAACCTGAACTTGACTTACATATATAAATTTTATAAATAAAATTAGGACTAGAATTTAAATGTTACAAATACCACCAGAGACGAGAAAAACTCTCCTGGAACCGAGCAGCACCACCCCTAGTTGCTATTCATCGTGTTTCCCAAGAAATACTTTCTAGACTCATGTCACCCAACACAAGGCTACTGCAATATTCATGCCGCCACTTGCCCCACGAGATAATATATTAGTGCTTATCGGACTAACAACTCCTACATACCAAATCCATAATGAGCTAATGAATCCTTCAATCTTATTCATGAGATCATCACCCTCCCACTACGTCTAAGATGCTTTCACTTTCTAATACCTGACTCACCACCCTCTTATCTATATATAATTTAATATCAGTCTTTTAATTGCACACGGTGACAAAAAAGTACATATTTTAGTCACAGGACTGGTTTTCATTGGTTCTAAATGAAACTTCAGCAAGTCATCAAACGATACGTGCACATTAGCTGTCGGCATGTGCAGCACCACTACATATATGGATCAAATCTAATACTTACAAAAGCTAGGATCATATATGAGTTGATTCAAGGGAATCCAAATACAATCTCTTCGATAATGAGATTCACCAACCCAATTCTGATCTGGCAGTCTAGTGATAAATCTGCGTCCAGAAAAATCAGAATGGTATAATCTGATATGCTGAAAGCATAGAAGATGCATCCACTGGCTTGAAACCACTATGGGCATGGCACGGCGAACGATCAACCCTTCTATAATTATAGTCATATAGATCAGTTCATTGCAGAAAAGTATCGATTCTGTACAAAAAATAAATGGTTCGAGGCAAAATGTTCCCATAAAAGCTGGGCCCCTGGGTGCTACTTGCCTTTGATGCTTGGAAGTCATTCTTAGGCATGAAGCACAACGGAAAAAATAAATAAATAAACAGGCAATGTTCTTTGACCCTATTCCTCAAAATTATTCTCCCACCCATCCAAAAAAAAAGAAAAAAAATAACGCACAGAATTAAATGCTCAACATGTTTGTGAAGCTCTCCATGTGAAGCTTCAATAAGAGCTTTGTAACAATTTGATTGCTGATCTTGCTTCTGCCAACCATTTCTAACGTTAACTAAGACACGGCTCCCCGGTGAAAGGCAACTGAAGATGGTACAAAGCTCTATTATGCCCTCTTTGCTCAACATCAAGTCCTGTAGACTACCCCTAGTCAATCTCCATTTCTGACAGGGCTTCATCAAGAATCTTTTGAAGCTCTTTCACTCTCTGCCTTGTAAGTGCCACGCAGTCCTGCACAGATCAGACAAAAGTAATGATCGGAGTGTATTTCACATGCTTCAAAAGTCAGTTTTGTGGAATAATATGCTGAACGCCAGAACAAAAGGAAAAAGGAAACAGGAAAACTCATTCAAACTGAAGATACTACAGAACCTGGACGGTTGAGGTGTATGCAAGAACAGCACCACCTGGCTTGTACAAGGACACAAGTCGGCCTGACGAGTCTAGAACCACTGTCACAACAGATTCCATTATGGTTTCTTCTTCTGCCGTGGGATCTACCAAGATGTACTTCTTGTGAAGTATGCATGTCAAAGCAAATGGAATGCTGCTAAGAGTGAGCTTCCTTCTGTCCTTGTTGACAGGCTCCTTAGCAGATTTCCCTTCTCCTTGCTCCCCAGAAATGGTAAATATTCTTCCATCATCATTAACAGTAACAAGAGGAATTTGCACTGCAAATTAAACACGAAAATATATGAGTCAATCTACAAAGAGCTATGCATCCAACTGATTAATCGAAATCAAATGCATAGCATGTTCAGTAAGACAATCACAACAATGAAAATTTCCCTTCTAGCTCTTGAAGCATCACAGAGTTGCATTACTTGACAAGCTTATGGAGGACTGAGTAGAGCTTCAGTATACAAAACAGAATCAACAACAGCTAAAATGGCGAAAACCATAACGCCCAAGAGCTGATATAGTGTCAAATAATGTCACGTGCCACACAAATCAGAAATTTCATAAAAGTGGCTGGAACAATAAACATGAATGGCACAGATAAAGAGAGGTAAATGAGAGAACGAGCAACAGTAATGGAACTTACAGTGAGAGAGAGCAGAAACAGCTGAAAGCAATGCAGCATCAAAAAGAGAACCATCAGCATCCAGACAATATATATCCTGCAAGACGTGCAACAGAAAAGAGTTTCCTGAACATTCAGAAAAATCACCCGGACAAGATACTGCATAACTCACTCATTAGTACCAAGTAGGCTATCCAAGCTGCCTTTCCACTGATTAAGGATAGCTCCTTCAAGTTGATCATCCCAGAACTGCACTAACCCAAACAAGCAGTCATCCAAAGCATCCATTTGACAAAAAAAAAAAAAAAAAATGATGCTGAAATGGTTGACCATAGCTATGCAAAATAATCAAAGAAAAACACTTGAACCAGGGGTGCATCTCGGGTCAGATGGTATAGGGTTTAGGTGAACCCTAACCTTAAGCCTACCAGGTTTGAGTAAACCCTAATCTTAGAATTTGAGTTCAGACTGGGTTGACATCAATTTTGGTCTTAGTTTCAGATTGAAATGTGGGTTCGTTACAAACTAACAGAAGATGAAATCTACCAGGAGAAATATTAAACTTTTTGAACATTATTGAATTCGCATCAACTAATTCTAAAATGTACGTTTGATTATGATAACGTATTTATTCATAATTTACACATGAATATACATGACCTATGACATCGTTGATTTTGATGAAAATTAGTCTTTTAATCAAAAGATTTTACTAAATACAATAAATGTAATGAATTTTCCATCACAATCAAGGTAAAAAAAAATGAGGTTACATGAAATCACTGTCTAAACAAGTTTAATAAAAATGAGACATATATATACATATATTTCATAGTTAATTGGTGTATAAGCAATAATTTTAAAAAGTTAGTATATATTGCATCAATTTTTTATCAACAAATGCAAATAGCATTTAGGTTTTAGAATAAATGTTTTATAATTTAATTAGATTATGATTACACAGAAGTATTTTTATTATAATTATAGTCAAAATGCTTAATACATAAACTAATACAATTCTTTTAACAAATTAGGGAGGACACTGGGTTCAAACTGGATCACGTTTTGGTTAATGATCATTATTCATGAATAAATATGTTCTAAATAGTTTACATGTTGAAAAAAAACATTAAAATTGTTATTACTTCAAATTACACAATTATCACTTAATAGCTAAAAAACAGGAATGGGAGTGACTGGGATTCTGTAGCATGGTGAAAGCACTAGGTGTATCTTGTTAGGATTGTGCGATAAAAGAAGCCTCACATGAGAGAAGATTATTGGCTTTTAGTGGTGGTTGGCAAATTTCATCTTCCATGAGAAACAACTCTATAGAATTCAATAGTCATTTCCTTTTTTCCAAGGAATTTTAATAATACTGCTTTTCAGGGTGTTAAGATAAGAACAGCAACATAAGAAGCTTTCTATGAAGTCGTTGTAAAGCTGCTTCTTGCAAAAACACTTCTAAGAAGGATAGCCTAAGACCACGATTTTCCACTTAAAATCTGTAAAGAACAAAACTAACGGCTTTCCTACTGAAATCCAGCAATTTCTAGGTCAACTGTCTGTCAGGGTAGGAACATGTAAGCAAAAAGAAAGAAGACTCCTAAAAATTGCAAAATCAGCAGTGTATTAGTGATTTAAATTGATGCAAGGAAGACACTTTAATAACATAACGACCAAGATCATGGAAAACCAGAAATTTTAATATGCATAACATGAAATTTTCAGAATAACAGGGCTGCATTAAACATGCATATTTAGACAAGAATAACAAGTACAGATCACCGGAAATTGAGGCGAAAAACTTATAAAACATTTAAAATATTACTATTGAATAAGCATTTTAAAAAAATAATACCTTAGGATAGCATCTGACAATTGCTTAGAAATGACTGGTGCAACCTCAGCTGGTCTGCCAGGCCTAACATTTGTAGAACAAATTGGAGGCATGTGGAAGTCGATTGCTGTGAAATCAAATACTTCAGAAACTAATCTCATCAAAATTTAAAATGAAAGAAAAACTAGAAGATGAAGCATTGTGAATATCAACCTAGACAGCCTTCATCTGGAGATTCCAAAGTAGGAGTCATGATTTCCAATTTGATACCAGCCAGCATCGTCTGCAAGTAGAATATGAACAGCCTAAGGGGAAAAAAACTACAAAACGAATTGGAAATACAGTTTAGAACTGAATTCAGGACACCCCCAAAATTTACTTCTACTGTGGATTGTATCTTGAGCTCCTAAATTGAGGAGTAAGTTAAATTCAAACAGAAAAAGGAGTTCACAATGGTGACTGACGCAGACTCTATTTCCCCTAAAGAAAAATTGCATACGAAGAAATCAAGGAAGAACAAGATGGTACATCCCTTTTCCCCTTCATTTTTACTTCTTCATCTTAGCCATGTAGTCACACAAAATCAGCCCTCAGAATGACTGAAAATTATATATCTTATGGTGGTTTCCATCCTTGTTGACTAAGGATACTAATGTGGATATGCATGTTGAAAATTGCCAAATCGCGCAACACAAAGGTAATAATCTGGATATCTTGATGCTCTGAATTTAAATTGATTCACCAGTTCAGTTGCCGAAAAGTAAATCCAGTTGTAAAACTATAGATCTCATATTTTGCTCTAATTAGTTTCCTATCATGTAGAAATATAACTCACGAGGAAGTCCCACATTGATAGGTCCTAGGAGGGAGAGTCAGTATTAAACTTTGGCTGCCGCTGCTGCTGCTGCAGCTTCTTCTTCAGCCTATTTCATCTCACAACCATTTTCCTTAAGTTGAATTAATAATTTTTTAGATTTATGCCTTGAAGCTGAAAGTAAACATCCCTTGAATTTTTCAAATTTACATGATTTCATGATTCAAACTTCCAGCCGGGAATTATATTCACACACCAAAAGTTGATCACGTCAACCCTATCCTCCAGCATCGAAAAATAAGTCTCGGCCAATGACCTCTCCTTTTAAGCCATGCACTCAACTTAAGCAATCAACTGGATTTACATCATTGAAGCAGATGGATTTCCAAGCCAAAAAAGTCATGATTTGGATGGTGAAGTTGAGAGACATCACAGGCATGGTACGAGTGGAACCGGAACCATAAAGTTTTGTTCTGGTTCTAAAGCAGCATTTTTCAACCAAAATAAAATCTTTCAAAACAAGATATCTCAGAAAATGCAAACTAATAAATTCGTGCAGGCACAAATGCATTGCATTCGTACTGAAATTTAGAGAAGGGGGGAGGACTGGGAGAAAGAAGAACACTCACAGTGTGACCGATCTTTGCCAGAGCCGAGCCATCCGCTGATGCCACAGCACCTAATAACATGCATTCACAGATCAATGAGGAGAAAGAAGGGCTTTTTAATCTACTTGCATACACCCATATCCAGATTGAGAATTAGGAGAGATTTTTTTAAAATAATAATAGTAGTAGTAGTAAGCAATGCAGAGAGGAAGAGAAGAAGGGAGAGACGGACCGAGGGCGAGAGTGGTTTCTCTGGCGCGTGAGAGAGGGCGTGCATCGGGGCGGACGGATTCGAGGAGATGGCGCTCGTAGAAGCGTAGCGGGAAGAGGCGCCTGTAGGCGTCCACCTCCATCTCCCCTGACAGCGGTTCATCTCCCCCGTTCCTCCGTGGAGAAGACATCTGCAACTCTCTCTCTCTCCAATAGCAAAAGCGCGTCAGTAGTCGGGACGGGTTTCTCAGGCTTCTCAGACGAGCTGCGGAGGCGGGAGTCGAAGGCCTTGCCTGCCCTGGTTCAGACTTCAGACTTCAGAATACGGCAATTTTTATTTTTATTTTAATATATATATATATATATATCAACGTGGATTTAAATGATATTTAATAATAAAAAAAAACCTGAATCACATTATTTATACGGGGATGCATTGTGAAAACCCCTTTTTATTAACTTCTTCTATTTTTAATATTTAAGTAATTGATGAAAATTTTACTTGATTTATTGTGTTAAGCATTATTTATATTATAATTGAAATTTTTTCATTTGTTTAATATAACTAAACATGGTTTTTATCTACAAATATGCAAAATTAATGTAATAAAATAATTTAATTCTTAATATCAATTTTTAAGTAGTATTTTCAACATTTAAACTATCTAAAATATTGTTACTGTATGAATAAATAATTTTATAAAATATTATCATATTTTAATATATATATATATATGTAAATGAAGCTAAGTATTTTCTCTAATTTACACATAAATGTACTTATTTTTTAATAGGTTCCAGGACAAATTTCGGGTTGGTACCGAACCAATTTCAGTATAGCGGATCGAGGCAAATAAGATAATTTTAAGAATTTATATAACTATTAAACATAAGTATACATCTATACTATATTTAAATATTATATGTTTCAGTATTTCACTAATTATTAAAAAACACATAATTAAGAAAACAAAATATTTGAAAATATAATATAAGTTTATTAAAATAGGTTTATATATAATTACACATAAGGGTTATTTATGTACAAATTATTTTTATTAATTCTTATATTTCTTTTTGAATAAATTTATTCTTTTATTGTTGACAGAGTTGAATATAAAAAAGCAAAAATTTTAAAAGAAAATAATAATAATATTTAAACATAGGCATATAATTTCTAATAAATTAGTATATATAGGGCGGGTTGGACTCTTCGGGTTAGGACATGGTTGACCCCCTCTAACCCTATTTTTTCAATTCAGGTCAAAATTTTTGAATCATTCTTATACTGAGTCAAAAATATATTGGTTTTATCTGGCCAAAAATGAGTTGCGGTCAAAGCCAGGTCACTGATCAACCCATCCCAATTTTCATCCCTTACATCATTGTTTTTACTGTGTATATTTTCACAGAACCGAAAAGTAATTTTAATGGAATGTCCACGTAACCAATAGCAAATGGGAATTCATAATTTTAACCTCGCAAACCACAGGCGTTCTAAATCAGTCTATTTTACATTTAAATTAATAACTGTGTTAAATACAGTATTTACCTTGAATTCTATAAAAAATAATGAGGACAAGTAAAAAACAAGGGATTATAACGTGCAGCTGGTTTCTTTGATTTTTTTTTTTTTAAATCTCTTGAGTTAAACATTTACCTTTTATAATCTGTCTGCATCTCATATGGCTGCCGGGAAACTGAGATAATTTTTTTATTTTTTATGCAAACGTATGACCCCATATAGATCTTGCTTTTGATGTAATTTGGAAAATTGTTGAATCTATTTATATATTTTATTTTTAAAAAATCAACAAAAGGGTGTATACATGCTTTTTGGTTTATTTTTCAAAAATAAAAATAAGCAAATTCAAAATTTCCGGCCTATATATTTATAAAAATAAAAAAATTTAGGCTATTCTTAAATCACCCGATTCCGCTTATAATTTATGAAGTTATTAGTATTTAGGCGTTCGTCGGCAGCATTTCATAATTTTGGGTGTGTTTAGTTGAAGTTAAAATTTTTTATGAAAAATTTTTAGAGTAAAAATTGTCAAATTAATAGAAAGTAATGTAATATAATAGGAGAAATGACGATGAGTAAATAGAATAAAGTTAAAATAGATAGGTTAGTTGTATGAGTAGTTGTGTAGAAATGATTGAAAAGTAGGATAGTTTGTATA
>JAXCLR010000073.1:12421119-12454575 GCA_035584095.1 Annona squamosa | reverse complement strand
AAAAATAAAAAAAAATAGGTGTAGTACACCCGGGTGCGTTGAGGCTGCACGCACCCGGGTGCACACGATTGGATCCCGCCTGCAAGACCGGATCCATTCCACCCTACCGGGCCCTCCCAAGCATGGCTATCCTCCAGAAGGACCAGAACCCGAATAATCCTAAGACGGCGGCCCAACTTCGAAGTCGGTCCGCGTCCTCTGCATTTTCTAGGCTAGCGGCTAGCCTTGGGAACACCAGGTCCAAAATTCCGACGGGCACTTGCTCTCGCATGGCAGGTCCGTGGGCGAGGAAGCTCGCGGCGGCAGCCGCTCCAGCGACAGCTGCATCGTCCGTCCTTCTGCCCAAATCAACAGCCCCTGCAGCAGCACTAGACACTGCCTCCCACCGCTTCTATCTGGCTCCATGCAGACGGTGGGCTTCTTCTTCTTCTTCGTCTTCCTTAAATTCACAGGGAGAACTTCCCTCTGAAAATCGCAAGCCCGACAAGAAGCATAACCACCGTCTTTCTACCGTCATCGACGCTCTCAATGATCGGAAACTGCCTCCTGAGCTCCGTGCTCGACGATTCGATGCTATCAGGTCACTCTCTCTCTCTCTCTCAAAAATTCATCAAAGAGAATGAAAATAGCTGCTTGGTGATTTTTCCAATTCTTCTTGGTGCCGGGTTTTCATGGGGATCCCTTTTCGTGTGTGTTCGCCAGTTCGTGAATTTAATCTGGTAAAGTGTTTCTGTTTCCCGAAGATGGAATGCATAAGCTCTTAAGAGAACGAAGAACTTCCAGGTAGTTTTTCTTCATTATTCAGATCCATTCACCCGAATAACTGTTTAAAAATGTAAAGAACCCTTTCTTTCTTCTATTCACGTAAACAAATTGATGCTTATGAAAGAAGTAATTGGTTCGGCCAGATTAATAGCTTCATTCCAGGCGGAGGGAGGTGAGATATGAGAATCCTGGTTCAGCTGGATTTATGAATTCTTCTGACGCTGAGTGTGACAGTGATTAGGTCATTAGACCGGCTCTGTTATACTGGGCAGAATGCTGGCTGGTTAAAGAAAAACATATAAATAAAATGAATTTAGCAGAAATGAGAATGTTTAGGTGGACGACGACGACGACGACGACGACGACGTGAATATTTGAATAAAATAATTTGCGTAGGTCTATGTACATATAAGTTGCAATTTAAATGTAAAACCGTGTACCGAAGTTTAAATGACTCCCGTCAGTCTATCTATGTTTTGTCTGAAATTTGGTGTAACATTTCAACTACTGTAATAAACAAACTGAATGGGATGGAGATTTGATCTTTGCCAGAAATTAAAATTTTAAAGATTTTTAATCACTGTCAAGTATTTTCTATGGTCTGACTGGCGCAGATTCATAACTGGTGTAATCTTCAACATGTTTGTTGGGAGTGCTATAAAGACTTGTGGCCAAAATAGATTTCATTCGTGTATTTTGTGCTTTAAAATTTTCTTTTAATAAAAGGGACTGCTTTTGTCCATTTTCTTTGTTAAGTGAAAAAAATAAGCTTTACTATTCTTTTACCAAAGGAAGAACAAAAGCATTTTTTTCTTCTTATTTTACACAGATGTAACAGTTAGCTATCTATCAGTGTCCTAATTTTTAATTTCATTACTTCTGATTTTTATAAAAAGCTCATACATATATAATTATATATACTTATGGCTGACAAGGTTCCTATGTTGGTGATTTCACTACGTACCCTTTATATCTCTTCCGGTTTCTCTTCTTTAATGTCTTCTGTCTTAAAGGGTGATTCGTTTCGAGGTAACAGACGAGTAAAATGGGGGGGAAAAGTCGAAGAGTTGTAAAAGTGTGGATGCCCAAATTACTATCAGCAGTTCGTTTGTTTGCATTTATATTCATATTTTAATGAAATGTGTTAGTTGGGTAAGGTAAACTGACTTGTTACACTTTTACCTTCCTACATGGCTATAGCTATCATCTGACTCAATAGCATTTCTTTCGTTGTCTGTGTAAATGCCTCTTTTCTTTATATCCAATTACTGTCACGGTGCACATGCTTCAAGTGGTGTCTCGTACACCAAAATAAAACAGAAGTTGTTTGATAATTATGGAGATGGGTTCTTAGGCAGGTCAGAGACTGATATTATTAATGTTGTGGAGCAACGGATTTGGCATTCAATGGAAGAAGGCCAGTTCGAGAACCTACCCGGAAAAGGAAAGCCGCTAGATTTGGGTAATAACTCTCATGGAGATCCTGCAGAAGACACCTTGTACAGAATTCTCTCAAAGAATGGATGTGCGCCTGAGTGGGTTGAACTCAACAAAGAGATAAGATGCAGAGTCTCCGAGTGGAGATCAGCTCTAAAGAAAGCTTGGGCAGGCAAAACAAATGGAAATGATCCCAAATGGGCTGAAGATTCAGAGCGTTTGAAAGTTCAGCTGCGTGACATCAATGATAAGGTGACCAACTTCCTCTCACTATGTCTTGGATTAAATAATGGATCTCTCCATTGTGGTAATTCTAGAATGCAATGTGTTACTAACTTTTAATATTAACACATTTCATGAACGCATGGACTGACTTCCTATATATGACAAATTCAGGTTTTTCGCTACAACCTTATTGTACCATTTGGCCGTCAGATGTTTGGTCTGAAGTGGGAGAAAGAAATCCACCAGTTGGATGGGTGATCCTTCTCCTCTGCAACTTGGGTTTGAGATTTTGCCAAGACGCGTAGTGACCTTGAAGTTTCTCACTCACTGTCTCAAGCTCGTATTATTTTGCCAAGCGCATTAATTTGTGGATTTTTAAAGTAGATGCTCTGATGCATAAACAAATTTTCTCTAGTCTTTTTTGTTATTTTACTTGCATGTGTCAGAAGAACAAATTACCTGTAAAACTATTATATGTACCGAATGTTGCTCAAAATTGCAGTTAATGATCCAATGCCATCACTGAAGTTTGCAAAATTGTGTATCATCCGTGACACCGCGTATGCGCTTTGTGTGGGGTGGAATGCAGGCGTTGCTGCAAAATTCATCTCTTACAATCTCCCGCGGTGATGCATGAAGGTTGTCATTAGATGATTTGCAAGATGACAAAGATGACAAGGGAGTTCCCCAAGTCGCTTGGCTCCGATGGGCATCTCCTTCATATATCTGTAACCGCGATGCGTTAGTAAGGAAAGATGGAGTGTCATTTACATTTGTCCCATTAAGTTCTCACGAAAAAGAAGCTAATCGCTAAACTTTCAAACATTTTATTCCTAAATCATGTATAAGCAGTTTTTTCCGACTGTCCCTTAACGGAGAAAGGTTAACTACGATCTACCTAAGGTAATTGCTCTAATCAAATTCTAATCCAAATACGTTCCTAGCGATGAAACAAGATTAAAAGAAAAAAAAAAAACTGTCGTCATCAAATCAGATTATTTTAGCAATTCATCAATCTTTAGCTAATAAATATCGTGAGGCAAAAATAATTTTTGTTTGACGACCAAATGAAGAATAATATTTGCTAGAAGAAGAATAGAGAAAAAGAATGTCTGAGAATCCGGTGAGAACTTATTTTAAAAATCAGGAACCGCGGATAGTTCCCAAAAAAAAAAAAAAAAACTGTGTGTTGAAGAAAAAAAATACCATCAGTTCATCACTAATTAATGGTTCTGATCCAAATCGATTAATTATCGTGCAGGCGGCGAAAGTTAACCCACAATACCGTAGAACTTGGAAGGCTTCGAGCAGCAGTCGTTGCTTTCCCGCCACTCATTCCACTGCGCGATCTCGCTGCTTCTCAAGACTCAAGAGTCACGACTCGGCCTTTTCTCTTTGGGGAAAAGATGGCTCTTTTAACGAACCTCCCATCCATAATGATCTCACCTCCTCTGCGCCCTTCTCGGCTTCGGCCTCGAAACCCGTCTTCTTCTCGTCTCGTTCCGATCGCGTCGTCTCTCAATTCTTCCTCCGCTTCTTCTAATTCCCCGTCGTCGTCTTCTTCATCCTCTACGCAAAGCATTCCATCCCCTAATCAAACTCCCAAGCATTTTGCCGATCCTGCTGCTTCTGTTCCGACGTCCGACGCACCATTCAACTTCGTTCTGGCGACTCCCAGCTCTAATGCCATCGTTCGGATTGCGCGCTCCACCGAATCCACCATCGAGCGAGTAAGTTGCTTGTTTCTCTTTACTACTTGCAACTTTCACTTCTCTGCTCCAGTCATCCACCGGAGCGTGGGAGGATCGTAACCAGCTGGACCGGCTTGGATTTTTAGCGAAAATATCTGGTCTGTTGGCTTAAAATGATCATTCTTTGTACATCTTTTTTCTTATCATGATCATTGGCAATTAGTCTCTGTCGATAGTTGTTCCATGCCACGTCTGTTTTTGGAGAGTTTGTGTGAAAGACGAAGATAAAATAAACGTAAAGAACAGGAGTTCAGGAAAAAGGTTTGGCAATAATCGTTGAGGGGGAAGGGTTAGTTTTGTGAACAAAGAGCGATTTAGTTGTTTTATTTGTCAAGCAACCACAGTTAAGGATCGCTAGGCAATCACCAACTTCTTTAATCTCTGGGATTGAATAGCTCATGATTTACTGAGTAAAAATCTTTTGTTTTACTACTTTCTTTGTGGGTTCTTTCCAGGCAACCCAAAAAAAAAAAAAAACAAAAAGTTTGAAAACATGCAGTTGGTTTCCAGTTTACTTTCGAGTTTGTCTTGCATTCAAGTCAGACGTTACGAAAATGGAGAACTTTTTGCGATGCTTTTGGCTTATCGAACATGGGTTAATAAGATGGATCGTAAGTCCAAGGGGATTTTAGTCTTTTCTTGACATATTCTTGGTGTGTTTGTGATCATGTGCTATCTATGTTGCGGACGGTTAACGAATTTCCGTGCATGTAAACTGCATAGCCTATATATGCTTTGCATTGGAATACTATTATGCAACCGAGCATGCGTCTACAATTTTATTTTTTGTTCCGCAGGTAATATTTGATTTCCGCTTCCTGGCACTTTTCGCCGTTGGAGGTTCGCTAGCCGGCTCGTTGCTTTGCTTTTTGAATGTAAGTTCTGTAAACCCTATAGGTGGCAGCATTAGAAAGAAGCTTGCCTAAATCCATCCATCGTTATCATATGCTTGTCCTAAATGAAGTTGGATATGAGACCATTCATTTGAAAATACTTTTCTAGGAGAGGAAGATAGAGTACACTACAATTTATCATGACGTGTATCACTCATTTCTGTTATGGGCTTCTCCTCATAACATGTGGTACGCTACAATTGCAAAATGTGATTTTCTGGCGTCCAAAGATGTTTAACATTGTTTACACATGGGCTTCTCCTCATGTTCTATTATGCAAATTTTTCAGTGACTAGCTTATTTGTTGGTCTGAAATAGAGTCCATTTACATGAACTAACCAATTCTGGAAACTTTTGATTTATAAACGAATGACTTCTCATTATCTGATATGTCATTTTGGACAAACAGGCAGGGTAAAGGAAGCTGGACACCACAACTTTTGTCCTGCATATTAGCCCTAATGCCAAGCTTGGATTTTTTCCCCCTTTCCTTTTCTTTCTTTCTTTTTTTTTTTTTTTGTGATGTGATATGTTAAATAATTCAAGAAAGGGTTTAACTATAGGGAGTCCCATCTTGTTAATATCTATTCTTACTCCAGTTCAGAAAGGGAGAAAGTAAGTTAGGAGACGTTTGGGAAAATGAAAGTTGTGGAAAATGTGGGATGGGGTGAGAGTAGAAATTGGAATATTTTGAAAATTGTATGATTGATATGAAATGATAGGGGTAAAGTTGGAATAAATAGGTTTGTTGGAAGATAATTAATAGGAAAAATAATTGGAATATAAAGGTAAAAGTGGAAAAATATGATGGTTGGTTGATTAATAATGGACTTTGAAAATTGTACTCTAATGGTTTTCCACCTCATGTTTCCCACATCGATTATCAAACATGCCCTTAGATAGGCAGCTAACAGTGAACCTGCTCATTCCGACATCTTCTACAAGGATGGCTGTGTTAGATTGGCAACCAGCACAAATTTTTTGTGGTTTTTCTGCACCTTTTATGACAAATCCCTACAAATTTGTTAACATAAGAATGAATGTTTTAGTTCAAAATTCTAATGTGATTTGCAGAGCATAACCTTATTTATGCAAGATGTTTTAGCTTTGTATTTGTAGGATGTGATGCCTGTGAGTTAGAACTCCGAATGGAAAAAGATAATTTTGATTTCAGATCCTGGTGATTGATTTATTTTTTGAATGCATTTTGGTCTAGAGATACAGGTGAGGTTAGATTGAGTTTGGCTGGATGACATCAACTAATATAAATGATCTTGTCATGGATAGGGCTGTGTTTACATATTTGACGCTTACAAGGTCTACTGGACTGGTTGCCTTAAAGGGGTTCACACTGGACAGATGGTGCTGCGACTAGTTGAGGCTATTGGTAATGATTCTGAGTTAACTTTCAGCATAGATTGTTGTGCATGATCCAACTGAATCATGATGATGATAGTCATGCGAAAGAATGAAACTATCTACAGAAGAAGAAGACATCATCTGCCACAAACCACATAATAACTTTTTATTTCAAGGAACATCGCTTAAAGTGAGTTTGTATGGGTTGATGATTTGTTGGCTTTCTGACTCAACTTTAGGAGAACCCATCCTCAAAGGCTACCTCATTGTATGTAACTCATACATCAACCCCATATGACAATGTGGGAACCTCTCACCTCGCATGTCACTTTTTTTTAAAATATTAATTTTACTTGTCTAGAGCAATATTAGCTTGACTTCATCTTCTAGTGTTGATAGCATTTATTTCTGTAAAGAGTCTCAACTAACATATTTTTTGCAGATGTCAACTAACATGTTATCTTTTGCAGATGTTTATCTTGCAGGAACCGTCATGTTGATATTTGGCATGGGTTTATATGGTCTATTTATCAGCAATACACCTCCTGGATTGCATTCAGACAAGGATCGTGCTCTCAAAGGTTCTTCCTTGTTTGGGATGTTTGCTCTAAAGGTACTTTCCAGCTCATTTGGCATGCAGAAACTCTCAGTACACTTCTAAAGGTTTATTGATCGATTTCACATTCACTAGTTTCCTGATCCCTAAAAAAGTGTGAACTGCTCTTGGAAATCCTAATATCACAAGTACTCAATTCTTGGTTGTAGCTTTCTCTAGCAACATGAATTTTGACAATCCAAGTTTATCATTGCGTGTCATTTGACTCCTTCCTTCAGGAGAGGCCTAAATGGATGAAAATAACCTCACTGGATGAACTGAAGACAAAGGTGGGCCATGTTATAGTCATGATTCTTCTTGTAAAGATGTTTGAGAGGAGCAAGATGGTGACGATAGCTACTGGTTTGGATCTTTTAAGTTACTCTGTTTGTATTTTCCTGTCATCTGCATCCCTGTACATTCTTCACAACCTTCACAAATCGGAGTGAAGGTGTTGAAAAATATTTATGCTACATTTTAAATTAGTGAAAGAACAGAAATTCCATGCGTTGAATTCACATTATACAAAGTTATTGGATATATTTAGCAAATATCCCAGCAAATTCAAATCCAAGTACCCAAAATCCTTAGCAAATCGACAGATGGCTGCGGAAGATTGTCGTTTAAGTAGAATGAGGGGTTTCAGAGGGTTGAATGGAGGCACGGGCCCCGATCGAGCAAATTTCGCCTTCTCCAATTTGAGTATTTTTAGAACGACCTGCACTTTAAATGCATCTTAAGCACCTTAAGACCAAAGTCTTAAAAGCATGATAACCAGCAGTTCATCATGATTTTTGGCACTGTCGATGCTTAAATCTTGTACTGTCCAAATCGCTCATCCTATGAGCGATTTAGGCTAGGGGTGGGCATTGGGGCGGTCGACCCGTGACCCAGCTTTGACCCGACCCATTTTGGGTCTGATAAAATCAATATATTTTTGACCCGGTATAGGGATAGGTCAAAAATTTTAACTCGAATTTAAAAATAGAGTCAAGGTGGGTCAACAAAGTCCTGACCAGAAGAGTCCACCCCGCCTCGCCTCACATATACTAATTTATTAAAAATTATAAGCCTATGTTTAAATATTATTATTATTTTCTTTTAAAATTCTTACTTTTTTATATTTAACTCTATCAACAATAGAAGATTATATTTATTCAGAAAGCAATGTAAGAATCAATAAAAATAATTTGTACATAAATAACCCTTATGTATAATTGTATATTAACCTATTTTAATAAACTTATATTATATTTTCAAATATTTTGTTTTCTTAATTATATGTTTTTTAATAATTAGTGAAATATTGAAACATATAATATTTAAATTTAGTATAGATGGATACTTATGTTTGATAAGTATATAAATCTTTAAAATTATCTTATTTGACCCGTATTTTTTACCTAACCCGCTGTCCCGAAACCAGTCTAATATCAACCTGAAGTTTGTCTCAGAACCTATTAAAAGAAGTGAGTGTCAAACCAATCTTTTCTCGATCAGGTACAAAAAGATGGTCAATCTCAATTTTTAAAAAGTAGAGTCAGTACCGGGCAAACCTTGACCTGGTATGGCCCGCCTTGATTCTCACCTCTAATTTAGTCACTTTGGAGTGGAGAGGATTTGGCCGCTTGGCCCTTGCCCAACCATGACCCTGTCTGCTGATGTGAACCGCTAACTACTATTGTGTGCTATTCCAATGGCAAAAGGAATGGTATCTTTTTTCCACTTAATTTACCCATTTTTACAAGACTCCTGCTCCAGTGTAATGGGATACACAAAAGTCTTTACCCCATCCATTTTAACTAGGCCGGCTAATAATAACTGTCTCAAAAATCTTATTTATTGATTTTTATTTATGTTAAGAGCTATTCTTTATCTTTATTTATTTTATTCATATTCATTATTTTTTCCCTTTTCCCCTTTTGTATTTTTAAGTACCAAATTACCAATGTTGCGCTTAGCCAGAGCAGCGGCACTCCTGTCAACCAAGCTTTTGATTATGTTTATCAATTACGATGATTATCGGATTTGTCTAGGAAGATAAAAATAAAAGTGGAAAAGCGAAAATTGAAAATAATTTTAAAAAAATTAAAGAGTGATATATATGATAAAGAAAATAACTAGCCGTAAAGAGAATAAAATTAATAAATTATATTAGAGTATGAAAAGATGTGAAAAGATAATTATAAAATAAACCTATCAACGGAAAAAAAAAAGGTAGGTAGTTACTTAAAAGATGAAATCATATTTAGTAGCTAGTGGTATTTTATTTTTTGCTTTCATTTGTTACTAAGCGGACCTTTCCAACGAAGTATTTCCAAATTTATAATTTTTGGTCGTTAACCTTGGCAGCTGTAATGAAGTGCTCATAGCCACAGAAAACAAGCTGCTCAGCTCGATTCTGTTGGTGCAGTTAGCTCGAGAAACCGTGAAATAGTTCAATACTAGCTGTTTCCATGGAAGAATGATTGGAGCGCAGTGGAATGTAGATCTAGCTTAATGGCACTCAGCATCTCATCCAATTCCTCGCGCGCTCCGCGTTCCCTTCCCGTTCTCACTTCTTGTGAACAAAAAAGCAGAGTTTCTGCAACCATCGCAGATCGCGTTCTCATTCGTTCCGGCATTCCGTTAAACAGAAGCAGCGCGTCCTACAAGAGGCCATCCTCCGTCTACATTTCCGCTGGCCTTAAAGCTCGATTCGCGGCCACACGCTCCGAGACCGTGTCCATTCCCCAGCTGCAGCGCCCCCTTGGTACCGCATCATCTTCTTGATCTCGTTGAGTTCTGTTGGTTCCCCCGTTGCTGGGGCCTTGGTTCTTATTGCATGTTTGTTTTCGTGATTTCTTTTTTTTTTGGGCGTTTGGAAGCCGAATATATGAGCTTGCCTGCCAGTCGGTACTCGCTGATGGATGCGGAGAGGGTTGAGCGTGTAACTGAAGACACTTTCCGGTGCTATTTGAGCGGGTTGAAGGTCTTTTCTTTTGAAATCGTGCCTGTCCTTTTAGTTAAGGTGGAAGAAGAACCAAACGGCTGCTGCATTCGCCTCTTGTCTTGCAAGGTCTATATTTGTCTCTCGACAACCAACAGTAGCCATTCCTAACATAAAAATTCAAGCATCCAATGGTCTTCTGCGTAGGCTGTCATGTCATCTGCGAATGCAGGATTCGCATGTCTTTTTGTTTCCATGTTTTGGTAATTATTCTTATTCTTCATCTTCTTTGTGATGTCGGCTTGCTGGCTGCTGGTGATAGCTGGAGGGTTCCCCTGTTGTCGTTGCACAGAATGATAAGTTTTTTGGTACGGGATGCTCTTTACTTCCAAAAGGTTAAGGATGTGAGTGAGCTGGTTTTGGTCATATCCAAGCCATTCATCAAATTTCTATCATCCTATTGTGGATGAGTTCAAAACCATATTTTGATTAAACATTCAAGTTCAGTGCAGAATAGCAAACGAATAGAATGGACACGCATAATTTGTTTTCTTTCGGGTGTACCATTTCATCATAAGAGCAATACACCTGAGCTAACAATCAGCATAAAGGTTTCTGGTTGGAATGAGAACAAAAAAGATAAATTGAAACCATATATTTAAAATCAACTTGTCCAATTCAGTTTTCAGGAGTCCTTAACATCGTTTTGGTGTGGGAAATGCAGCTTCAATGGTGAACAAAATGTCTTTTGTTTCTGATCTTTCTGACTCATCACAGCAGTTGCTTACTGCAGATGCAGCTATTGAGGTAATTATTACTGGCATGCTCCTTTTTTATGTGAACGTCAAACAACACATGAAGAAGTTTTAAGAGTGGTTGCTGAACCTCGAGGTGGACTTTTACCTGGAATCCGAGTTGTTCAGACTGGTCTCTTCTGAATTTCATTTTTCGGATTTGAGAGCCAATCACCAACAGCCTGGCAATATGTTCTTTGACTATGTTTTGATGAAGTTGTGATATTCAGGTTGTTATTGATGTACCTTTCACATTTGGAGCAATAATACCAGTGCAAGTGATTGAATCAACAGGGACTGTAGGCCTTCAACAACTTTTAGATACAGTGCTTCCGCGATTTCTGGTGCAGGTTAGTAAAACTTATATGATCTGTTTCAACTTTGATGTAGTTTATACTGTTTCTGGTGGATGAAGTATTGAGGAAACCATGAAGAGTGTTAACTTTTTGTCTCATATATTGCCATCGAATTGAAGTTAACTTGTTGAATAGTAACTGCGTTTCATATGACCCATATCAGTGCACAGGGAATGCATTTAAATCTAAACGGTGAAGTGGGGAAGTTGGACTTGATTCTCCATGACCATCTAAGCACCCTAAGTATCAATTTCTTGAGGGCTTTGAGGGTCACTATAGGAAGTCCAATTCAGACATAATTACTGTTGAAAGTGGCCGTTTCGGATAACACAGCAAAAAATTCTTCTGTTGTTGAGAAATTTGGAAGTAAATCAATTGTGAGCGTGGAAGTTAGTTTGATGGAAATAATAAAAAATCATTTACCATCATTGGCATTGAACAATCTGGAAGGAATCATGTCCCTTTTGGAGATCAGCTTTCAAGTAAAGAAAATTGCAGTGTTTCTGTAATAAAGAAGTTTGTGAAGAAAATCCTCCTCTCATTATACCAGTGATGGCAAATTTAATTTGATATAACCAAAAATATAGGCAGCAATCAGTTTTAATTTCTGACCTGATCTGATTTTTTTGGGGACCACAATCAGCTTGTGAAGGACTATCAAGCATGGGCTTCTGGGGACAACTCGAGGCAGCTATTTGGCAGGAGTGAAATCTGATGACCCAAAGACTGACTGTATAGCAAATTGGTGGAACTGTTGATGATGATCAGGACAGAGATGTGGAGTCCTCGAAATTGATACAAGTTAATAATATCTTCTCTTTTGGCAGTGGAAATCAGTTACTGCCAGAATGTTTGTCGACATCCACAGCTCTATCAGTTACCAGCTCAAGTTAAAATTGTGTTCCATCCATTCTCTGAAGATGTTTTTTGTGTGATTGAAATGTTCTCATGAGGTCCATGAGGTGGAGACGGACAGTTGATAAAATGCCAAAGAAGATTGTTTGTCCTTGGAGGACCTGGACCGCAATAAAAACCTACTGTAAAGCCATTAAGGCATGGTTGCCTTGCCTTTTGAGCGTGTTTGTAGTGATTCAGAACGTCGATATAATAATTTTCTCCCGAGATTGAAGATGTACACTGTTGTCATTAGAAATAGTAACAGTTTGGTCCGTGTAAGGTTTAGAATGATGCTTTATTTTCTCGTCTTCATCTTTCACTTGTAGCTTACAAAATATTTTAAGCGTACAGGCTGTTTTGGGCCATCCATCACTGGTAGGGTAAAATCTTGCTTAATGGCGGATGAAAACCAGGCAATGAGCATCAGCAAGACGCTGTTTGACTTCCTTGCGTGTGCTTGGAAGCTGTGGGATTTGAGATATTGGAGGAAATCCCTCCAAGAGCAATCTGCATTTTTTTTTTCCAACCCTTTTGTCTATCTTCGACTCTTGAGATGACAAAGTATCCTGGGAACTTTTAGAAAGCGTTCTTGTGATTTGATGCATTTTTGGATATTCTATTCGATCGCACCGGTAGAAATATCTACTGCTTACGTTTAGGCAATGAAGAAAAATAGAGAGATGTTAGAAGCGCAAAAAAGTGCTGTAGTAAGATGCTCCATTGATTTTAAAACCATAATAAAATAGCTGGACTAGATTTGGTGCTGTCCTCGAATTTTTTTTCTGTTTCTTGGAGTTCATCAAAAAAAATTATCACGATATTTGTAATTTTGTATCATCAGCCAACGAACGATAACATTGTTTAGTACAATTAGTGAAGATAACATATATGTACTACGACCACAAGTAATTAATTACGATAAATCCAAACGATGAACACAAAAAGGCAAACTAAATATTCTTAAGTTTAGAGTTTTGAAAATGAGGCTTACATCAACCGAAAACAAGGATCGACTTCCAGTTGTCGACATGTCCTGGCAAACTGGGTTGTAGTGGATGACAGAAATTTAAGGACAACAAGTGCTCTTTTATTTTTTTTTTAATGGAAGAAATGTAATTTTAAATTTAAGGAAAACATGTGCTCTTTTTAGAAACGTAATTTGTACACGTATACCATTAATATTTTAAAAATGTTAGTGCGACTGGGCAATCCCTAATCATGGCATATGGAACTGTCAAAGAAAGGAAAGGTAAGGAAAGATTAGCAAAAATAAATAAATAAACAATTAATCATTCATGGGGACAACGGATAACATTTTTTTTCTGGCATTGGAAACATGCACACTTACGAGTAAGTGGACGTCAACAGTACATCATATTTCACAAGGTGAAAGAAAGAAAAAATGACAGTGTGTGTGTTAGGAGGGTAGCACTGCTCCAATTTGGATTTTATTTTATGATTGTCTTCTGCCTCTTCAACTCACAATGATACAGCTCACCTTTCTCATCCCCTTCTCCCCTTTTATTCACTACATAATTGTTTCGATCATCGCAGCCAAGACAGGAAACCGCATTTGTTCTCGTATCAATCTGACAGAAGGAGCAGCTTTGGGAGGTGCAAGCCACTTGTCAATTTCAAAGGTTCCACCATTGATAGACAGTACATTGATGAAATTTTCGAGGGGGTAAAAAACAGATGATCAGAGATTTTTTTTTTTTTAAACGATCAAATCCATCATGAGCATCAAACTCCAAAGTTGGCCATAACCAATGCATCACTCTACCAAACTTTAAACAACACCCCAACAGAGATTAACCCAATATTCTATTTTCTTTTTTCAATCCAAATGCAATTGGATAGAATGTTCAACCTGATCTCCGTATACTGTCCTGTTGACTTCGACACTCGCTGGATTGTTAAAAGGAAATATCACATACGCATCCCGTTATCTATATTCAGATTTGCCTTGGGTCCTTCAAAATCATCCGTCCATGGAAAAATCCAACTGCCAATTAATTTCCAAGTGGCTGCAGTCTAGCGAAGCTTGTACCCCACAGAGAGCTGCTTTCCTATGGTCTAGTAGTGGTAGTAACCTTTCATCCTCTGCCCGTTCGCTCACATCCCCGGCCTTTCTTTTCCGGGACAAAGCACGAGAGAACCTCTTCCATTTTGACTCAAAGGCGCATGCTAGAAAATTAAAAACTATTAATCTACCAACAAAATAAATTTAAAACATGAAAACAAAGTAGCATTACAAAGAGTTAATCAACACATGCAAAATCAGTGGATTGTTAAGATAAAGAATTTCCTGTTGAAGAAATGATCTGAATGAAGAATTTATAAGGTCTATTTGAGAAACAATATATTAGTATCTGTAGACGTGTATCTCTTATGAATAATAGCAATAAAAATTCAAGCTCAGACAAATTAGTTCTGGTTTAAGAAGTCTATGCTCTCCTAATATGGCAATGAGATTTGCTACCAAGATTTAAGTGGCGGGTTTGCAACAGCATATAGTTATAAAACATTACCCAATGTGGTAATGAAAGTTCAGTTATTTCTTGGGAAAAAGATTTTATATTTGTAGATAGTGTGTTTCAATTAACTGAGAGTTGACAGTTGACACAAAAGCATACGAATGAATTGTTCTTAATACAGCTGAATTAATACCTTCACTACGGCCTTCGAATCCATGGATTATACACGCACAAGCCCAGGGTCTTCCAGCTCGAGATGCTTTTGCTCCACCTTTATATTCACCATTATGTTGTTTCAGACTACAAAGAGTTTAAGCAGTCAATCAGATAACACACCTAGAAAGAATCATATCGAACACTTCTTCATTTGTCTCATCCAAAAGTAGCACAAAAAAGAATAAGACCACAAAAATAATGTCTACATCTACAAAATGAAAGAAAAGGCAAAAACAAGCAGCTACTGACCATCATACATTGTTTTCTTAAAAACTCCAAACAAGGCCAAAACCTGTTATGATCCAACCAGGCGGCCGGATCCAGTAACGAGCTCATCTCCCCCTCTCATAAGCTCACAGTGGAAAAGGGAATTCCTATTTAGGAGGAAGAACTCCTTTGCATTCAATTGCGAGAATCAACCAAAACAGGACGCCCCTCTACATCGACTCTCCCTCCCTCTTTATAAGGGTGGTAATCCATGGCACGCTCTCTGAGCAAAGACATAACAACAATTGAAGTACAATCGCCAACGACTAATTCCTTATCAAAATGAGCAAATACTGCTCCCAGGAAAGAGCAGCCAAAAAGATTCGGGCACAAAGAGGGGAGCTTCAATCAATTTAAGCATGAAATGGGAAAATCAAGTGTTCAGACAGAATGCAACAACAAGCATCCAAGTTATCGACTTCTTTTCATCTTTAAGACAAGAAGGCAACCATTCATAATGCTCATATCATAAACAAGTTGAAATATACAGAAGACCACTCTGTGCAAGATGAGACGGAAGCATCAATAAGACAAATTGGCGACCCTTCCTTCCTGCGTTCTTGAGCATTATCCAATGCAAGTCAACGAAGAGCAGCTAGCTAGATCAGAATCTTTCCATGATCGGAGAGAAAGGTTCCATGTTTTTCGCTTAGAAACCCAATTCGGGAGATCGGTTTCTGGTTGTAAAATTCAGTCCTTTATGTTCCTAGAAACCAGGAATTGCGAGATCATTTCCCTGAGGAATCGGCAAGACAGCTCTACAGAAAGGACCCCAAAGGAAATAAAACAAGCTCGCGAGACGTGTCGCGAAGATTTGAATTCCAGAGAGTAATTGAAACGGAGGGGGTGATGTAAGCACCGGCGGGGGAAGTTGTTTGTAACACCCACGTATGTCTTCTGCAGGCGAGATGAAACAATCAGATAACAAGACCATGACAGCGACGAGGAGGAGGACGCCATGCCTCGCTCATCGGCTGCTTCTTCGTGAATTTCCCAGAGTCACGAATCGATTCTCCTTTAAGCCCTGATTCAGATTTTGCATCAAGATTGACAAGAGAGGGGAGAGAAATTATCAGAGCGAAAGTGAGTAAAAGCAGCAACGGTGGAGAATTTTATTTATATAATTTTCTGAAAGTAAAAATGAAATTAAAATAAGCTAACATCGTATCTTCATTACCAGATGTATACGACAGCGATAAGCGCAGGCGCTGTTGGCTTGGGACGGACTCCCGCAGCTTGATTTGTAATACGAGCAGAGATGGGATGTGAATCTTGTAAAGACCAATAAAAAAAAAAGATTAAGAAAATCTTACCAAATTTCAATATAGGTATATGAATAAATCTCATAAAAGTATCGGTTAATAAAATCATTAATCCACCCAATCCCAAAAAAGAAAAAACATCAATCCGAGTGTCGTAACTTTTACTCGTACCAGGGTCTTCAAGGAATGTGGAATGAGATTAAAAGCTATTATTATCTATGGAATACGCTGCTATCTTTTAGGAATGAAAAAAAATATATATTTTTGGGAAATAGACAGTTTCATCTCATCCCATTCGTGAACAGGCCAAAGCGTAATTCGTAAAAACCATTGTATTAAAAGATTTTGACCCAAATTCTTTAGAAAGCACCATTCCGGAAAATTCTTGGACGGTCAAGAATGTTGAATTTCATCAGGATTTCTAAGCAAATTGCGTCGTATTCGTCACCAGTCTTTTGAGTAGACTTTGGAGTCTGAACACAGTAGGATGATCCCTTGGACGCATCACAGACGACACGCAACAATGATCAATTTCATTTTCAGCTGTTGATTGCAACTTTCAGATATGATAGATGGCCAGGTCTCTTAATTCGCCCGTGGCAACAAGTTATCAGAGCTCAGAAGCGTCAAATTTGTGTAGGGTACCACCTAACATGATGACAACATCTTGTCCTCAAAAAGGAGATTTTTCTCTCCCATACTTTTCTTTTACAGTGGAACGGCTAAATACAAGTCACCTCATTTCCAGTCCGCTATAGTCGTACATTTCCTCGAAGTAAAAAAGCACTCGCCTATCACCGCACAGATTTACACAACTTTCCTAGTAGAAGAAGCCTATTTCAGCTCCAAATTAGCTGCAGAAAATGCAAATAACTGAGTCTGTGAAAAATGCTGATCTCATTTGAGTGCTGGAAAGAGCCGAACCGAAGGAGGGAGTCATGAGCTCAACGAACAGCAGGTTAATCTCATACTAGTTTTGATTTATCTTAGCCAACTTTACCTGCCAATTTTCAAAACCAAATATGAATCACTTCTTTTTTTTATCTTTTTTTTTGCCCCCTGTCAAAGACAACGACTAGTATACAGCAGAAAATGAATCTTCAAAGCACTAGCAACCTACAAGCCATTTGATGAGAGCAATCAACTGACAAATTGACGTGTGCAACCTAAAACATAGTCATGACATATTGACGATCCAAGAAAATTTGTAAAAACAACAGCACACATAAGCTACACCAAAGCCAAGGATAGTGGTGGCAGTACGGTAGATGGTCCAAAGATTGTCTAATACAAATCCAGTTTTGAAGTGCCTTGAAACTACAACGAAAAAAGAATAAAAAGGAAAGACATAGTTAGGCCTTTCCCATAGAAAGGATAAAGAGAGGCAACAAAATAGATAAGACCTTTCCAATAGAAAGAAAGAATAAATACCAAAAAATAATAATAATAATAAAAAAGAATCTACAAAAGGGGAAATTCAAAAGAGAGAAATTCAGATAAGAAATTAAGAGAAAAAAATGTCTCAAAAACCAAAATAAGCTCTCAAGTCAGAAACCTTACAATAAGCTATCCCATCTGCAAAAGGTGATTTGTTAGCAAAACACTTCATTTGAATGGCCATAAATAAAAACATTCCAATAATTTTTTTTCTTTTTTTTTTTTTTAAAAAAAAAATGAAGATTAGAGTTCAACCATTTAGGAAGTTGAAATTTGCTTTATGCTTCATGCCTAAATCCTTGAGAAAGTTAAACCTTTTAACTAGTCCAATGTCACCATCATAATTTGGGACTGTTACTTTTGTTAGAACTCAAATTGAATAAGGGGTAAGTCGGGCTTGAACTTTCCCAAAATAGGTTGAATTCAGGTTAGGAAGGAGTTTTGAGTTGTTTGTCTGAGCCACTCAGCAACAGTATGTATGTTGCCGTATGTATCCCTAGAATGACCTGAGTACGTCACGCCCCAAGCAACCACATGCCAAGACCTCAATATTCCAGTGTAATGGAAGGAGTACACGGGACCTCACCCCAAGCACCTGATGGCAATTGGTGATACCAAAATAGTTGACTCAAGCATCGTAGCACACTCTCTGCACTTGCCTGGGGACAAACTAGGAAAACTACAGGTGAAAAAAATAGAAAGTTCCTTAGGCAATAAATCATAAGCTTGACATTTGAAATGTGAACTTGGAATAGCCCTTGCAGACCACACCACAGGAAAGGGCTGCTTTTACACTGTCAAAAATCAACAATACTCGTCCCACATTAAGAATGGATTAGGCATATCACCTCCATGAAACCTGAACCACCGGCGATTGCAAGATAAGCCACATACCACAACTAGTAGACTCAAGCATTCTAGCAGTCTGCCTGCCTGGAGAAGAACTAGGAAAACTACAGATGAAAAAAATAGAAAGTTCTTTTGGCAATAAGTCATAAGCTTGACATTTGAAATGTCAAATTGGAATAGCCCTTGCAGACCACACTACAGAAAATGGCTGCTTTTAAACTGTCAAAATTCAACAATAGTTGTCCCCTATAAAGAATGGATCAGGCAAATCACCTGCAAGCCGCCTGAATCACCAGTAATTGGACGATAAGCCATATGACAGCAAGTTCATTTTCAGCTTTTGTATGCCCTTCCTATCATACTACCAGAGCTGGCCATGACTAAAGTTATTATCTTAGCTGAAAGGGAGTGGAGGCCCAAGGTGGACTAGTTGCTGACCATGATCAGGTTGTGTCCATCCTTCACTTTTTCTTTTTATATAGTTTTTGAAATTCTCAAAGCAATTATGTCTACAATCAATTGAATTATTGAGAATAGAATGTGATTTAAAACATGAAAGCTGTCACCTTTCGCAAATCAAAAATCACGCAAATGTAACAGAATATAAAGCATATAACTACAATTAGCCTATATGAGAATTCTCCTGCAGTGATAAGTTCTTTTAATGCTAGGAGTGTGTTGTGTAATACTGCTATATAACCAAAGAATTATGGGCTTACCATCATCATTGAGATCAACTGGGAGACACGGGTTCTTAGCTTGGCTCTCGACAGAGCTGCATCGAGTTGGTGTGTGATGTGCTCTAGGTTGAGTGGGTGAACATGTTCCGCTCCTTGATTGCCCATTCGAGGTGTGACCCCCTTTCAGATGTTGGTTTATACATATCTCTAAACTAGATGAAGATGAACCTCCTGTCTTTCTTTTGTTTTTAAATCTTCCTCTAGCCCAAAACAAAAGGCAATTAGAATTGGCTGCTTGCAGTGTATTAATTTGAATATTTAACTATTTATTGTTTCTGAAATTTCAGATTGATACCTGTCTTTTCGCTTCTCGAGGTAACGCTGCAAAGATGCTTGTCTATTTGTTGGACCAACTGCAAATATAAGGAAAAGAAACCACAAGTAGAGATCAACAAAACCAAAACACCCCCTCAATGGTAGAACTCAAAAGAAACCAAGGAAGAGCAAGAAGTACAAAGACCAAAAGTAATTGGCCAGCAAAACTTTCTATTGGAAGATACACATGAAAGCACATACTTCAGTGAAAAACTTGACCATGCAAAGAGAAAACAGTAGCTCATATGTTGATCGTTAACGGAACAAGAAATTTCAGATAAGCATGCAGTCTGTTCATTAACTATTCCGAAGTTTCCCAGAATACCAGGAGAATACTTCTCATGCTAGCAACTTGAAAAGGAGTATAGTTCTGCATAACCATCTGGAGATATCCAAATCTTCACAACATGACATTGTAAAGGGACGTGCACCAACGAGATAATAGAAAACCTCGTTAAGACAGAATTCAAAATAATGCATATGAAGGTTGATTAGCTGAAGTAGAGTAACAGTTGCAAGTTGAGCCAGTAGTTTATCTAATTCAGCTCAATC
Source organism: Annona squamosa (assembly GCA_035584095.1). Classification (NCBI taxonomy): domain Eukaryota; kingdom Viridiplantae; phylum Streptophyta; class Magnoliopsida; order Magnoliales; family Annonaceae; genus Annona; species Annona squamosa. Next base: position 12,434,459 of record JAXCLR010000073.1, on the reverse strand, counting down.
TAATTTTTCAAATGATCAGTTGAATTTAAACCATAGCAAAAATCGCATGTTCAAAAATAATGATAATAGGCAAGACAAGGCAAAACACCACCTAAAGCATGGATGCTGATTCACAGTATACACAATAAAAATTCAGATGCTGCACCCATCCTTACCACAATCAATGTCAAGAGACATTTTCCTCTCTTCATTAGTTTCTCGGTAAAGTTGGGACATCTTGCCTGTGTAACAATAACCAAACAAAAATGCAATTCTAAATAATGAGAATAAAAGCATAAACAAATGTTTTCTTCCAAGGCTTCCACAGGTTAAAGGCAATAACTCTGGAAATCAGGCATGACAAGATAAGGGTGACAAGAACCATGCAGCCATTTCCAGTAAGTTCGTACATTGCCTAAAAGAATTATCTGTAATAGATCATCATCCATAGGGGACCACCTAGAGCTAGGATTTTCAATGGTAATACACTTTTGTGCATGAGAATAATAGAATCACAATAAATTTTTTTAATTGGTTCGACATCAAGGGAACAATAAATCAGAAAACTCAACCAGGGCTCAAAATATCTTCATGAGAACTCCCTGCATGTATCCCTACTTTTAGATTTATTTCTCTGGCTCAGAGTAACATAAAAATACGTAAATAAAAAATAAAAAGATGCAACCCATTTTTAAATTCAATTGTTTATCCACTGGTCGCTGATCGCAGTACCTAGCATATGGCATCCATGTGTCCATGCCATCATTTCAAAATGTCCTTCCTAGAGGGCAACAAATGCTCAAGATTCTACAGACAGGATAAGCAACACATTCTGGTAAAAATAGGCCAAAAAAATTAATAATACTAGAGAACCCATGCATGTAGCTCAGATCATCACCAATGTCTCCACTAAGACCGCATGCATTCAGCAAACCTCTGCTCCTGTTGCCACAAATGCTTCTGACCGTTTCCTTTCAGAAGTGTGTGTGACTGTGAAATGGTCACTTAAGTCTGTCACCTGAAACTGTGGAACATATTTCTCATTCCAGTAGCACATGAGTAGCTGGAAAGGAATGCCTTTCCACTCTGAGAACCAATTAGTTAGGTAGTTCAAATTAGATTAGATTGTGAAAATAAGTTACTACTAAAATACATAAAATTGTAAAGAAATATGAGTTAAAAGAAAATTAAAAATAATCTTAACCCTTGACCTTTTAAAAATTAAAAATAACTGCTTTTGATCTTTTAGGCAGGTTATCACAGCAAAGAAGTTTGACCAATCTGCATATTAAATAATTAAAGATTTGCTTGAAAAGATAAACCATTACTCACTAAAAAATGGTGCAGAATGAGCTCAATAAATCTAGTTTGACCTAGCTAGTGGCAGCGAGCTTTTGAAACATGGCTCGAAAGTTTCTTATTTACTTTATCTTTTCTTTTATTTTAAAGAAATTTTTACAAATATGCCTACAAGGTTTGATCAATTTCTCATCGATGTCTCTAAATTTGCTGAAACTGCAACTACGCCCACAAGGTTTGTATAAAATTATAAGTGTATCCCTTCCATTAAGATGCCGTAATTTTTTATTTTTTTATTTGTAAAATGCTGATAATGCCGTAATCTTTAGGTCTGGTGATACAATTGCAATTTTTCCAAATGTTGTAGACATATTTGTTATTTTATTATAGTATATATTTTTACCTATGTTGTCATTTTAGCTTTTTTACAAATATGCTTACCATATTTGCAAAAATTATAAGTGTATCACTTGGCTAAATGGGCATTAATGTTGTTTTATAGAAAATTGGAACAAGGGATGCTTGCAATTTTATGCAAACCTTATAGACATATTTGCAATTTCGGCAAACTTAGAAACATAGAAGCAATATTGATCAAACCTAGGCATATTTACAAAAATTCCATTTTAAAAGAGCAAATACCAAATATACCTACAAGTTTTGTCTATAATTCCAAATATACCCACAATATTTCGATGCTTCAAAATATATTTGCATAATGTTCTTTTCATACCCACACTCATATGTGAAATGACAAATATCCCAAACCCTAATTATGACTTTACAGCTAAAGATTTAGGGGTATTGGTATAAATGAAATTTTGTACAAACTATGAGCATATATTTGGAATTATTAAAACATCTAAGGTAAATTTGGAATTTGAGGCAAAATTTATGGGTGTATTTGAGACTTACCCTTCTTAAAAAGAAAATTATGTTGTTTTTCATTTTGGATTGTTGTAAGAAAGGGAGTAATCTCCACAATCAACGGAAGCAGAGCAAGGTTAAACAACCTCAAGACATGCGTCAAAATCAAATCAAATAGTAAACAATTTGCTTTTAGCCCAAGAGGCCTAGCAAATCAAGCAAACTCGAAAAAGGCTCATGTCAATATACTAACCCACCCTATTCCCGGAGATGCACACGTACCAGTTTGCTGCTGAGTAGAAGCCGAGCTCATGACACCAGGCATGGTTGGAGATGAAGGTTGCCCATTTGCCCTGCATACATCTGAAGGCAAACGGCTGACAAAGGCCCTTGTCTCTTGATAACTGGTAGTTGGTGGTGGCACCTCGAAATGCGAGCAACAATTGTTGGGGCTTCCGGCAAGTTGCATAATCAATCGAGCCTGCAAATGTAGATGGGAAACAAAAAAAAAATATATGCTCGGGTACATGCAATCCATAAGGCTACTGTGTGGGACATTTCATACCTTCTCCAGTGAAACGCTTTCATAGACATTCACCTTCCCATCGTAGAAGATTGTCATCTGGCCAGCTAATGGCCACTCCATCAATGTTGTCCTATTTTCCGAGAGAAGAAATCACATTAAACACTAGTATGCTCAAGATCCCTCAAAGCAGGACTCAAAACCCACTAACTTCTTGGTGAAGCTACATCCTAAGTCGTCCACATAGGAATTTTGGCCATCGGTGAGATTCCATTTCACATGAGTAGTTTTTAGAACAAATCCAGACAAGAACAATTTTTAGAACTTCTGATAATACGTACCCACATATTATCAAATCATTTCCCTTTAACAAAAACGATAGCAATCACATGTGCATAAAATTCAGACAAGAAGAACCATATATGCTCAAACTTTGCCTTTATCGAAAAATTCTAAAAATTATTGACAAGATGAGATTTTACAAAATCAATGGTTATGATTTAAAAGAAGAAAAATCCTCATAAAAAATTAGGGAGACAAATTTAAGCCCAACCTATTTACGGGAGTGTTTCAATAGCGTGAAGAGCACACAATATTTCACTAGCATCAATATATTTCAAAAACAATTTCATAATAACATTTAATATTATTTATTTAACCAAAATACAGAAAATCATTTCAATTTAGGCTTTCTGGGGACCACGATATATAACAATATGTACAAAATTAGAAAAAATTTACCCATTTAATTAGACATTAAAATATTATAAAATTTTAAAACTTTACAAAATTGTTATTTCGCATTGAAGAAATGTTTTAGGACCAGTTTGATAATTCTCACTATTTCCTACTATTGTTAATTTTGTTGAAGTTTTATATTTTACTAGAGTTCATAATTTTAAATAACTTTAAACAGAGATTAATGGTCTTAAATAACTTTACGTAGAGATTAGTGGAGTTTGAATTCCCTTTCTCTCTTATATATAAAGACATGATTGTTTCCTCAATTGGTTATTGGTTGGGCATTGAATGACAGTGGCCAACTCTTGTCAATAGCAATAGGTTGTTTGTTCGCAAGCGACGAAAGAAATGGCTTTTAGTTCTTGTGTTTGATAATCTTAATTATTTCCATGAATGATTCTACGGTGGCATAGCAGGGCTATTTCCATTCACCTACCTTCCCATTTACGAAGCTATTTTTACTTTAGGCTATCAACTTAAGAGTTGAGATTTAGAGTACTACAGAATTGTTTCTTTCTTCACCTTTTTCTCTATTTCTTTACAAAATAGTACATGATTAATCGGTAGAGCTTAAATTCAAGTTATCTACTATTGTAGTAGCCAATACGTTGCAATTCATTGCAATTTTATGTTTGATGAGAACAGTAGACTTGTAATACACTTAAAATTTTACGTTTTGTGACAATGATGAACTTTCAGACTTAAATTTTCAAATTTGTTGAGCAAATGAGTTGTTCTTATATTGTTATGAATGATTTAATTGTTCACCATTTCAACCATCATTAATTTATATTTTTTTTTGTGGCATTCAATATGTTTAGAAAATTGTAATTCACAAACACATCAATATAAACAGTGAAAATTCATGAGTTAAAGCATCCAAAATCAATGCTCATTACACATTTCCGGTCAAATAATATAGTTGATTTTTTAATTTAGTATGTTATTTTTGTGCAGCCAACCCCACTTAGGTGGAAAATGGCTTATGATGACGACGATGATATTTGTGCTCAATTAATGAATTTCTAAAAATTTTCTATTATTTTTTTCTTGCATAGTTTGTTGTAATGATTAGTCTAACATATAAATTTAAGAGTTATGAATATATAATTTTACCAATATATTATTAATTTAAAATAATAAAACATCTATAACGTCATAAATATGTCATGCTCACATCACCAGTTCGAACTAGTTTGCTTAACTAATTCAAACTAGACCAATTCCTTTAACGATTCAATTTTAACAACATTGAGTGCAACTCGGTCCGAGTATCACAGATAAACCCACTAAGCATCCTATATTGGGTAGGTTTAGTTATATTATTCCGACCAGAATGTCAATTCGCTTCCAAGTATAAAATACCTGTTCGAGAGCAAGTGAGGTCGTTCTAGGAGTCGAGTACCGAGCATCAATCTCAATAACATATGTTAACTATATAACATATAAATACTATATCATATTCCCTAATACCCTATCCACTTAACTTCAGCTATACGCGACCATTCCATCACCTCATTCACGACTTCTAAATTTCGGCTTCTCCTTTGCAATTTTCTCCCCCCAGAAAACCTTAGCTGTTGTTGTAGCCAAATGGCCCCAATCACACGCCTCTCCCCTCTTGCCACCAAATCTCCTCTCTAGATCTCATCTTTGCCCTAAAGTTGCACTTTGCATCTGCACTTTGCATCTCATCCCTGCCCCAAATTCTTAACTTACACACCCTTCATCCCCTAAATCATCTCTCACTTTGAACCCTAGAGGCCATATCCTACACATCTTCTTTGAATCTGCTTCTGTCTAAATCTCATCTCCACTTCAAATCTACTCCCTGCTCCCATCCTTGCCCTAAAACCCCAACTTACGCACAACTACAGCTCATCTTTTCGTTGTGGTTTCAGCCTCAAAGCCTCATCTCTGCCATTTCAAGTTGGTTCAAAGTGAGATAGTGTAAGCATCGATTTACCCCTGTTTTTGTCTCACTGGTACGTTACTTCTTTATTTCATAAATTTTGTATTGGACCAGTTTCTTGCATTTTTATAAAATTTGATATTTTCAACCCCTAGAGTAGAAGCATAAGTTGATATTATTGTCATCCCCAAATTGTCATGTGGTTCAATGTTTAAATGGTATATCTATGAGTGTAAATGATTATATATGTGACTACAAATATTTCCATCCCTCAAATAATTGGACAGAAGTAATTTTTTTAGGGTGGACTAGAAGTAGTTCAAAGTAATATTGGATGGTGACTAAGTTTGGAATTACTACTATAGTCAAATGATTTTATTCCAATTTTCTTATTTTTGGTTTGTGTTTAGAATTACTATTATGGTTATCCTATGTCTGCAAATTTTTTGATTTATGTTAAACAGTTTCCTATTTATACAAATCTAGAAGACAAGCTCTTATAGAAATTCGCAATACATTTATGTTAAATGGTTTCTTTTTTTGATAGATTGTAAAACAGTTGGCTCTATATATATTTATAAGACAGATTTGTGTCAAACAGTTCTATGATTTATTTGTAAGACAAATTTTCTATAGATAAACATGAACACAACTTTTTTAGAATCATTTGGAACTGGAACTAGCCCACTCTTGAAAAAATAGGCTAGGGTAATGCTAGAACCGACCGAATTTAAAATAGGATAGAATAGGAATTTTTAAACGTAGGGTAAAGACAGGGTTGCACCCTTAATACATTGTTTTGAGCCTTCTTTTTCAATTTTTTTTTTGTTTTCTTTTCATTTGTATGTAAGCCCTGTGTATTTAATTCATATAACAAAATTTACTATTTCCAATTTTTGTGTACATTTTTTATAAGTTAAAAAATAATAATTTTCACCCCACATAACACTAAACGAAAGTAAAAACTAGAAATTTTAATTATAAGAAATTTATTTTAAGAAAAACTCAAAGCTTGCAAATTTTGGCGTATATAAAAATTATGTATGGGCCTAGATAAAAAGGAAAAAAAGTCGAAACACCTATACATTTTAAGGCCCAATGCATGTGTATACATTGAATCATTATGCATTAATTAATGCAACCAACTCAGTTATTGATTTACGCAAGCCCTTTTGCACTTAAGTTTTATATGCAACACATAATCTGCATACTTTCATGCAGCAGATTCATATCCCACATTGTTTGGTGCCTGTATTGCACTCCTTTAGTGTTATAAATAGAGGGAATACTCTAGGGTATGGAGTAAGATTTTCTAAAGCTTTTTTGCATATTTCTTTTGTAGAGGTCATGCTTTCAAGTTGTCTATATATGTGGCTTCTTTATGCTAGAGGATTTTCTTCTCCTTTGTTCGCAATTTTTTCCTTCAATGTGTTTTTTCCTTCACATTGAAGAATTTTTCACATAAATCTATCTCTATTTTATTTCTCTCTCTCATTCTTCTATATTACTTTGTTCGATTAAGGGTGTCTTTGGCAATCATGAAAGTTGTCAATTTAAAACTTTTCTCTCTCCATAACTACCCTATTTTTTTATTTTTTTTTATATAACGACATTATTTTCCAATCATTTCTCCACAACTACTCATACAACTATCTTATCTGTTTTAACTTTATTTTCTTTACTCATTATTAGGAGCGCAACCCGGATCAGTTTGGTTTGGATAGTAGGCTGCCCTACTCATACCCAATTTTCAAAAAACCTACCCTACCCTACTCGTTTACAAGGTCGGTTATTACTATACCTTACTCTATCTATTATTCATAGGGTCGATTTTGATTTCGGTTCCTACAATAACCAATGATAATATATGAAAAATATTTTGTGTTGTTTTAAATAATATAAAGCAATATTCATTTACATTTTAGACTTTATAATTTATAATTAATTTCATTTTGTTGATGTTTACGCTTATTTCTACATTCTTTGTAACCACATTATCCATATAATATTACACTAACATCATCATCCACATTCATGTTATGATCGTCCGTCATTACAAATACAAACCTTATACAATTTATAAAAAAAAAAATGAATAAGAAAATCAAATTAACAATAATTTATTGGTGAATGGAGGATAAAAACTATTCTATATTTTATTTATATACACATATAGTCATTTACATATTATGTTACCAATGTGGGTAACATCTGGGTCGATTTCGGGTACCCATCGTGTGCACCATACCCTTAACCTATTTAAGGGTTTAAGTAATGATTTTTACCATTCCCATACCCATGAGTAAAATTTTCTACTCTACGCTACCACATTTAGGGTTAGGTTAGTGAGTACCCATGGGCACACTACCCAATTTGCACCACTACTCGTTATTATTCATATCATATGGTATCACTTCTCCTATTTAAAAAAATTTCACATTAAAAAACTTTCTATAAAAAATTGTATCAAATGTCAAGCAAAACCTAAAAGTACAAATATTCCTTTAAAAAGATAAATAATTTTAACGGTTGAATACAAAATCTTGATTTTGAGATGCATAGAAACTTTTTATTGAGATATTTTTTTGGTTTCTGATGGAATATATAATAATAACAAAAGTCAATCAAAAATCACACCTAGCACCACATCACCATTTCTCATTTTTAGGGTGCTTTTGGTAATATCGAAAAGGTGAAAGTGTGGATAAGAATGTTTTTGAAAAGTAAATATGATGCTAAATGATTAGGGTAAATGAGAATAAATATGGTAGTTTTACAATAATGTGATTGGAACATAGCGGCAAAAATACAACAAACATACCATACTTAAGGGAGCTCAATTTTATGCTCTTAATGCTCTTGGGTGCACACACTCATTTTTTTTGGAAACTTTTTTCATGAAATTGTTAATTTAAGTGTATTTAATATATGTATCAATTTTTCCCATTTTGAAGATTTTAAGATTCTTTTCGACTCTTTAAAAATCAGTGTCATTTTAGTCATTTTATATGTTAAATGCGCTTAGATTAACACTTACGTAAAAAAAATTTCAAATTTTTTTTAAATGGGTGTACAACCAGGCTCCATACTTGAGTGGTTAACATGTCAAATCAATTTCATAAAGTGTGTAAGAAAGAGGTGTGGAAGTGAGTTTCCCACCTTCTCCCTTACTCTAATTAAACTTTAACATTTTTTCATTTGATCAATCTTAAAAATAGATTGGATGGCCACAAGAGAACCATTTCCCATTTGTAATTATCATCTAAAATAGATAATAAGAAGAAAAGTAAAAATCACCCCTAGCATTATATAACCATTTCTAGTTTTTAGGGTCCTTTCAGTGATGTGGTAAAGGAAAAAGTTGGGGTAAAAATATTTTTGAGAAATATGATATGATGATGGTAAAATGGGAGCCTAATTATATATTTGTTGTACTTTAAAGTAAAATACATTATTCATTTTTTTAAATTAGTTATATTCTTTGACTTTTTTCATTCATAAATATGTTTTCCTAAGTGTATATTTAATTTATATACCAAATTTTGTTATTTTACTATACTTTTACATATTTATTTTTTATTTTTAAAAAAACATCAACTTCCGGAGCATTTAAGTCATTCTTCATCCCTTAAAAACTTAATTTTTAAAAATAAAAAATAAATACGTAAAATTATTGAAGAATGACAAAACTTAGTATACGAATTAAATACGCTTAAAAATATATGTTTATAAAGAAAAATTAAAAAAATACAAATAATGGTAAAAATTGAGTAATGTATTTCAATTTAAAATAAAACTAAATGTATGCAATTGGATACCTAGTAAAATGAGAATAAAAAAGGCAATTTTACAATAAAGTGATTGGAATATAGGGTAGAAATCTAAAAAGTAACTTAGTTAAGTGGTCAACGTGTCAAATCAATTTTATGAAACTGTTTGAGAGAACGGTGGGGAAGTGAGTTTCCCACCTCCTCCCTTACTCTGCTCAAACTTTAACCATTTTTCAGTTTGATCGTTCTAAAAAATGGATTGGACGGCCACATTCCCATTTGTAATCATCAACTAAAATAGATAATAATAATAAGAAGAAAAATAAGCCAAAAATACCCCTACCACCATATAACCATTTCTCATTTATAGGGGTCCTTTTAGGAATGAGGTAAAGGGAAAAGTGGGGAGAGGAATGTTTTTGCAAAGTGTGAATATGACGCGATATGATAAGGGAAAAATAAAAGATTGATCATATACATTTAGATGTATTTTAAACTAAAATACATTATTCATTTCTTATAAGTAGTTTATTTTTTATTTTTCTTCAAAAACATATTTTCCTACGAGCATGTTTTGGAAGTAAAAAACCTTTGATGAAAAATTGTATAAAAGTTTTTGAAATGGAAGAAAATAATATGGCATGATCAATGTAACAATCAGGACAAAAAAGAATAAAGTTAAAATAGATAGATTAGATATATGAATAATTGTATAGAAATAACATAAAAGTAGAGTAGTTGCATAGAAAAAAAGTGAATAAATAATCAAAGAATATGATAGTTGTGAAAAGTGAAAAGTTTTAATTTGAAAAGCTTTTTCGGTAAACAGACGCCCCCTAAGTGTATTTAATCCATATGTCATGTTTTGTCATTTTACAATACTTATACATATTGTTTGTTTTTTATTTTTAAAAATATCAATTTCAAGGGCATTTAAGTCATTTTCATCTCTCAAAAAACTTTTTTTAAATTAAAAATAAACATGTAAAATTAGTGTACAATAGCAAAACTTGGTGTATGGATCAAATACACTTAAAAAAATGCTTATAAACAATTAAAAATACAAATAATTATAAAAATGAATAATGTATATTAGCTTAAAATACAATTAAATCTACATTATTGGTCTCCAAGTAAAATACGAAGAAAAAGAGTAATTTTATAATCAAGTGATTGGAATATGGGAGTAGAAATGTAAAAAATTATGAAGTCAATTTCGGGAAAAAGTATGGGAGAGAGTAGGGAAGGGAAAACTTTTAGCCTTTTATTTTGATTTCTCTTAAAAATAGATTGGATGGCCACAATAGAACCATTTCCCATTTGTAATTATCATCTCCGGCACACAACTTTCGTTTTTAATTTTTCTACTTTTTCTTTCACTACCTTTCACCTAATTCCTTCCAACAATAAAAGTACCCCGCTCTAATTCCTATCTTCTTTGAAACTTTGAATGGTTTTCACCTGTCAACCATGCACATTTGTCCAAAATGCTAAATGTCATTAAAAGGTGATGGGCTCCTTCCTAAATTTTAGTACCCAAATACATCGCACCAGAGCCCCACTTAAAGTCACCCCAACACTGAATTTTGCACTATAACCACTTCAGTCAAACGGGTAATCATGGCAACACAACCAAGGCAACCAATAACACTCAAGCATCATATGTCATGTTGATTTTTGATACACCATAACACACAACCAACTTAGGTATATTTAAATGGGGGCCATCACGTGGAGAGGCCTACTAAGAGTATAGGTCCTTGGGTCAACAATGCACAGTATCTTCATACATAAAAGATTGATTCTTCCTCAAGGAAAAAAAGAAAAAATGACCAACAACTCCACAAGCACCCCTAGGAGCACCACCTGAGATGCGGAAATGTAGCTCTTCTACTCCTCATCTTGCTACTTCTACCTTAGATCCTTGATGCATATAGGTATTTTAACCTTTTTTCATTTTCATGTACCAAAAGTTACTTTTTAAATTTTTTGTATATATTTTTTATAATTTTGAATACCAACAATTTTCACCCCATTAAATGTTAAATGAGGGTAAATTTTGTTAATTTATGAAATTATAAAAATATATATAAACCAAAAATAAGAAATTTTAGTATACATAAATGTTAGATGTAGGCCCATATAAAATAAAAAGAAAAGCTGAAAAAATGATTAAAAAAACTCCAAATACTTATGTGTGTCAAGGCTCAGCATATACATATGAAGTGAATCGAAAGCAATGAAACATGAAAAAGAATAGAGGATCTTTATAAGATTATGATGTTACGGTCAGCAATTGAAATATTTGCATGTTTATTTCCCTCGATTCTCCTTGAAAGTGATAGGTGAACTGATGTGTTGAAACAAAACTTTTCTATTTATTTATTTTTTTTTTTTATAAAGAACTTTTCTATTTATTAGTGTAGCATAAAGTAACGTATTTTTATTCCAATAAAAGGCTATAAGAGACGCACTACTGCTCTGTATAATATAAATTCGCCATATACCAAAATGGATCTTAAAATAGTGATACTAAATAACCATTGGCCCGCTCCAGCTGGCTGAGTGATGCCTTAAACCCCAATCTCCCGGCATTACGCCAACCACCTCGGAATTGGGTTCGGCCCATCCACATCGGCTCAACCGAAACAAAGTTGCCACCAGCATAGGCAACCCAAATGACCTGATTGACCTTTTCGTACCCACAGCAATTCTCTAAATAGTTTGAATTCAAGGGACTCATCCATCATGTCTGGATACGGCCCAATAAAATATATCTATTAAAAGATATATACGTATCACCGGTCCCAATTATACCATCTCCAAATCTCTGACACTATTCCGTATTATCTCGTGGTCCCGGACGAAGCACCGGCGCCTGGCTCCGCACCAACAGCCAACCGTATTGATTTTACCCACGCTGCGCCAGTAGTACAGGTTTATCTACTAGTGCCACCTCGCCTAGCGGCATTCCAGCGACAAGCCTATGTGCGCGACATCAGGTGCAGTTTAGCAACTCCAGCGGCGTACGCCCAAATCACGTCAAAGGCTTTCCCATCCTAACTTGGCCCCAAGAACTTCACACGCCCTAGCTGCACACGTGTAAGAGTTCCCGGGCAGACATTAATGGGCCCCATGGGTTCCCATAGGCCTCCCATCCAATGGGAGATAAGAGGTGAGGATTAGACTGCTTTTCCCATCCCCCAGATGACTTTTCCCGTCCCATTTTTTTCCCTCTTTTTCATTCCCAGTAATATTTTCTAATTTTCCAGCATAACAACTAATTTCCCCATCCACAGTAAACAGTAAGCCCCAGATCTCTTCCAAATCTCATTCATGGTGCCCCTCACATCCTAACGAGCATGTGCCCATACTAACAAGTTGAAACGGCCTTGTCCATGCGAACCCCAGGCGATGGACAGGCGAGATCTGGCACGCGCACGCACTCGCACGCGGTGCAGGTGACGGGCCGCAGAGGTGGTTACGACGCCTGATGCCCATCATCCCACGCCGGTTGGAGCAGCCGGTGCATGTTGGCAACAGTCGGACAGGGAAAAGCAGAGCACAGGCACTTAACGGGGACCAGGGCGAACAAGACAGCACGAAATAGATGAGAGAAATGAAAACCTGGGAGAAATGCCGTTGCTGTCGACGGGGAACGGCCCGTTGCCGCTTGCCGGACGGTGAGAAGATACATCTCCGGAGACCGCAGACTGCTGCAGATCCTTGCTCCGATCCGAGAGAGAATCGGTGCCGGAGGCCGATTCCACCTGCAAATCGGCAGAATAAAAATAAAGCCGGGACAGGAAAATAGAATGCCGACGACGATGTACGGTCGTGATCTTACGGCGGGCGGGATATCCGGCTCAGCGCAGTCAGTGGCTGTCTTCTGGCGGATTCCGGTGTCGCCTGAGTCCGGCCGCGCTTCCAGCAGCGTCTTCAGAGAGATCACCTGCTGGACCGCCTGCCATTTGTTCCAGGAAGGACGGCGCATGCCTGTACGACACGAAAGAATAGGACACGTGTAGGTCTGAGCCGAGTTGTTCTTCCCCCTTTTTATGCGAGATGCTCGGAAAAGGATAGAGGAATGGGAAGAGGGGGAAAAGAGGACAAAGCGAGTGAGTAAGAAATCTGACCCTTTTTTTGCAGGTAATTCCGGCAATCTTCTCGTGTCAGCTGCGCGATGTCCTCCTCGGTCAGCTCTCCCAGAGGTTTGTCGAGAGGCGACCGGGACGCCGTCTCCGCGGGT